>OX638142.1:77078986-77678986 GCA_951805005.1 Othius punctulatus
TCTAGGTTCTACTTACCACCATGATTAAGATCTCGCTCTCTGCGAAGGCGCTGAAGCAGCCTAAGAACGATGTGATCATCATAATGACGGAGAAAACGATGAGGATGTACAAGCCGGTGTAGAAGGAATGAAGCTTCAGATTGACGATCCACTCGTTCAGGCCCGGCTCGAAGCGCAGCCACATGCACAGGGCGAAGATTGAAGCAGCGAACATCTGAAAACACATAATAAGATGATGTAGTAATAACCCAAATTTTCATACTTGCAGCTTTTACATTGAAAGTATACACGCAATATGTATACTTTAATACAGTAACACAAACACAAACAGTACACAAACAGTACACACTGTTCCATTAATGTTGGGACAGAAATGAGAATTGGAGGTTTTAAGAAATAGCAAAATTTTGACCTTACGGGATTTACGTTACCTAAGCGAGTAATAGCCGATTCGCTAATTCGCTAATGACAACTACAGATTGCAATAAGAGTAATTTTTCGACTAAGCAACGATTAGAGTCGTCTGAAAATTAATGGCACAGTGTGCAATGGCCCCCACAAAAGGGGGCCATTGTAAATTAGTTCCATTCATTCACTGCACATTCATTGCACAGAAGAAATTTCAATTACCTCAATTTGACATAAAAATATATAAGGTAATATCCAATTCAACAGGGTTGCTAGGGTGTACCAATTACTTTATACGGTGCCATCGCAAGTAAAATTATACAAATCTTAGATAATTGGTTGGGCATAATTTATTTAAACTAGATTTCTTCGATCGATAGATTAGGTAGTGCTGCTAGCACCATTAAACTGAATGCAGAGTGAACTAACAGGGCACAGATTTAATCCGGCCAAAAGGGACAAACTCTCCCAAAAACGCCGTAAGCTCAGACAAAAAGAAGCCCGAGCAATAACGTCCTGCAGACGTAAAAATTAAAGCCGCGGCTCAGTCACGTCGCGGAATAGTGGCGCACTCCTAAACCGACGTAGCTTTTTTCGGCGTCCGCACATCTCCGCCGGGGCGTCGCGACGCCGTCACGTACACACAAACACACAGACACACGCCCACGTACCCTAATTTCAATCTCCCTTTCCTTCCTCTCCGGGTCCGCGCACATCCGGCGCCCTCGTGTGTTTATTTCGGGACGTGGCGCGCTCGAAATTTCATATTCCGGATTCCGGCTGGCGAAAATTCCGCGATAAAAACTCTTAAAGTCGCCTAAATAATCGAATCCTTTTATCAATTCGCGGAAAACGTAACAAATTTCGGCGTCTGCTTTATGCACAAGTACTGCACCGTTTATACGTCCGCATTAATTGAAAGAAATGGTCTCAAAATAAAGGAATTTTGCGCAAAATAAAATTCAATTCAATCATTTTGAAAAGTGGCGAATAAGCAAATCAAAATTAAATGATGAAAATGATTAGTCTGTGAGTAGTGAGGCTATGACAGTTCTGGGTCAATTTCTCCGTAAGATATACATGGGCCGATTTTTCGCACCTTTAAACAGCTTTAAAGGTGCTGTCGATGATGTAAAATTGAAAGAAATTGACCCAGAACAGTCATAGACTCACTACTTATGTGTTTCTTACAAAATCTCGTACAAACTACTAAGTTTTCTAATTGTATACAAATTAACTAGAAAACTCTAGTAATGGACGTTCAGTTGGAAATATTTCAGATTTGTGTAAAATATCTTGCATTAGACATCTTTACAGATTAGGGTAAAGTGATTTGGGAAAACTTTCCACATTTCTGCAGATTTGATTTGTTTTCTAATTTGTGGAATATAACATGAAATATTTTCAAATCTGTTTAATATGATTTGGTACCTTCCCAAATTTCTGCAAACTTACAAGAAAATTTTCAATATTCATGCAATAACTTAAAATATACAGTAATGTATTGTACGAAACTAGTTGTACAAAAACGAAACTCGTTTTATATTATTATATATTAGTAAATACATGTTTATTTTAAACATTGACGATCATATCTATGAGATCACTGTACTATTACTGATACTGATACTAATACTGATACTGTACTAGTATTTTTGTAATGTGGCCTAAATAACGAATATCTACCTATCTATCTATCTATTTATCTATAAAATTGTTATAAACTAGCAGTATCAGGTGTCACCTTTGAAATAATTAAAAATTCACGCAATTGCCAGAGTTCTGTTTTGTTACTTTTTTTCTACAGAAAGATAATTTCCATTTGGTGAATGGAAATGGCGAATTGGGTATTTTAATTTGAAACGTACTGTATATTAGTCCAAAAAACTATATTTTTCTCAAAATCTAGGGTTTTCCAAAAGAAAAATGTATAGTTTTATTTAAAAATTGCGAAAGTTTAATTATAAATTACAAAATTTTATTCCAAAACAAGTAAAATTTCCAGTTCAGATGCAAACGTATTGTTACAGGTTACCATATATTATTGGCAACTAAAAAAATGTGGAAATTATTGAATTTTCGAAGTATATTACAACCTAGATTTTATGAATCTGTGGTTAATACTTTGTAAAACATATTTAAATTAGTATAAATAATGGACTTGTTATGTTTCAAAAATCACAGTTTCTGCAAGAAACTTCCTAAATTTACCATTGATTTGTCTAAATTTGTCTAAATATTTAGCATGATTTTTCAATTTTTATAGAGAAACTAACTGACTTCGTCTTATATGTTGACCTTTTTGTTATTATATTGCATTTTTTAAAGGAACTTCGTGAATTTCATACAACATTTTCTAATTTTGGAGGAATCTGTTTCAATGTATCATACATCGTGACACTTTGTATCAATTATTCGAATATTATTAAGAAATATTTTAAAATTCTCTTGAATCTTCATCAATTTTCTATACAATTAGAATATTTAGCATGAATCATACTTTCAAGAAAGTGCGATCAAGAAAGTTTCTGTATTGGTCTCAAAGTTTTGGGAGTGTTACTATAAAATTTTAATTGCTGCAAGAAACTTCCTAAATTTAGCATTGATTTGTCTAAATTTCAAGGAATATTTTTCAATAAAAACTTCCCTTTTCAAATAAAAAAATGCTGCATCAAACTTCCTAAATTTACTATTGATTTGTTTACATTTCAGGGAATAATTTTCAATTTGACTTATATCATGATATTTAGCATGAATTTTTCAACTTTTATAGAGAAACTTACTGAACTCGTCTAATATGTTGACCTTTTTTAATTAGATTGTATTTTCTTCATAAACTTCATAAATTTCATTCAAAATTTTCTAATTTTGGAGGAATCTGTTTCAATTTATTATACATCGTAATACTTTGTATTAATCATTCGAATTTTATTACGAAATTTTCTAAATTTATCTTGAATGTTCACCAATTTTCTATAAAATTAAAATTTCTGGAAGAAACTTTCTAAATTGGTCTTCAATCTTTACCAATTTTCTATAAATTACAATTTCTGGAGGAAAATTCTTGAATCTTCACCAATTTTCTTATAAAATTAGAATATTTAACATGAATCGTACTATCAAGAAAGTGCTACCAAATAAATTTCTGTAGTGGTCTTAAACTTTTAGAAGTTTTACTACGAAATTTTAATTTCTACTAGAAACTTCCTAAATTTACCATCGATTTGTCAAAATTTCAAGGAATATTTTTCAATTGTCCTATTTCATGATATGTAGCATGAATTTTTCAATTATTATAGAGAAACTTATTGAATTCGTCAAATATGTTGACCTTATTTTTATTAAATTGTATTTTCTTCATAAACTTTATAAATTTCATGCAAAATTTTCTAATTTTGGACGAATCTGTTTCAATTTATCATACATCGTGATACTTTGTATGAATCATTTGAATTTTATCATAAAATGTTCTAAATTTCTTTTGAACCTTCACCAAGTTTCTATAAAATTTTAATTTCTGGAAGAAACTTGGTAATTCGTCTTTAATCTTCACCAATTTTCTTTAAAATTACAATTTCAGGAGGAATTTTATCAATAAATTTACAAAATTTCAATTGAATCTTCACCAATTTTCTATAAAATTAGAATATTTAGCATGAATCGTACTATCAGGAAAGTGCTATCAAATAAAATTTCTGTATTGATCTTAAACTTATGGGAGTGTTACTATGAAATTTTAATTTCTGCAAGAAACTTCCTAAATTTACCATTGAGTTGTCTAAATTTCAAGGAATATTTTTTCAATTTATTTTTCAATTTGATCTATATTATGAATTATGATATTTGGCTTTAATTTTTCAACTTTTATAGAGAAACTAACTAAGTTCGACTTATATGTTGACCGTTTTGTTATTAAATTGCACTTTCTTATAGAAACTTAATAAATTTCATACAAAATTTTCTAATTTTGGAGGAATCTGTTTCAATTAATCATGCATCGTGATACTTTGTATGAATCATTCGAATTTGATAATGAAATTTTCTAAATTTCTCTTGAATCTTCAAAAATTTTCTTCTCAAATTTCATTATTTTTCTTTCATTCTTCCATTTTCTTTCCAAAATTTAACATTTTCATTTTGGAGGATTATTTTTCGATGTTTCCTAACTCATGGCATTTAAGAAAATTTCTGAAATTTGTGTAGTGACTTGTGCAAAATTGTCTGAAATAAAATGCAAAATAAAATTTTGTAATATGGCTAAATGAGTTACTAGGTCTAAATGACCAAGTTACTTCATTAATTTGTGTAACAACATGAAAGGCTATATAAGGTTATTTCAGAAGTTTCAAGAATTTTAATGAATTTTATAATGTTGTTTGATCATTAAGTTTAAAGAAATTGTTTTCAAATAGAATGTGTGATAACCAGTATTTTTATTAGTCCCTAGGTTAACTTAAATGTATTCTGTTGATACACAGTAAGAGTAGAAACATGTTTACCTTGCAACTTCGTCAATTTGTGTAACATGAAAGGGTGTATAAAGTTATTTCTAAAGTTTCAAGAATTTTAATGACTTTTATAATGTATTTTCACCTGGATTCTTAAAGTTTCAAAAAATTGTCTATTAATAAAATGTATGATATCTAGTTTTTTATTGGTTCATTGGTTAACTTAAATGTATTGTGTTGATACACAGTAAGTGTAGATAAATGTATATGTGTAAGCATGTGACTTAGTGTGTAAGAGTTTGATTATATTTGTATCAGTATATGGAAGTTGAACACGAACAATTCGCTGCAAAGAATGTGACTGTGTGGTGTTTCCATGTTCGGAGATTGAGCGTTTAGGTGTGAAAGTTTTACGGCCGGGGGTAAACGTGTCACGCGTCGCGAAGAAAAGGGCACGTAGGACGCGGGGGTCGGTACCGAGCCCTGCCCCAGGGTTATTTGTCGCATTATGCATGATGTGTGGGGGCGCCGCCGCCCCCGGCCTCCGCCACCCCCGGCCTCCGCCACCGCGGTCCAGCGGCTCGTTCCATCGATCGGCGGCGGATGGATGGATGGGAGAGGGCGAACTCTCCACCCACGAGCACGACTCATTGCTCACTTCGTTACCCTCCATCACAGTCTGCTGCACCGATATCGCATTTTAAGATGAGTGTCCTCCGCCCCCAGGTCGCCAATCACCGGCCGCCCCCCGCCCCCGGGGGAGAGGCGGCGGGTTTGGGGGGTGGCGTCCGTCTTGGCGGCGCGTGTTTTATTAAGTGCGCCCCCGGAGACCGCGCGCCGCCCCCGGATCGCCGCCGTATCCGGTTTCCCCCCGCGTCTGGGGTTCCTCGGGTATTCGCGTCACGCACCGAACCGGGGGATCGCCTCAGATGTTTATGATAACAATTTCACGTAATTCTACAATGACCGTGGCGAGTGTCCCGGCCACTTCCGGCGACGTGGAAATCGAACCCGCACGTGGGGCGCTTTCCCAACCGCCCCCCGCCGCCCTCGCCGCCCCCGGAGACGTCGGCCGTGACTTCCGGGCGACCCCCGGCCGTCGAATTAAGGCCCGGACGGGAAGCTGCGGAGCGGCCCGCGCCGCACATCCGCGGCTTTGTCTTAAGCCGGAACCGGGCCGCCCCCGGAGGGGTGCAATTGTAAGCGCTTTTGAAATACGGCGGGGGCGGGCAACGTGTTTTCGCCTCAATGGAGGGAAATCACTTTCTCTAATCGCCTTTATCTCGCTAATACCGCGCGCGCCCAACTTTCCAGATAATAGTTCCGGGTTCTCGTCCTCATCCCTCGTTTTTGCAATTTCTTCGCCGGAGGTGGGGGCGGGCATTATTCTCGCACCGACCGTTATTGTAATACGCCGCCCCCGGGGAACTTCCGCGTCTTATCTGCCGGCAATTAACCCGAAAAGTAATGGGACTTGTGCACACTTGTGCTCGCACAGACACGCTCGCACACAGATATCGACCCTCAATGCTCACATCTTCACATCCTTGTGTCTCGTCCATGTAGATCCGATTGGGGATGCGGCGGGGGCGTGGGGGTGGACGGGTCGCGGTCGGCAGGGTATTGATCCTCGGCCAGGGCAAGATTTATGTGTGTTCATAAAAGAAACCGATAATTCTGGCGTAGGTTAATATAGTGACTTTATGGGCAATACTTGACAGTTTAGAGGGGCATAAAAGCCGCCCCCGCGCGCCCCCCGGATCGATGCCCGTATTAGCCCCGGACACACACACGCCACTCACTCGCCCAGCCCAGGGATAGCGCCAAGACACGCAATTATATTTTTTTCACCCCCGGCGAGATTAATTCCCCGCCGTAATTTTTAATTTTTAATTTTCACCCCGACGCCGGCGGAGATTATATGCTAATCCCATCGCCGGCCACGTAAGATCCTAATAAGTTCAAGGCTTGGGTTTCCTGGAAACGCGGTCGCATGCTTATTATCGCGCGCCTTATTCGCCTTGAACGGTTTTATTTACCGAGCTTAATTAAAAATGAAATAAGCCCGCTGCAGTAATGAAACACCAAGAAAATATAACATACCACGATTAAATATAATGTATAAACGTAAAAACGCAAAAACGTAAAAGCTGCCATAGATTTATTAGTTCCTGTGAGGAACTGGAGTTCCTGGAAATTATTTTGTGAAAGAATGAAAATGAAACCTGAAACAGAAACTAGTAGCAAACACTCGTCCCTGAAAGCTTTTCAAGCACTCGTTCGTAACGAAAATAAATTATCACGACGTTTGTGCAAAGAAGCGTGCGAAGGACTACAAGAGACACGAAGAAGAAGAAAACAGGGCAAATGAATATGAAAGCTGAAACAGTAAACCTACTATAAATAACTCGCCATATTTCAACCTCGTTCGTAAGGACAATAAATAATAATGACCTGTTTGTGAAACAAAAGAGAACTAACGATAACAAAAGGCAAGACAAACGAAGAATAAGAGAGCACAGCACTCGAAAAAGGCGAAGAGCAGAAGCTAAGAAGAAACAGAAGAAGAAGAAAGACAAGAATAGACAAGCCAAACGAAAAATGCGATAGCAAGACACACGAAGAAGAAGAAAAAGAAGCCAAGACCCATGAAGAAGAGGGCAGGTCACATGAAGAAGAAGCAGAAGAAGAAGTACAGGAACAGACAAGACAAACCGAAGAACATAAATAAAATATAAATAAAAAGAAAAAAATAGGAAGAAGAACAATAAAAGGCAAGATAAACGAAGAATCAGAGAGCACAGCATACAAAGAAAAAGTAGAAGAAGGAAAGGCTCTCGGACAAGAGGACAGTACATATGTACACAGAAGAAGAAGACACAGGCAAGACCCATGGAGAAGAGGACAAGCCATATGAAGAGGAAGCAAAAAAAGAAGTACAAGAAGAGACAAGACAAACGAAAAATAAGAGAGCAAGGCAGACGAAAACAACCAAAGAAAGGGGAAGACCTATGGAGAAGGAGACAGGACACATGAAGAAAAAGAAAAAAATGAAGAAGAAGGCCAATAAGAGGCAAGACAAACGAAGAATCAGAGAGCAAAGCACACGAAGAAGAAGGAGAGGAAAAGGTTCATGGAGAAGGGCAGGACATGCGTCTGCTTAATGCAAGAACTAGGTAAGTCATATTTTGTTTGCATTTTGGAGATATATTGTTAATTGACTCCTCCTTACTAATAACTACAACAAAAAGGGCGGGACAACATAAAACGGGGTCTTTGGTTTAAATAAGTAAAAAATACCTGCTAAAGAATCGGTAAAACTGTTCTTGCCGATTTCTCAGAAACTTGAAAAATGGAGTTACCTAGTTCTTGCATTAAGCAGACGTGAAGAAGAAGAAGAAGAAGAAGAAGAAGAAGAAGAAGAAGGCTAGGCCCATAGAGAAGAGGGAAAGCTACGTGAAGAAGAAGAACAAAAGCGCAAGGCACTTGAAGGACTGAATATTTTTATATCGTAGAACTGGTTTGCACCTTTTTATCATAAAAATATTTTAGTTTTTATGAAATATGCACAGATTTTCACAGCATATTCATAAACTTACTCATATTCATAATTTTCATAGACTATTGACAGGATTTCACAGGATATACATACAATTTTTATGAAAGATTCGCGAAATTTCGCACAAAATTCGTAAAGTTTCATAGAATATTTTTAGTTATTCATATTTTCGCAGAATAATGGCAGATTTCTGAATATTTATGCACCTTTCTCTATTGGAAATTTGTTTGTTTTCATAAAATATGCACAGACAGTCACAGAATATTCATAAATTTTTATGACATTTGTAAATTCTTGCAGAATGTTTGTAGATTTTTATGTAATATTCATGAATTGTCATAGAATAGGTATTTGAACAGTTTCCCATTTTCTAGAATATTTGCAGATTTTTACATTTTCACTGTATATTTTTAATAGCATGATGTGTGTGCTGAAACAGAGAATAGCTATTTATGGCATAAGTGAATAAAATAAGAAGGACCATAGCCACGGAGAAGAGGGAAACGCATATAAAGAAAATACCAAGGCTCACGAAGAAGAAAAGATGAAGAGGGAATTCACACGAAGTACTGAATATTTTTTTACAGTAGAAGAGGAAGAAGCAAACTAAGAAAAGGCCTAGGCGCACGATGAAGAAAATATGAAGAGAGAATTCACACGAAGTAGTGAAATTTTCTTTGTAGTAGAACTGGTTTGTACCTTTTTATCATGGAAATTCTATGATTATGTCTAACGATAAATTTTCACAGATTATACGTAGGTTTTGATGGAAGAAAGTTACATGGAATATATTTAGACTTTCATATTTTCGTTGACTAATCCTAGATTTCTGAATGTAGGTGCACCTTTTCTGGCGTAAAGTTTTTGAAATATTCATTAGACAAATTTTCAGAAATTTCAGCAGAAGAGGCAAAAACAAACAAAGAAAAGGCCAAGACGTACGAAGAAGAAAAGATGAAGAGGGAATTCACAGGAAGTAGTGAATATTTTTCTATAGTAGAACTGTTTTGTACCTTTTTATCATGGAAATCCATGATTATGTCTAACGATAAATTTTCACAGATTATACGTAGGTTTTGATAGAAGAAAGTTACATGGAATATTTTTAGACTTTCATATTTTCGTTGACTAATCCTAGATTTTTGAATGTAGGTCCACCTTCTCTGCCATAAAGTTTTTGAAATATTCATTAGACAAATTTTCAGAAATTTCAGTATGAGAGGGAAAAGCAAACAAAGAAAAAGCCAAGGCGTATGAAGAAGAGATGAAGAGAGAATTCACACGAAGTAGTGAATATTTTTCTATAGTAGAACTGGTTTGTACCTTTTTATCATGAAAACTCTATGATCATGTCATCAAATTTTCACAGATCATACGCAGATTTTGATGGAGGAAAGTTGCATAAAATATTTGTAGACTTTCATATTTTCGTTGACAAATCGTAGATGTCTGAATGTAGATCCACTTTCTCTGGCATAAAGTTTTTGAAATATTCATTAGACAAATTTTCAGAAATTTCAACAGAAGAGGGAAAACCAAACAAAGAAAAGCCCAAGGCGTACGAAGAAGAAAAGATCAAGAGAGAATTTACAGGAAGTAGTGAATATTTTTCTATAGTAGAACTGTTTTGTACCTTTTTATCATGGAAATTCTATGATTATGTCTAACGATAAATTTTCACAGATTATACGTAGGTTTTGATGGAAGAAAGTTACATGAAATATTTTTAGACTTTCGTATTTTCGTTGACTAATCCTAGATTTCTGAATGTAGGTGCACCTTTTCTGGCATAAAGTTTTTGAAATATTCAAAAATTATACAAATTTTCAGAAATTTCAGCAGAAGAGGGAAAAACAAACAAAGAAAAGCCCAAGGCGTACGAAGAAGAAAATATCAAGAGAGAATTCACATGAAGTAGTGAATATTTTTCTATAGTACAACTGGTTTGTACCTTTTTATCATGGAAATTCTATGATCATGTCTAATCACAAATTTTCACAGATCATACGTAGATTTTGATGGAGAAAAGTTGCATTGAATATTTTTATACTTTCATATTTTCGTTGACTAATCGTAGATTTCTGTATATAGGTGCACCTCCTCTCATAGAAATATATTGTTTAAATGGCATTTACACATATTTGCACAGACAATAAATTTGTAAGACATTGCAGATTTTTGCAATAATAATATTGCAATAATAATATATAATAATAATAATATTTGCAAAATTTCTATTAAATTGATGAAGAATATCTGTACAACTCATTCCTGTGACAAACGAGTTACATATTTTCTAGAATATTTGCATATTTTTACTGAATATTTGTAGATTTTCACATATTTTTACAATATATTTGTAGATATCGATAGTTACCTAAACAAATTATGAACTTTTTCACATCTTTCTCTCGTAAAAAATAAAAATACGTAGATTTTCATGGAGGGATGTTGTATGGAATATTAGTATAGGTACTTAAAAAATACGTAGATTTTGATGGAGGATTTTTGAATATTGGTGAGAAGATGCAACAACATTCAGAACGAATCAATATGCAATATTCAGATTTTGCAGATTAATGAAACTAATCATAAGCATTATTAACCTAACCTACCCTAATCTAACCTAACTTAACCATACAAATTTATTTAACAAAAGAATTAAGAAATTTTTGGGGAAGAAAGTTGAATTTAATAAAGAAATAATGAAATACGAGCACAGAGTATTAGTAGACTATCATATAATCGTAAAGTTCTGAATATACCTTCTCTCGTGGATTTTTAATGGCCAATACATAGATTTTCACAGAATATTCGTAAATTTATATGGCATTTGTAGATGTTTGCAGAATATTTGTAGATTTTCATAGAATATTCATACGATGTCACAGAATATTAATTTGTAGAGTTTCATATCTTATAGAATATTTTCGGATTTTCCACTGAATAATTGTAAATTTTCACATTTTTTCAGAATGAACGTAACTTTCTGAATATTTTTGCACCTTGCTTTCATGAAAATGTGTTCTTCATGCATCATACACAGATTTTCACAGACTACAATTTATATATACATCTACAGATTTTCGCAGAATATTCGTAAATTTTCGTGAATTGTCACAGAATATCATTTATAGAATATTATATTTTCACTGAATATTTATAGGTATTTGTATTTACCGGAAACTTCATAGATAATTTTCGCATATTTCTCTCGTAAAAAATAAAAATACGTAGATTGTATGGAATATTTGTATACGTACTTAAAAATACACGTAGATTTTGATGAGGGATTTCTGAATATTGGTGAAAAGCTGCAGCAATATTCAGAATCAATCAATGTTCAATATACATGGATTTGTTTTTAATGGCATATAGGTACACAGATTTTCACAGAATATTCATAAATGTGTACTTCATCTGTAGATATTTGCAGAGTATTATGGAATATTCGTAAATTGTCATCCTTCTTCATTTTTTCACTGAATATTTGTACATTTTTATATACCTGTATGCTACAATAATCTTAGATTTCTGAACGTATCCTTTCTCTCATGAAAATATTGTATTTCATGTAATACACACAGTTTTCACAGAACATTAATAAATAAAATACTCAAAATATCAATTAGACTAATTTTCAGAAATTTAATACAGGCACTTTTCACAGAACATTAATAAATTTGTGATTTGTGAACTCAATTTGTGTAAATTCAGTCAATTGGTGTACTAAAATTAATTATTATCCATCAATAATTTCCCTCTAGGGTTTGTACTTTTATTTACAGTAGGAGTATTTACAGGAGAACTTTTGGCTAATTCATCAAATAAAATATATTCATATTTTCTAGAATAATTGTAGATTTCTGAATATTTTTGTACATTTCTTTGATGGATTTTTTTATTATTATCCTATCCGCTATAGGTGAAGGAACAGTAGGGATTATTATTATTATTATTTATGAAAAATTCACAGATTTTCATAGAATATTTACAAAACTATACAAATATTTGTAGATTTTCATAAAAATATATGTCATTTTTTGTGTAATATTTGTACATTTTCATGAGTTTGTTAAACAATTTCAAGGGTAAATTTCATTTTTAATAGTTTTGGAATATTTTTCATTTTAGATTGATGATCTTTGCAGATCACCTTCAGTAGTTTAGTCATTTTTTGCAGAATATTTGTACATTTTCATCAGTTTGTTAAACAATTTCAAGGGTGAATTTCATTTTTAATAATTTTGGAATATTATTCATTTTAAATTAATGATCTTTGCAGATTGCCTTCAGTATTCTAGTCATTTTTTGTAGAATATTTGTACATTTTCATGAGTTTGTTAAACAATTTCAAGGGTGAATTTCATTTTTAATAATTTTGCAATATTTTTCATTTTAGATTGATGATCTTTGCAGATCATCTTCAGTATTCTATATTAAATATATTTTTTGAAAAATGTGATTCATTTAGTTTTCACGAGCTATAATAATAATCATATATATTATTGTTTCATTAACAGAAATCAATAGCAAACGACATCCCAGTTCGAAACTATTAAATTAATGTAATCACGCCATCCTATTTATATTCAAATATTATTGTAATTAATAATATGGACCTCTGCTTGGGTTCGTATCCGCCATTCATTGCGAGCCACATTTATCACCGAATCGACCCGCAATTTTAACGACCCTCTCACAGTTTCTCCCGAAATTCCGTAATTCATTCGCGGCGAGGTGCCCGAAATATACAGTCGTAATCGCGAGGGAGCGTGTAGTGAAGGGAATTGAAAGAAAAAGGGGCGCATCTGCTGCCCACCTACAACAAGATGTTACAACATCGGCGTGCCGTTAGATTATCTCTCCGGGATATCCCTTTCCGAAAATGAACCGACGATCGATACCATCGCAAACAGCGCCGTTATTACCTCGTCCGCGAGGACGGGGGGGGGGGGGGATGGAAGGGAGGCTGCACACACATAGAGATGAGAGCACACAGTCGTTTGTAGGATAGATGTTTGAGCGAGTTAAGGGCGTGAGATGTGGTCATCAATTTTACAAGGTTATTGAAATACTGAAATACTGTATGATTGCTTTAGTTATTATAGACAAATATTATGAAGCTTGTGAATCTTTAAATTTGGGTCAAAATCAATTTTAGGTGCTGTACATAATGCTGTACATTACATTTATACTTAGGCAAGTGTTTGCAGAAAATGTTGCACACGATTCTGGTATTAAGTATGAAAAAGTTGCTTACAAATTTAGCGAAACATTTTAGAAAATTTCGACAGAATATAACGGCGCACCTCAAAATCCACTCGCTAAACTGTGGCTCCTTTTGTGCTGCGGCCTTTATCCTAACAAACTTTAATACCGCACATTTTTCTCGGTGGAAAACAGTAATCGCGCCGCTTAGTATTCGGACTCCGCTCCGTTCACGTCCGCCGATTCGATTTTCCGGGTAACGACGCGAAAAACTCCGGGCCCTGCGCCCCCTCCACCGCCGGCGGCGGCGCCCCGGGGCTCCGGGGCCGTCTTCGCTCCGGGGCGATGCATAGATTAAGATAAAGCTGAGGGCGCGGGCATTGTTGCCCTCCCCCGGAATGGACCGATTACCGCCCGTAATTACCGCCGGCCGTAATAAAGTGCGGTCATCGGGAGTAAATGAGCCGGGCTATCGCCTCGACGACATCGAAATTGAGAGACGTGAAGGAGTTAAGCGGCCGCTCAGGCGGGTATTTGTCAAGGGGGCTCTCGCAGGGTCGGGGGTTTAACTTATCAAAGAGAATTTTCCGGCTTACCAGTTTAAAGATTGGACGGGATAGTGAAAATTTAATGCTAGAATATTAAATTCGTGCAGTGCTGCATGCAGAAGGATAGACTTATATAATTTAAAAAAAAATCAAATAGCAGACTCACTTAAAAATGTAGCAAATTGTGGTAATCCTTAAAACTTCTGAGATTAACCTTCTGATTTTACTAAAATTGTTCCAATTTCCAAAAAAAAAACTCGAATCTAGATGGTATTGAAACTTATAAAATATCGTTTTTAAATTCATTAGACAAATTTTCAGAAATTTCAGTGACAGATATAGATTTTCTCACTTATTTAATTCATAACATTCGTCAAATTTTCAGAGGATACATCTTCAGGCATACTGTTACCAAATCTGGCAAAATCTTTTCAAAATATCTATTAGACAAATATTCAGAAATTTCAGGGACAGATATAGCGATATACCTGTCACCTAAGAAAGTTATATGTTCGATTAATAAGTGAGTTAACTTCATAACCTTCGTCAAATTTTTAGAGGATATATCTTCAGGCACACTTTAACCAAATCAGGCATAATATTTTCAAAATATCCATTAGACAAATTTTCTGAAATTTCAGTGACTGATATAGCGATACCTATCAACTGGAAAAGTTATATATGCGATTTTATCACTTATTTACTTCATAACCTTTGTTAAATTTTCAGATGATATATCTTCAGGCATACTGTATATAAATCTGGCATAAAATTTTCAAACTATCCATTCAACAAATTTTCACAAATTTTACACGTAGGTTTCACATGGAGGTTTACACATTTAGAGAATTAAATGCTCATTTTTTTCAAAAATCAGTTAAGTACCTTGGATTTGCAATTGACCAGGAGGGTTTGCATCCTTGTCCAGATAAGATTCTGGCAATTAAAGAAGCTCCTATTCCACAAAATGTAACACAACTAAAGTCTTTTCTGGGTCTTGTTAATTGCTACGGTAAATTTTTCAGAAATTTAGCTACAGCTTTACAGCCGCTTTATCAGCTGTTGAAAAAGTCAGTAAAGTGGCACTGGTCTAACTTTTGTCAGCAATCTTTTGATGTCATTAGATGCAAATTGACTTCTGATGATGTACTGGTCCATAATCAGCCAACCTTACCCATTAAGTTAATAGCGGATGCTTCCGCATATGGCATTGGAGCATTGATAAGCCATGTCTTGCCGGATAAGGTTGGAAAAGCCTATTACGTATGCATCACGCACGCTTCCAAGCTCAGAAAAACAGTATTCTCTGGTAGAAAAAGAAGGTTTAGGAATAATTTTTGGGTTATGCTAATTCAATGACTACCTTTATGGAAATAGATTTACTATAGTAACTGACCATAAACCTTTACTGTACATATTTAATCCTACCTAGGGAATACCTCAATTTTTGGCAAACCGACTAAAACGTTGGGCTGTTATTTTACCCAATTATAATTATGCCATTGAATATGTAAAATCAGAAAAAAAATGCAGCAGATTGTTTGTCCCGTCTACGATTGAGCAATGAAAACTTAGAAGAGAAATGGGAGGATGTTGAATTAGATTATTGTTACTAATTTCTAACACTGAAGATTTTCAAATTGATTGAAATTGAAATAACTGACCATAAACCTTTACTGTACATATTTAATCCTACCAAGGAAATACCTCAATTTTCAGCAAACCAACTAAGACGTTGGCCAGGATTTACTTTCAAATTAAAGGAATTTAAAAATTATGTTACAAAGAGACATGAACTTTCAATTGAATCTGTTGTGGTATTATTCCAATCCAAACTGATCTATTGGTAGGAGTACAAGTTTATTCAGATAAAATAATACATATATTGATATTTTCTGACTTCCAAATCTTATGTTTTTCTGTGTATCTTTTTCTCTTGATTACCCTGTCTGCTCGGCCTACTACTCTGTTGTGGCAGTTGTAGAAATACATCTTCATGTCATCTAACACCACCACACCACAAATCAAATTGTCTATTGTGGAACAATCGATTGATAATACCTAATAAACTTCAGACCAATATATTAAACAAATTGCATGCAAATCATTTAGGTATCAATAAAATGAAAGGTATCGCAAGAGCATATTTTTGGTGGCCAACTATCGATAAAGATATTGAGTGTTTTGCTAAAATCATCTGAAGCATGCAATCTAAATACAAGTAGCCCAAAGAAGTCCATGTTAAAGCTTTGGTCTTGGCCAGAGAAAACAGGGCAAACAATCCATATTGATTTATGTGGTCCATTTGTCAATAAATATTTCTTAATAATTGTGGATGCTCATTCTAAGTGGATAGAAGTATTCACAATGACTCAAATCACTACGGTGTATTTCCCGTAAGAGTTAAGTTACTATAGTTAAGTTAAGTACTATAGTTAAGTTAAGTACTATAGTTAAGTTAAGTTATAAGAAACATTTGCAAGGTTTGGTTTACCCGAGATATTAGTATCGGATAATGGGACTCAACTTACGTCCAAAGATTTTGAAATTTTCCTTGAAAAGAACGGTGTTTTACACATACCATTACCACCATATCACCCTCAGTCCAATGGCTCAGCTGAGGCGTCAGTTGAGATAGTGAAGCAGGCTTTGAAGAAAGCTTTATTTAGCAAAAGCTTTGATGATGTCGATAGATTGCTCGCCAATATTTTATTCGATTGCATAAATCCAAATCATTCTAATACTACTGTTGCTCCTGTCGAATTAATGTTTAAGCACAAAGTCAGAGATCGATTTAGTTTGCTTCGTCCACCAAACAGTGAAATACGTAAAAATATTCTAGAAAGGCGGAAAGGCCCATGGCCGATAGCCTAATAAAGATTGATTCTCTCTATTCTA
Organism: Othius punctulatus; assembly: GCA_951805005.1. Taxonomy (NCBI): domain Eukaryota; kingdom Metazoa; phylum Arthropoda; class Insecta; order Coleoptera; family Staphylinidae; genus Othius; species Othius punctulatus. The sequence continues at coordinate 77,096,059 of OX638142.1, forward strand.
GAAAAAAGTCAAATAATCGGTTGGAGCTTGTGAAATAATAATACTTAAAGAAAAATAACAAAATATCATTTTTCACAACGTCATTTATTACTCTAAATGTACATTTCAACCACTACGTGGTCATCTTCAGTAGACATTTGTACAGTACAAATGTCTACTGAAGATGACCACGTAGTGGTAGAAATGTACATTTAGAGTAATAAATCTGCGATGGGTGTGAAAAACAGTATAAGTCAAGAATTAGCATTTTAAGGAAGCGTCGACTTATACCTTTTTTCCCTCCAATAATCGTAGCATTTAAAGTTGTACCAAAACTGCCAACCAATTTAAGAGCCTTAACTGAATAATGTGACATATACTATTTCAAACACAATGTACAGCATCACTTTCTGAAATATAATTTGACTTAAACTCATTTTCCCAAATTATCGACTTATACTGTTTTTCCCACCCATCACAGAAATGTCGGTGTGAAAAAGGATAATTTGTTATTTTTCTTTAAGAAACGAGTCAGTTAAAACAAAAGAAATATTTGAAGGGGAAGAACACCCAAGTATTTTGTGAAAGGCAAAACATACTAGTAACAGATTACAGAATAAATCAAACATTTTGGATTGAAAGCATTGTAAATGAGATTGTAGGGAAGAATGTATATTTAATTTATATTCCTGAGAAATACTGATTTCTGATTTCTGATGACTGATTTCTCAGTCACCTGGAAGAGATATGTAAATCAAATAAAACCGTTGCAAATTGCATATAGAGAACCAGCAATTCCGTTATATGTAAACCCCGGTAATACTGAAGTATTAGCTCCTACCAGACCTAAGAGAAATGTTAAACCTCCTGAACGATTTGGATCGACTTAATAGTGTTATGGTATAATTTTGTATTATATTTATTTTTTGTACTATATATAGATTTATTGTATTTGTATTATCAAAGTGAAACATTTGTAGTATTCATTATATGTATTTTGAATTGTATAAATAATTTTAATTTTAGTTAGAATTGTATTTAACCTTTTTTAGGAAGAGAGTCAAATTTTAAGAGGATATATCTTCAGGCATACTGTATCCAAATATGGCATTAAATTTTCAAATTATCCATTAGACAAATTTTCAGAAATTTCAGTGACATATATTGCGTTACCTGTCAACTGAGAAAGTTATATGTTCGATTTTATCACTAACTTACGGCATTACATTCATCAAATTTTTAGAGTATATATCTTTAGTCTTACTGCATCCAAATCTGGTATGAAGTTTTTGAAATATTCATCAGACAAATTTTCAGAAATTTCAGTGACAGATATAACGATACTTGTCAACTGGAAAAGTTATATGTTCGATTTTCTCACTTAAATACTTCATTACATGCGTCAAATTTTCAGACGATATATCTTCAGGCATGCTGTATTCAAATCTGGCATAAAATGAAAGGGGAATAAAGGGATAAAAAGGGAAAGTTGTATGTTCGATTTTCTCACTTATTTAATTCATTGCAATCGTCAAATTTTACGAGGTATTATCTTCAGGCATACCAACTCCGCCAAGGACGGTCCCAAGCCCGGCTGAAAAAGGAGGAGGGTTGTGCACAGGGTTAACAACCCTGTCACCTAAAAAAACTACACTGTTATAGAAACGTCAACAAGACTAGTTGACGCCCTATGCTCCCTTGGGAGCGAAGTAGATTAAAGTAAAGTAAGTAAGTATACTGTATACCAATCTTGCATAAAATTTTCAAAATATCCATTAGACAAATTTTCAGAAATGTCAGTACCAGATATAGCAATACCTTTCAACTGGGAAAGTTATCTGTTCGATTTTCTCACTTATGTACTCCATAACCTTCGTCAAATTTTCAGAGGATATATCTTCAGGCATACTGTATCCAAATCTGGCACAAAAGTTTTGAAATATTTATTAGACAAATTTTCAGAAGTTACAGTGACAGATGTAGTGAACAGTTAATAGGGAAAGTTATACGTTCGATTTTCTAACTTAGATATATAATCTTCATTACATTCGTCAAAGATTCAGAGGATATATCTTCAGGCATACTGAAACCAAATCTGACATAATTTTTTTTAAATTTCGATGAGACAAGTTTTCAGCAATTTCAGTGACACATGTAGCGATAGTTGTCAACTGGGAAAGTTAAATGTTAGATTTTCTCACTTATTTAATTCATTGCAATCGTCAAATTTTCAGAGAATATATCTTTAAGCATACTGTATACAAATCTTCCATAAAATTTTCAAAATATGTATTAGACAAATTTTCAGAAATCTGTCACTGACATTTCTGAAAATTTGTATACAAATTTTCAGAAGTTTCAGTGACAGATATAGCGATATACCTGTCACCTGTGAAAGTTATATGTTCGATTTTCTCACTTATTTACTTCATAACCTTTGTCAAATTTTCAGAGGATATATCTTCAGGCATACTGTATCCAAATCTGCTGTAAAGTGTTTGAAATATTCATTATACAAATGTTCAGAAATTTCAGTAATAGATATAGAGATACCTGTCAATTGGGAAAGTTATATGTTCGATTTTCTCACTTATTTTCTTAATAACCTTCGTCAAATTTTCAGAGGATATATCTTCAGGCGTACTGTAATCAAATATGGCATAATATTTTCAAAATATTCATGAGACAAACTTTTACAAATTTCAGTGACAGTTATAGCGATTTCATCTTAGATAAGATTGTAATAACTATAGTAAAATACAATTCAGTGTTTTGCATAATAGTGACAAAAAGTAGTTATTAACTTTTTCAGAAATTTCACAAATTCATGGCACACAATTATGAATAATCGAAATTTTGTATTAATATAACATGAATTTTGGACCCAGATTACTAATCATCTTTGAAAGTACTCGAAACTTTTTTGCACTAATTAACTGCATAAAACTATAAGTACAAATTTCTATAAAACGCGATTTCATCATAATTTTCTACAAAACGTATTTATTCTACTCATCTGTGCGAAAGTAGCAATTTTTCCATGGCTTGCTATACATGAAAGTGATACTTTTTCTTGTCTATAGAATTTACTTGTTAAGTATTAAAATTTCTACAGATGTATGAAGATTTTTTATAAAAATATATCAGATGCATTTTTCAAGCTGTATTTTCAGCTCATTTCTATATATTTTTATCCGCATCTGATAGATTTTTATAAAAAATCTTAATACCTCTGTGGAAATTTTAATACTTAACAAGTAAATTTTATACATTTGTATCTGAATCATAAAACTTCATAGTTTCGACACCATCGGCATCGAGATTAGACCGTCCGTTCCGAAGTTTAATTTTTCGTCTGTTAGTAAGGTGGAGCCTTACTTCTATGGAAGTTCTATGGGAGTTCTATGAAAAGGTCTGCTGAGGTGAAATCATCTTGGTGTTAGGCAATTCAAGATACCAAATGTTCGAGATCGATGATCATCTCTTTATCGACTGGGCGAACCCGAGTCGTCCACAAAAAAAGCGCTCATTTTAATAATGCCATGCGAGATAAACGGGCGTCCGTAACACCCTCCCTTTATTTAATGATGTCTTCTCGTCTCCGTCCATCAATTTCCATCCCCTGGTGAGCCGCCTGGGGGTCGCTAATTTATTCAGATATTCGATTTCGCCGGGGGTGATTGATGCGGTCAAGGGAGGATCCATCGGCGTCGGTGGAAAAAGCCGGGGGCGCGGGGAAATATAATTTTTCACGGCGGGCGGCGGCGGACGGGGGGCCGGGAATGTTTTTGAGAAGGGTAACATAATGTATTAAATGCAGATAAAATATGGACCCCGGCGCCGTGACTCGGACTCTATTGCCGCCCCCGGATTAAAAAAAAAGTTGGTCCACTCAATCTTTGGGCGGGAGGCGGCGGGCGACGTCAGCGCTGGCGCGGCGATATTGGATGGACTGGCTGGACGTTCGCCTTTTTACTTCCCAAATGAAATCTTTTTATGATTGATAGACAGGCAGCCGGGGGAGCGCACCCAAGTTTTATCGCGGCCGCAGCACGATAATGGCATTGTTGAAGACGTCGCGGCGACATCCACTCCAGAGGAAATAAATAAGCGGCCGGAGGGATGATGGGCGATACTCGAGGCGCGCAATTAAAGAGGCATCAGGCGCGATAAAAGGGGGGCGCCTCCGGACGTCGTCATCGCAGCCATCATCATCGTCATCGTCGTCATATTCGGAACGCGATTACCGCCCCCCCCCCGGGGGGTGGACGCACCGTCGGGGGCGGCGGTTGAAGTTAAACGGACAGATGGGGCGGACCTAATGTGACAGTCGGAATACTGCCTCCCTGTGCGATCGTTGTCTGCCCGCCGGATAATTAAATTGCACACAATGCTATCACATTATTGAATCATCAGGGCACACATTTGGGACGGCGCATTCTCGTGTCTGGCATTGAATCGAATTCCTCACGTTACCGCATAAATACCAAATAACTGTCCATGCTGTACAGAGTAAATTATTTCAAAAATCAATTGATTGATTTTGAAACTAATATTGTGATGACAACAGTGATATATTTTTTAAACATTAAGGGAGATTACTTAAGCATCAAACTGCGTCATAATTAAATTATTATTGTAAAGACTAAAATACCTCTGGTTCATAGCGAATACAGATTTTCACTGAAGATGGTCTTATTAAAAATAGACGTTTTTCCATACTTTACCTTAAAATTTCTTAATTTTTTTTTCCTCAAAAAAATTTCAAAGCTTATATATGACCTACCAAACTGCGTAAGCTAGTTAGTTTTGAGGAGAAAAAATTATTTCTCCCACTGCCGTCGCCCAGAATGGCGCATATGCCTTTACATTGCCTCTTATGGAAGCGGAATAGTGCCAGCTGTCCCGGCCACTGGTTTAGGAGGTACGCTCCGTTTATTATCAATTGCTCGGCTCCCAGAATAGTCAGAAGATTTTTACTTACATGATTCTACTCGGGAATAACTTATTATCACCTCCTTCAAATTTAAAGAAAATCTATAAACAGATGACCCGTCAGCGTCGCTCCAAAGTTGGGCAACTTCCGGAGGCTCGATATGAAATGTCCATTTTGCGAGCGGATTGTAAAAAACACAATATTTTTATAGCGCTAAAATTTATACAGATTATTCTCTCATTCATTGGGAACATTTTTGTATAAGGTGAAGTTATTTGGCGATTTTCGAGTTTTCGCCAAAAATCGACGTTTTTCCATGCAAATGCATGGAAACAGGTTTAGGAGGTGCGCTCCGTTTACGGTCAATTGCTCGGCTCCCAGAAGTGTCAGAAGATATTTTCTTACATGATTCTACTCGAGAATAACGCATTATCACCTGCTTCAAATTTGAAGAAAATCTACAGACAGATAGCCAGTCTGCGGCCCTCCAAAATTGGATGAGTTCCGGAGGCTTGAAATGAAAAGTTCACTTTTCGAGCGGATTGTAAAAAATACAATTTTTTCATAGCGCTCAAATTTATTCAGATTATTCTCCAATTCATTGGGAACATTTTTGTATAAGGTGAAGTTATTCGGCGATTTTCAAGTTTTCGCCAAAAATCGATGTTTTTCCATGCATTTACCTTGAAATTTCGTGATTTTTTTTTTGTCTCAGAAAAATCTGAAAAAAATCACAAAGCTTATATATGACCTGCCAAACTGCGTGGGCTAGTTAGTTTTGAGGAGAAAAAAATATTTCTCCCACTTCGGTCGCCCAGAATGGGGCATATGTCTTTACATTGGCTCTTATGGGAGCGGAATAGTGCCAGCTATACCGGCCACTACTTTAGGAGGTGCTCTCCGTTTATTGTCAATTACTCGGCTCCCAGAAGTGCCAGAATTTTTTTTCTTACATGAATCTACTAGGGAATAACGCATTATCACCTCCTCCAAATTGGAAGAAAATCTATAAACAGATGGCCCGTCAGCGTTGCTCCAAAGTTGGGCGACTTGCGGAGGCTCGAAATGAAATGCCCATTTTGCGAACGGATTGTAAACAAAACAATTTTTTTATAGCGCTCAAATTTATACAGCTTATTCTCCCATTCATTGGGAACATTTTGGTATAAGGGGAAGTTATTTGGCGAATTTTGAGTTTTCGTGAAAAAAATTGACGTTTTCCATGCATTTATTTACCTTGAAATTTCATGACATTTTTTTTGTTTCAGAAAAATCTGAAAAAAAATCATACAAGCTATTTATGATCAACCAAATTGCGTGAACTAGTTTGTTTTAAGGAGAAAAAAATCTCAACACGTACTTTGTACTTCGTGGGTTTCTCATGTTAAAGTTTTAATATTTAATAAATTACACGAATGTACTTCTTTAACTTTTTATTGTTTGTTTGCGACTGGTTTCGATCTACTACAAGACCATCTTGATCCATCATTGACCCTCATAATTTATTTTTTAGTTTTTACCTGAAGATGGTCTTATACGAAACCGAATCCGGTCGCAAAAAAACATCAAACAAACAAAGTTGAAACAGTACATTCGTCTTATTTATTAAACCTAAATTTTTGGTGTTTTCCTCAAAATGTTCTTATATTTAAATATTAATATCTCAGGAACTGCCTAATCAACGTTAATGCAATTTATTACTGCTATTAAGTGACTGCTATTAATTTATATTATTCAGTTTTTTAAAAAAACCTGTACTTCCTTAATTAAAATTGTCATAATATGATAGATTTCAATTAAGGAAGTGCACGTTTTTTTACTGAATAGTCTTAATTACCTTAATATAAGTCAAATACAAGATTCATTCTAGCATTTATATATGTAATTGTATAATAAGCGTACATTATTTGTAGTTTATAAGGTAAGTAGGCTAATTAATTTAGTAAATTATTGATTATATATTTTCATCTGTGCTACAAAATGTTAGATTGTAATAATTATTTGTGGTATATCAATCATGTTAATTCAATATTGTTTTGACCGAAATGGTTTTTAAATTTTTTGTAAATATTTTATAATTGTCTATACTTTTTAATATGTTTGGCAGCGCATTATATTCTTTTATAGCCATATTTATTCTCTGACGATATTTATTGTTACATTGAATTATGTGTACTCTCGTGTTCATTAAAGTGTTGTACAGCATTTTTGCTGTATGAATGTGACTTCATTTCACAAAGTTCAAACAAGTGTTGTACATACAAATATTTTGAAAGGTTAGATCTAGGTCTATTAAATTACTCATACAGTACGAGCCTATGTTGAGTAAAAACACAACCACCGATAAAACTTTTAATGGTAAAATAAATAATACATTAAAGATCTAGAGTAATTAATTTTCAATAATAATAATCATATTGTTTGCCATTGACAAAATATACAGCCAACTACCCATTTCTGTACAACCAATTTTTAAACCCTACTTACAACAGCCAATTTATCTGTGTACAACACATTTTTGAACACGACTGTAGGTTCTCATTTTCTTTCTGTGTTGTGTTCATGTACATTTTTGTTAAAGTTATAATTACTGTTATATTTTGTATTTTTTTAAAATTTATTTTATATTGTATTTTTGCAGTTTCTATTTTTATTGTTATAAATATATTTTGGAAATTTAATGTTTTGTATAGTTGTAGAGATGGAGTGAAAATGGTAATTCGAATAAGTTCTTAATACTTCTATTTTGTATTCTTTGTAATTTAAATCATATGATTTGTATTTTAATATATTCTTGAATTTGAACAAGAATTGATGATTCAAACAAATTTCTGTGTAGTGTTGTACACTTCATTTTATAAAGCAGCATGCTTTGGGAATTGCCAGAGTAAAGTTAGTGTTATTGATCAACAAAAATTTCTATATTTTATATTAAACTTCAAATGTAACTTATTTTATATTTCACATATACAACTTATCTATGCCGTATCCTTTTAATATCACAAATCTTGAAATAGTTTTCGAAATGATTCCAAAAAAGCAAAAAATCTATTGCTTCTATATATTCATATCCTTGTAAAATAGAAAAATAAATACCCAAAATTACAGTTAAGGTTAATCCTTGTGTAGTTTGCTTAAAATTATTTTCTAAAGTTTTATTGAAATTTAAAGTACTCGTGTTCTTTTGTAAATATGATAGTTTTCGAAATAATTGATTTCCTGACATAATTTATTGATAATTTAATTTGAAGCACTCGTGTTTTTGGTAAACCTGATATTTTTGCGATAATTTCAAAAAGAAGAAAGCCTGTTCAATGAACTTCCATTTTTGAGTCGTCTGATTTCTACGAAAAATCATTGGAATATTCTAATTGTTTCTAAAACCGAAAATATGAACTTATAAGTCGATCCGTTAAACTGTCTAAGCTGTAGAGTTGTCCCAAACATAAACAGACATGCAGAGATACAGCCAGATAGACAGATGAACAGAAAAACTAAATATGAAAACTCGAAAATAGATATTTCCACAAAAATCTCGAAAGTTTTCACTGTTACTTACAATACTTTCATTTTACTACGTAAATGAAATACAATGCAAAATACAGACAGACAGACATACATACAGGCAGGCAAAAGGGTTATACAGACATACATAGAGTTTTTTTTTAAATGTTACTTTATAATTTCGAAAATCTGAAAATTTCGAGCCATTATTTTACCCATAAATGTATTTTACTACTAATTCAACTACTTCAGTGAAGTTCGAACCTAGGACCTTTCTGTCACTGAAAATAGATATTTCCACAAAAATTTTGAAGTTTTCACTGTTACTTACAATACGTTAATTTTACTACGTAAACGAAATACAATGCAAAATATAGACAGACAGACATACATACAGGCAGGCAAAAGGATTATACAGACATATATATAGTTAATTTTTTTTTAAATGTTTCTTTATAATTTTGGACATCTGAAAATTTCGAGCCATTATTTTACCCATAAACGAATAATATTTCAGTAATATTTTTTATTATATTTTACTATAAATGTATTTTATTACTAATACAACTACTTCAGCGGAGTTTGAACCCAGGACTTTTCTGTCATTGAGCGACCGTTAATGAAATACAATACAAAATACAAAATAGTCGCAGATAAGTAAGCTGATATTGTGAAAATCTGAAAATTGAAATCTAAAATCTGAAAATTTTCACGTTATACTACGTAAATGAAATACAATGCGGAATACAGACAGGCATACATACATACAGGATATACAGGCAAGTAAAATGGTTATACAGACATACATACAGTATTTTTTTTAAATGTGTCTTTATAATTTCGGAAATCTGAAAATTTCGAGTAATTATTTTACCCATAAAGGAATATTTCAGTAATTTTTTTTAAATGTGTCTTTATAATTTGGGAAATCTGAAAAATTTCGAGCCATTATTTTACTCATAAACGTATTTTACTACTAATGCAACTTCTTCAGCGGAGTTCGAACCCAGGACCTTTCTGTCATTGAGCGAGCGTTAATAAAATATAATACAAAATACAGACAGACAAGCAGATGGATAGACAGACATACAGACGGTTATTTTTGAAAATTGGTCGGAATAATCTCGGATAACTAAGCTGATAGTGTACAGAAATCTGAAAATTTTCACGTCACATTACTTTCCCTATAAAATAATTTTGTTCGAACCCAGGACCTTCGGGTCCTGGGGACCTTTGGGTCATGGAGCGAGCACTTTCAGTGATGGACGACCGAAAACCATATTGCAATGAATAATAATAATAAATGATTGATTACGTTGGAATTAGCAAATATGCGGTTGGGTTCGTCGCTTGACCTAGCAATACAGGCATAGGGTCTCCAGCGCCATGTTACATAATGGCATGTCATTTCTGTCACGGTTAAATTTTTTTAAATCTTTTTCCGGAATTTGGAAGCCAGATAGTTGTTTGCCATAAAATAAATTTTTTGTGAGACTATCTATTGTAATTACGAAGTTATTTGTTTGTAAACTCAAAATATTGCATTATAAAATATTACCTCAAAATTTATTTCATAATGTAGGAAAGTTATTATTTTATTATCAATTCAGTAGAAATGTTTAGTAATTTTTATAGAATTTTCTGATTATGAGATTACATATTACAAAATTTTGGTAAAAAATACAAAAATACTGAACATTATTAACAAAAAATAAAAAGCAAAATGAGAGATAAATTGGAATTACCAATTAAAATTAAATCTTTACATTTTCAAGAAAATTTTATTTCCACTCCCAGATATCTCATGGTTTCCACTTGTTCTATGTTTGTGTTGTCTATTCTAATGTTTATTTTTGTAGGTTCCCCGATTACCATTACTTTTGTTTTGTTTATATTCATCTTCATACCATATTCTTTTAGTACCTTATTCCATATCTTTAAGCTATTAAGGCTGTTTGGGCCTTTAAAAGAAATCTTAAACAATTTCTACTAGAGAGTTGCTTCTACAGCTTGAAGGAGCTTTTTGAATCTACAGATTCGGCGGACATGTGATAGTTTTATGCTGGTATGTTGTGTTCATCTCATGTTTTACTTTTAATATTGTATTACTGTATTTATATGTATTATGTATGACGAGTCATTTTAAGATGACAATAAACATTATTATTATTATTATTATTATTATTATTATTATTATTATTATTATATTGTAGATCGTCTTCCCCTTTCGCTATTATTATTACATCATGCGCGAATGCACCTTCCGAGATTTCCACTCTCTGCATATTTTTCTATCCAATCAGTAATTTTTTGGTTTTCTGAGTGGATTTTTTTTAACATCTCGTCCATGTAGACGATGAACAATGTTGGGCTCAAGCCTCCCCCTTGCCTTAATCTTTCTTTCGTTTTGAACGGTTCTGATTTCTGATTACCATGTACTATCACGTTTGTGTTTGTGTTGTAGATTTGTTTAGTTATTCTGATTAGTTTGGAGTTGACTCCTCGTTGTTTAAGTATTTAAGTTTAAGTAAGAAAGAAAAGAGCAAATTAGAGGCAACTGAAATGAAATACCTCAGAAGAGTAAGAGGCGTTACAAGGAGGGACAAAATCAGAAATACCCAAATCAGGAAAAGTTGGAAGTAGAATGGTTAGAGATTTTGACAAGAAGAAAACTGAGCTGGCGGGGTCATCTACAAAGAATGAGATATCCCACAGCTTTTCTCTGTTCACCAAGTCAAAGGCTTTTTCGATATCTATAAAGCCAAGTAGACGCCTTTTTTGTATTTTTGATTTCTCTATTATTTGCCGAATCGTGAAAATGTGATCTTGCGAGCTATGTCCCTTTCTGAAGCCACTTTGTGATACATCTAATGTTGGTTCTATCTTTGTTCTTAGTTTTTTGTATAGGATTTGTTAATACATTTTCATAGTTATGTTTAGTAATGTTATTCCGCTGTGATTCATCTAATGTTAGTTCTATCTTTGTTCTTAGTTTTTGTCTAGGATTTGTTCATACATTTTCATAGATGAGTTTAGTAATGTTATTCCACTGTGATTCATCTAATGTTGGTTCTACCTTTGTTCTTTGTTTTTTGTCTAGGATTGGTTCATACATTTTCATAGTTGTGTTTAGTAATAGTATTCCACGGTAGTTTTGGCACTCTTTCTGTATCCTTTTTTATAAACTGGAACTACTTTGTGCAGTTTGCCTGTCTTTAGGAATTTGTTCTTTTTGCCACACTGAGTTGAACAGTTCAAAAAGTAGTTCTGATCCTTTCTTCCCTATATTCTTTATGATTTTAGCCGTGATTTTGTCCTATCCGGGTGCTTTTCCATTTTTCAATTTTCTTTATTACCTCTTTTAGTTCTTCCATAGTTATAAATCTTCAATCTATTAATCTAAAATCTATCAATCTTCATTTGATTTTTCATCGTGTCTGGTTGTTTCCTCGTTCTCTGATGTTTCTTCAACCGTGTCCGTGCCCAAAAGCTCTTCAAAATACTCTTTGTATTTCTTTTCCATCTATTATATGGTTTCCTTCTCTGTTCTTTATTTGTCTGGTGTTGGATCTCTTCTCATTTCGGCATTTTTTGAGTACTCTATAGAAGAGTTTCTGGTTCTGGTTTACTATCCTGCCCCATTTTTTTGCCAAACACTTTCCATGTTTCTTCATTTAATTTTTCCTCGTGTCTGGTTGTTTTCTCGTTCTCTGATGTTTCTCCAACCGTGCCCGTGCCCAAAAACTCTTCAAAATACTCTTTCCACCTTTCCATAATTTCTTTTCCATCTGTTATTTGCTTTCCTTCTGTGTTCTTTATTTGTCTGGTGTTGAAGCTCTTTTCATTTCGGCAATATTTGAGTACTCTATAGAAGAGTGTCTGGTTCCCTTTACTATCCTGCTCCATTTTTTCCCCAAACACTTTCCTCGTTTCCTTCTTTGATTCTATTATTAATTCCTTGACTTCCTTCTTTTTTCTTTATATTTATTATAGCTGCCTTCTGTCTTTTGTGATAGGTAGTCTTTCTACGCATTTTTCTTTCCTCTAACTTATTTTTTGATTTCATGCGTCACCACCATGCAGTTTGCTTTTTGTTATTGCTACTTTTGTTTGTGCCGCAATATGTTTTCGCTGTGTTTTGGTATAAGATTTTTTAAATACTTCCACTTCTCTTCTATACTTCCATATCTGTGTATTTCTTTGCAATTCTCAATTTTGTTTGTAATTGTTTCTGTGAACTGCTTACTTGTCTCTTCTTCTCTCAATTTGTATGCTTTAATGTGTTCGTGCTGTTGTTTTTCTATTGTGGGATTTTCTGTTTCTTTTCCTTTGAATCCTTTCCTTTTCCTCATTTGAATTAATAATATATTTAAAAAAATCAGTTGATTTAAATCATGATTTAAATCAATTGGCTTAAATCACAACAATCCTGTTCTAGAGTACATGGCAGGTCAGACTATTTGCCCTAAACCAGATAAAAATGTGCTGCGTGGTGTTGATAAGTGGGTCATATTTAGAATTCACAAGTCAGGAATTCTAACTTATCAACACCAGGCAGGTGTTGACGCATATTTAGAATTCCTGACTTGTGCATCCTGTTGCATTTTATTGACTCCACTCAACAACAAAATTGACTGTTGTCTAATTTTAAGATTAGTCAATTTTGTTAGAAGGGTTGGAGAATTAGTGAATCATGAGGTTGTGAATCATGAGGTATTTCTCGTATAACTTTTTAGTTCGACCGTGCAGTGTAAATTGTTTATCGCCTGTGTAACGCCAGGCTTCAATTTCAATTTTCGTTTTTGATATGTGCGTGCAGAATCGAGTTCGGTGCGTGCAATAAGCCATGGCGTTTCTTGGGGATCGTGTATCGCGCTTGCCTCTGGAGTTCCCGGACGTGGGAGGAACTTCCCTAATTCAATCCCGACGCGGCTTTCGTCCCACGCAATCGAAGTAGTTTGAATGCGGATTGTGTCCGGGAATTTTTTTGGTGGGTGTCTAAAGACAATCTGGCGAATAAAAAAATAATCCTGCTGCGAAACGGCAGGGGCTTTAGGGTGACACCGTAATGTACTCGGGGCCCGGGTCTAATGGTTCGGTTATTTCGTGGAGTGTAACCCAAGTGTCGGCCGTGTTTCGTATTTCCTACTATATCTTAATTCCTTCCTGCGCGTCGTCTCCGCCGTCTCCCATTCCTTCTCATTAAGTCCGCTCCGTCGGCGGGTCGCGTCGCATTACTCCGGGGATCCGGGGATCCCCCGGAGCGGCTGACGCACGGACTTACGGCGTATATCGTGCAATTGTGTCCGTAAGCCGTAATTGAAGAATGACCGGCGTGTAGTAAATCACAAGGTTCTGGGTTAATTAGCGATCCGCGTCTTAATAAACTTGAGCTTTATCAATTCGGCCCGCATCGCGGCGCATTATATTTATAATAATTCCTGCGGGGCGGCGTAATTTTTCATTTGCCGCCCCCCTCGCAGATAAGGCGAGGTTTAATCTGCAAAGTGCTGCCTTTCATGAAGCCCCGGATAATATAAACAATCAAAGTAATTGAATAGAACGCGGGCGGGCGCTGTTTTCTTTCGTCGCGTCTTCAAACAAATCAAATATTATTAAAACAGGAACGCGAGGAGCTGCGCCCCCATTTTTCCGCCCCCGCCTGACGGATGAACTGTCCGAGACGGTTTCATCAGCATGCAAATTGCGCCGGTTTCCCGTATTCCCCGTATAATTGCCCGGCTTAGGGCCCCCACAGAGACTGGGTTAGGCACACAGCGCTCAGGAAGTGCTTGGCAAACCGCGCAGCAATAATACACATCAGACTGCAAACACACCGGCGGAGAGCCGTTGCTGACATGTTACACGAACCGTTTTCTCCCTTCATAAGGACGCCGGGATGTGAATGTGCGTCTGTGTGTACATGTGTGTGTGCGGGGCGGTTTAAGCCCCGCACTTACAAGCCACGTCTCCGCCAATTTCAACATTTTTCGTGCTTGTTATGTAGTTTCCGCGCGCTTTACGGAATCCTTTATAAAGTATAAACTGCCCCCCGGCCCCATTCGGGGCCACCCCCAATAGAATGCCGATTCCGCGCCCGCAGATGTCGCACACATCCGGACGCAAAGGACGGACGTGAAGGGCCGCGCTCGGAATTCCTGGACGTCCGAGGGGCAATCAGCGCGCGACCTTATCGCCGCCCCCCGTGCACGCCGCCCCTCGCGCGATGAGAGACCGCCATTGTCATATGTCAACGGGGACACCCTCGATTTATCTTCCTGCGCCCCCGTTCCGACGCCGCCGCCGCCCCCCGGGGGCCCACGTCCCGTCCGTGTCTGCTCGTGTGCGAGAAGTGATGACCCCGCGTTACCCGGACGCGCGCCGACCATAAATTTCCGAATTCTCGGGGAATTTAGACGTCGAGTGGGGCCCGGAGTTTTTCCATGTGTAACAATTGTATCACCGTGCGTGGGATTACTGCGTGTGTCTCTCGGGCGACCCCCTGCGCGCCCCCACGAGCGCGATTATATCATCAGGACGTGCGTGCTCTGGTGGGGTCGCAAGACGCCGCACATTCCATTCCGGGGCGGTAACTCGTCCTGTAAGATAACCGACTTTACACCACATGTGCAACGAAATAAATAGCACGTAAACATTACCAGGGGTAATATAACAAGTGGTGTTCTCATTATCGCTAAATGATTTTATAGATACCACGTTTTTCAACCGCAACGACGATAATTTTCCATAGATTGGGGTTTAAATGGGAGGTTGGGAGTTAACGTTAAAGGTTAGGATCAGAATAAACAGGAAGCTAAATCTAAAGAATGTGCCCATATACTTGGGCCGTCCTTCGAGGGTTGCGTACACGTAGGTGGTACTCCATACTGTTGTTGTTAGTATTATTGTGTGTGGTGTTCGTTTATTGATGCATAATTCTGTTTGATGCGGGAACTAATGCGAGCTCAAGGTCAAGAATGCACATGTGTTCATATACCTGGGTCGTTTTTCGAGGGTTGCATACACGTTGGTGGTACTCCATACTGCTGTTGTTGGTATTATTGTGTGTGGTGTTCGATTATTGATGCATCATTCTGTTTGATGCGGGAACTAATGCGAGCTCAAGGTCAAGAATGCGCATATGTCCATATACCTGGGTCGTGTTTCGAGGGTTGCATACACGTAGGTGGTACTCCATATTGTTGTTGTTGGTAATATTGTGTGTGGTGTTCGATTATTGATGCATCATTCTGTTTGATGCGGGAACTAATGCGAGCTCAAGGTCAAGAATGCACATGTGTCCATATACCTGGGCCGTTTTTCGAGGGTTGCGTACACGTAGGTGGTACTCCATACTGTTGTTGTTACTATTATTGTTTGTCGTGTTCGATTATTGATGCATCATGCTGTTTGATGCAGGAACTAATGCGGGCTCAAGGTCAAGAATGCACATGTGTCCATATACCTGGGCCGTTTTTCGAGGGTTGCGTACACGTAGGTGGTACTCCATACTGTTGTTGTTGGTATTATTGTGTGTGGTGTTCGATTATTGATGCATCATTCTGTTTGATGCGGGAACTAATGCGAGCTCAAGGTCAAGAATGTACATGTGTCCATATACCTGCGTCGTTTTTTGAGGGTTGCGTACACGTTGGTGGTACTCCATACTGTTGTTGTTGGTATTATTGTGTGTGGTGTTCGATTATTGATGCATCATTCTGTTTGATGCGGGAACTAATGCGAGCTCAAGGTCAAGAATGCACTTGTGTCCATATACCTGGGCCGTTTTTCGAGGGTTGCGTACACGTAGGTGGTACTCCATACTGTTGTTGTTAGTATTATTGTGTGTGGTGTTCGATTATTGATGCATCATTCTGTTTGATGCGGGGTCTAATGCGAGCTCAAGGTCAAGAATGCACATGTGTCCATATACCTGGGCCGTTTTTCGAGGGTTGCGTACACGTAGGTGGTACTCCATACTGTTGTTGTTACTATTATTATTTGTGGTGTTCGAATATTGATGCATAATTCTGGCTGATGCAGGAACTAATGTGATGTGCGTTTTCTGCTTTCAAAGAGGCCCTTTGGTCTTTAACACTTTCCCGGGCGCCAGCGCGCCAGGGCTTCTTGCGGAGGGGTTAAGTACCGACTCTGGCTGATTGTAAATCCTCTCTGAAACGGAGGTAGTCAGCTATTACGAGAGAGTCAGGTATATACAGTGCTGTCGTTGGGAAAGTATTAAGATCGATAGGTCAACACTGGTGTGTAGTATGCGCAGGTTTCATTTGCACCTGCATAGGTCAAGAATGCGCATATGTCCATATACCTGGGTCGTTTTTCGAGGGTTGCGTACACGTAGGTGGTACTCCATACTGTTGTTGTTACTATTATTATTTGTGGTGTTCGAATATTGATGCATAATTCTGGCTGATGCAGGAACTAATGTGATGTGCGTTTTCTGCTTTCAAAGAGGCCCTTTGGTCTTTAACACTTTCCCGGGCGCCAGCGCGCCAGGGCTTCTTGCGGAGGGGTTAAGTACCGACTCTGGCTGATTGTAAATCCTCTCTGAAACGGAGGTAGTCAGCTATTACGAGAGAGTCAGGTATATACAGTGCTGTCGTTGGGAAAGTATTAAGATCGATAGGTCAACACTGGTGTGTAGTATGCGCAGGTTTCATTTGCACCTGCATAGGTCAAGAATGCGCATATGTCCATATACCTGGGTCGTTTTTCGAGGGTTGCGTACACGTAGGTGGTACTCCATACTGTTGTTGTTGATATTATTGTGTGTGGTGTTCGTTTATTGATGCATCATTCTGTTTGATGCGGGAACTAATGCGAGCTCAAGGTCAAGAATGCACATGTGTCCATATACCTAGGTCGTTTTTCGAGGGTTGCGTACACGTCGGTGGTACTCCATACTGCTGTTGTTGGTATTATTGTGTGTTCGGTTATTGATGCATAATTCTGGCTGATGCAGGAACTAATGTTATGTGCGTTTTCTGCTTTCAAAGAGGCCCTTTGGTCTTTAACACTTTCCCGGGCGGCAGCGCGCCAGGGCTTCTTGCGGAGGGGATAAGTACCGACTCTGGCTGATCGTAAATCCTCTCTGAAACGGAGGTAGTCAGCTATTACGAGAGAGTCAGGTATATACAGTGCTGTCGTTGGGAAAGTATTAAGATCGATTGGTCAACACTGGTGTGTAGTATGCGCGGGTTTCATTTGCACCTGCATAGGTGAAGAATGCGCATATGTCCATATACCTGGGTCGTTTTTCGATTGTTGCGTACACGTAGGTGGTACTCCATACTGGTGTTGTTGGTATTATTGTGTGTGGTGTTCGAATATTGATGCATCATTCTGTTTGATGCGGGAACTAATGCGAGCTCAAGGTCAAGAATGCACATGTGTCCATATACCTAGGTCGTTTTTCGAGGGTTGCGTACACGTAGGTGGTACTCCATACTGTTGTTGTTGATATTATTGTGAGTGGTGTTCGATTATTGATGCATCATTCTGTTTGATGCGGGAACTAATGCTAGCTCAAGGTCAAGAATGCACATGTGTCCATATACCTAGGTCGTTTTTCGAGGGTTGCGTACACGTCGGTGGTACTCCATACTGTTGTTGTTGGTATTATTGTGTGTGGTGCTCGTTTATTGATGCATCATTCTGTTTGATGCGGGAACTAATGCGAGCTCAAGGTCAAGAATGCACATGTGTCCATATACCTGGGTCGTTTTTCGAGGGTTGCGTACACGTAGGTGGTACTCCATACTGTTGTTGTTACTATTATTGTTTGTGGTATTCGATTAATGATGCATCATTTTGTTTGATGCGGGAACTAATGCGAGCTCAAGGTCAAGAATGCACATGTGTCCATATACCTGGGCCGTTTTTCGAGAGTTGCGTACTCGTAGGTGGTACTCCATACTGTTGTTGTTAGTATTATTGTGTGTGGTGTTCGTTTATTGATGCATCATTCTGTTTGATGCGGGAACTAATGCGAGCTCAAGGTCAAGAATGCACATGTGTCCATATACCTGGGCCGTTTTTCGAGGGTTGCGTACACGTGGGTGGTACTCCATACTGTTGTTGTTACGATTATTGTTTGTGGGGTTCGATTATTGATGCATCATTCTAGCTGATGCAGGAACTAATGTGATGTGCGTTTTCTGCTTTCAAAGAGGCCCTTTGGTCTATAGCACTTTCCCGGGCGGCAGCGCGCCAGGGCTTCTTGCGGAGGGGTTAAGTACCGACTCTGTCTGATCGTAAATCCTCTCTGAAACGGAGGTAGTCAGCTATTACGAAAGAGTCAGGTATATACAGTGCTGTCGTTGGGAAAGTATTAAGATCGATGGGTCAACACTGGTGAGTAGTATGCGCGGGTTTCATTTGCACCTGCATAGGTCAAGAATGCGCATATGTCCATATACCTGGGTCGTTTTTCGAGGGTTGCGTACACGTAGGTGGTACTCCATACTGTTGTTGTTACTATTATTGTTTGTGGTATTCGATTAATGATGCATCATTTTGTTTGATGCGGGAACTAATGCGAGCTCAAGGTCAAGAATGCACATGTGTCCATATACCTGGGCCGTTTTTCGAGAGTTGCGTACTCGTAGGTGGTACTCCATACTGTTGTTGTTAGTATTATTGTGTGTGGTGTTCGTTTATTGATGCATCATTCTGTTTGATGCGGGAACTAATGCGAGCTCAAGGTCAAGAATGCACATGTGTCCATATACCTGGGCCGTTTTTCGAGGGTTGCGTACACGTGGGTGGTACTCCATACTGTTGTTGTTACTATTATTGTTTGTGGGGTTCGATTATTGATGCATCATTCTAGCTGATGCAGGAACTAATGTGATGTGCGTTTTCTGCTTTCAAAGAGGCCCTTTGGTCTATAGCACTTTCCCGGGCGGCAGCGCGCCAGGGCTTCTTGCGGAGGGGTTAAGTACCGACTCTGTCTGATCGTAAATCCTCTCTGAAACGGAGGTAGTCAGCTATTACGAAAGAGTCAGGTATATACAGTGCTGTCGTTGGGAAAGTATTAAGATCGATGGGTCAACACTGGTGAGTAGTATGCGCGGGTTTCATTTGCACCTGCATAGGTCAAGAATGCGCATATGTCCATATACCTGGGTCGTTTTTCGAGGGTTGCGTACACGTAGGTGGTACTCCATACTGTTGTTGTTGGTATTAATGTGTGTGGTGTTCGATTATTGATGCATCATTCTGTTTGATGCGGGAACTAATGCGAGCTCAAGGTCAAGAATGCACATGTGTCCATATACCTGGGCCGTTTTTCGAGGGTTGCGTACACGTAGGTGGTACTCCATACTGTTGTTGTTAGTATTATTGTGTGTGGTGTTCGTTTACTGATGCATAATTATGTTTGATGCGGGAACTAATGCGAGTTCAAGGTCAAGAATGCACATGTGTCCATATACCTGGGCCGTTTTTCGAGGGTTGCGTACACGGTGGTGGTACTCCATACTGCTGTTGTTGGTATTATTGTGTGTAGTGTTCGATTATTGATGCATCATTCTGTTTGATGCGGGAACTAATGCGAGCTCAAGGTCAAGAATGCACATGTGTCCATATACCTGGGCCGTTTTTCGAGGGTTGCGTACACGTAGGTGGTACTCCATACTGTTGTTGTTACTATTATTGTTTGTGGTGTTCGGTTATTGATGCATCATTCTGGCTGATGCAAGAACTAATGTGATGTGCGTTTTCTGCTTTCAAAGAGGCCCTTTGGTCTTTAACACTTTCCCGGGCACCAGCGCGCCAGGGCTTCTTGCGGAGGGGTTAAGTACCGACTCTGGCTGATCGTAAATCCTCTCTGAAACGGAGGTAGTCAGCTATTACGAGAGAGTCAGGTATATACAGTGCTGTCGTTGGGAAAGTATTAAGATCGATAGGTCAACACTGGTGAGTAGTATGCGCGGGTTTCATTTGCACCTGCACAGGTCAAGAATGCGCATATGTTCATATACCTGGGTCGTTTTTCGAGGGTTGCGTACACGTAGGTGGTACTCCATACTGTTGTTGATGGTATTATTGTGTGTGGTGCTCGTTTATTGATGCATCATTCTGTTTGATGCGGGAACTAATGCGAGCTCAAGGTCAAGAAAGCATTTGTGTCCATTTACCTGGGCCGTTTTTCGAGGGTTGCGTACACGTAGGTAGTACTCCATACTGTTGTTGTTGGTATTATTGTGTGTGGTGTTCGATTATTGATGCATCATTCTGTTTGATGCGGGAACTAATGCGAGCTCAAGGTCAAGAATGCACATGTGTCCATATACCTGGGCCGTTTTTCGAGGGTTGCGTACACGTTGGCGGTACTCCATACTGCTGTTGTTGGTATTATTGTGTGTGGTGTTTGATTATTGATGCATCATTCTGTTTGATGCGGGAACTAATGCGAGCTCAAGGTCAAGAATGCACATGTGTCCATATACCTGGGTCGTTTTTCGAGGGTTACGTACACGTAGGTGGTACTCCATACTGTTGTTGTTACTATTATTGTTTGTGGTGTTCGATTAATGATGCACCATTCTGTTTGATGCGGGAACTAATGCGAGCTCAAGGTCAAGAATGCACATGTGTCCATATACCTGGGCCGTTTGTCGAGGCTTGCGTACACGTAGGTGGTACTCCATACTGTTGTTGTTGGTAATATTGTGTGTGGTGTTCGATTATTGATGCATCATTCTGTTTGATGCGGGAACTAATGCGAGCTCAAGGTCAAGAATGCACATGTGTCCATATACCTGGGCCGTTTTTCGAGGGTTGCGTACACGTAGGTGGTACTCCATACTGTTGTTGTTACTATTATTGTTTGTGGTGTTCGAATATTGATGCATCATTCTGGCTGATGCAGGAACTAATGTGATGTGCGTTTTCTGCTTTCAAAGAGGCCCTTTGGTCTATAACACTTTCCCGGGCGGCAGCGCGCCAGGGCTTCTTGCGGAGGGGTTAAGTACCGACTCTGGCTGATCGTAAATTCTCTCTGAAACGGAGGGAGTCAGCTTTTACGAGAGAGTCAGGTATATACAGTGCTGTCGTTGGGAAAGTATTAAGATCGATGGGTCAACACTGGCGAGTAGTATGCGCGGGTTTCATTTGCACCTGCATAGGTCAAGAATGCGCATATGTCCATATACCTGGGTCGTCTTTCGAGGGTTGCGTATACGTAGGTGGTACTCCATACTGTTGTTGTTGGTATTATTGTGTGTGGTGCTCGTTTATTGATGCATCATTCTGTTTGATGCGGGAACTAATGCGAGCTCAAGGTCAAGAAAGCATTTGTGTCCATTTACCTGGGCCGTTTTTCGAGGGTTGCGTACACGTAGGTGGTACTCCATACTGTTGTTGTTACTATTATTGTTTGTGGTGTTCGGTTATTGATGCATCATTCTGGCTGATGCCGGAACTAATGTGATGTGCGTTTTCTGCTTTCAAAGAGGCCCTTTGGTCTATAACACTTTCCCGGGCGGCAGTGCGCCAGGGCTTCTTGCGGAGGGGTTAAGTACCGACTCTGGCTGATCGTAAATCCTCTCTGAAACGGAGGTAGTCAGCTATTACGAGAGAGTCAGGTATATACAGTGCTGTCGTTGGGAAAGTATTAAGATCGATAGGTCAACACTGGTGAGTAGTATGCGCGGGTTTCATTTGCACCTGCATAGGTCAAGAATGCGCATATGTTCATATACCTGGGTCGTTTTTCGAGGGTTGCGTACACGTAGGTAGTACTCCATACTGTTGTTGTTGGTATTATTGTGTGTGGTGCTCGTTTATTGATGCATCATTCTGTTTGATGCGGGAACTAATGCGAGCTCAAGGTCAAGAAAGCATTTGTGTCCATTTACCTGGGCCGTTTTTCGAGGGTTGCGTTCACGTAGGTAGTACTCCATACTGTTGTTGTTGGTATTATTGTGTGTGGTGTTCGATTATTGATGCATCATTCTGTTTGATGCGGGAACTAATGCGAGGTCAAGGTCAAGAATGCACTTCTGTCCATATACCTGGGCCGTATTTCGAGGGTTGCGTACACGTAGGTGGTACTCCATACTGTTGTTGTTGGTAATATTGTGTGTGGTGTTCTTTTATTGATGCATGATTCTGTTTGATGCGCGAACTAATGCGAGTTCAAGGTCAAGAATGCACTTGTGTCCATATACCTGGGCCGTATTTCGAGGGTTGCGTACACGTAGGTGGTACTCCATACTGTTGTTGTTGGTAATATTGTTTGTGGTGTTCGATTAATGATGCATCATTCTGTTTGATGCGGGAACTAATGCGAGCTCAAGGTCAAGAATGCACATGTGTCCATATACCTGGGCCGTTTGTCGAGGGTTGCGTACACGTAGGTGGTACTCCATACTGTTGTTGTTGGTAATATTGTGTGTGGTGTTCGATTATTGATGCATCATTCTGTTTGATGCGGGAACTAATGCGAGCTCAAGGTCAAGAATGCACATGTGTCCATATACCTGGGTCGTTTTTCGAGGGTTGCGTACACGTCGGTGGTACTCCATACTGCTGTTGTTGGTATTATTGTGTGTTCGGTTATTGATGCATAATTCTGGCTGATGCAGGAACTAATGTGATGTGCGTTTTCTGCTTTCAAAGAGGCCCTTTGGTCTATAATACTTTCCCGGGCGGCAGGGCGCCAGGGCTTCTTGCGGAGGGGTTAAGTACCGACTCTGGCTGATCGTAAATCCTCTCTGAAACGGAGGTAGTCAGCTATTACGAGAGAGTCAGGTATATACAGTGCTGTCGTTGGGAAAGTATTAAGATCGATAGGTCAACACTGGTGAGTAGTATGCGCGGGTTTCATTTGCACCTGCATAGGTCAAGAATGCGCATATGTCCATATACCTGGGTCGTTTTTCGAGGGTTGCGTACACGTAGGTGGTACTCCATACTGTTGTTGTTGGTATTATTGTGTGTGGTGCTCGTTTATTGATGCATCATTCTGTTTGATGCGGGAACTAATGCGAGCTCAAGGTCAAGAATGCACTTGTGTCCATATACCTGGGCCATTTTTCGAGGGTTGCGTACACGTAGGTGGTACTCCATACTGTTGTTGTTAGTATTATTGTGTGTGGTGTTCGATTATTGATGCATCATTCTGTTTTATGCGGGAACTAATGCGAGCTCAAGGTCAAGAATGCACATGTGTCCATATACCTGGGTCGTTTTTCGAGGGTTGCGTACACGTCGGTGGTACTCCATACTGCTGTTGTTCCTATTATTGTGTGTGGTGTTCGGTTATTGATGCATCATTCTGGCTGATGCAGGAACTAATGTGATGTGCGTTTTCTGCTTTCAAAGAGGCCCTTTGGTCTATAACACTTTCCCGGGCGGCAGCGCGCCAGGGCTTCTTGCGGAGGGGTTAAGTACCGACTCTGGCTGATCGTAAATCCTCTCTGAAACGGAGGTAGTCAGCTTTTACGAGAGAGTCAGGTATATACAGTTCTGTCGTTGGGAAAATATTAAGATCGATGGGTCAACACTGGCGAGTAGTATGCGCGGGTTTTATTTGCACCTGCATAGGTCAAGAATGCACATGTGTCCATATACTTGGGCCGTCCTTCGAGGGTTGCGTACACGTAGGAGGTACTTCATACTGTAGTTGTTACTATTATAGTTTGTGGGGTTCGGTTATTACTGCATCATTCTGGCTGATGCAGGAACTAATGCGATGTGCGTTTTCTGCTTTCAAAGAGGCCCTTTGGTCTTTAACACTTTCCCGGGCGGCAGCGCGCCAGGGCTTCTTGCGGAGGGGTTAAGTACCGACTCTGGCTGATCGTAAATCCTCTCTGAAACGGAGGTAGTCAGCTGTTACGAGAGAGTCAGGTATATACAGTGCTGTTGTAGGGAAAGTATTAAGATCGATGAGTCAACACTGGTGAGTAGTATGCGCAGGTCTCATTTGCACCTGCATAGGTCAAGAATGCGCATGTGTCCGTATACTTGGGCCGTCCTTCGAGGGTTGCGTACACGTATTTGGTACTCCATACTGTTGTTGTTGGTATAATTGTGTGTGGTGTTCGCTTATTGATGCATCATTCTGTCTGATGCGGGAACTAATTCGAAGTGCAATTTCTGCTCAAGGTCAAGAATGCACATGTGTCCATATACCTGGGCCGTTTTTCGAGGGTGGCGTACACGTAGGAGGTACTCCATACTGTTGTTGTTAGTATTATTGTGTGTGTTGTTCGGTTATTGATGCATCATTCTTACTGATGCAGGAACTAATGCGATGTGCGTTTTCTGCTTTCAAAGAGGCCCTTTGGTCTTTAACACTTTCCCGGGCGGCAGCGCGACAGGGCTTCTTGCGGAGGGGTTAAGTACCGACTCTGGCTGATCGTAAACCCTCTCTGAAACGGAGGTAGTCAGCTATTACGAGAGAGTCAGGTATATACAGTGCTGTCGTTGGGAAAGTATTAAGATCGATGAGTCAACACTAGTGAGTAGTATGCGCGGGTTTCATTTGCACCTGCAAAGGTCAAGAATTCGAATGTGTCCGTATAGTTGAGCCGTGCTTCGAGGGTTGTTTAGGCATACGTGGTACTTCATACTGTTGTTGTTGGTATTATTGTATGTGGTGTTGGGTTATGGTTGCATCATTCTTGCTGATGCGGGAATTATCGCAAGGTGTTAGACATGCGAATGCTTTTCTTACAATGTGAGAATTAGTGAGTAAGACCACTCTATTCATTCGTAGAATACAGATCTTCTCAGTACGGCCTATCTGTAGGTTAACGCATAGGTACGCAGATTTATGCTCGGTGTGGTGGTTGGGAGGAAAAGTTAGGCCTATGGCCGATTGCTTCATGAGCTCAAGTAGCTTTCATGCTACTTAAGAACATAACATATTTTATCGATAGTTTTAGACATATAATGCATATGCTATTCTTGCTATGCGAGAATGGGCGAGTAAGACCACTCTGTTCATTCGTGTATCAGAGATCTTTATCTGTAGGTTAACTATAGGTGCGCAGTTATATGCTCGGTGGGGTGGTTGGGAGGAAAAGTTAGGCCTATGGCCAATTACTTCATGAGCTTAAGTAGCTTTCATCCTATTCGGAATATAAAAAAAAATATCGTTAGTTTTTAGACATAGAATGCATATGCTTTTCTTGCAATGCGAGAATGAGTGAGTAAGACCACTCTGTTGATTCGTGTATCAGAGATTTTCTCAGTACGGCCTATGTGTAGGTTAACTATGGGTGCGCAGTTTTATGCTCGGTGTGGTGGTTGGGAGGAAAAGTTAGGCCTATGGCTATTTGCTTTATAAGCTTAAGTAGCTTTCATGCTACTTAAGAACATAAAATCTTTTATCGTTAGTTTTTAGACATAGAATGCATATGCTTTTCTTGCAATGCGAAAATGAGTGAGTAAGACCACTCTGTTCATTCGTGTATCAGAGTTCTACTCAGTACGGCCTATTTGTAAGTTAACTATAGGTGTGCTGTTTTTATTAATATATCATGTATTTTGGACCACTTATCATCTTTGAATATACTCCAAACTTGCAGATACGATTTTTGCATTAATTAACTGCACGAAATAAAAGTACAAATTTCTATAAACCGCGATTTCATCATGATTTTCTACAAAACTTATTTTTTCTTCTCATCTGTGTTAAAGTAGCAATTTTTCCACGGCTTACCAAACATAAAAGTGATACTTTTTTACCCTAGATGTGAAAATATTTTCACATCCAGATATGAAAATAAACAAGTGAAATTAAATGGAATTTCCACTTAAGAAAAATAAGCTGTGCTTTCATCTTTGGCTGCAATATATACGATGTATTTATTATATTTATTACTTGTTTATTGACGTATACATCTGCCATTGTTATCTTACATGTATAAGTGGCAAAGTAGAGAAATAAATTGAATTGAATTGAAATATACTATATTTTTATCCTACAGGAATGATATTTGGAGTAATCCTTACAAATCCATCATAATTTTGAACAGAGCTTCAAATTTTTTATAAAGCATGAAATTTATAGTACCTACCTACAGAATTTACAAATTTATACTTTCTACGGAAATTTAGCATTAAGAAATAACAATAAATTTGGATTCATTGTTGTCACATTTTCAATTACTGTCAAATTTTCAATTATTCCTGCCAAAATTTTAAACACATTTAACAATATTTCACAAATTACTGTAAAAAAATCAGTCATATTTAACTAAATCTGATTATGTTTTATCAAAATTTCGATAATTACTGTAAAATGTTTATTTATTTCTCTTAAAATGTCAACAACTGTCAAATTTTCATATATTCTGATATAATGTCAGTCATATTTACCAAAATTTTAATACTTACTGTACAAATTTCAATAATTGTTGCGAAATGTTTATTGATTTTTTTCACAATTTCAATTACTGTCAAATTTGAAGTTATTTTCACCATAACTGACAGATGATCATTTATTTCTACTATAATTTCAAAGATATATAATAAAATTTTAATAATTCGTGTTAAAATTTCAATAATTACTGTGAAACTTTGGCTATTTCTGTGAAAATTTCAATGACTTTGAAACTTTCAATGTTTCCTTAAAATAATTTCAATCATGTATAATCAATTTAATTTCCTATTTTCAAAATTTCAATAATTACTGTCAATTTTTATTCATTTTGTTACAATTTCAATTACTGTCTAATTTCCAATAAAATCTGCCAAAATTTCAGTCACACATAACAAAATTTCAGAAATTACTGTACAAAATTCAGTCACATTTAACAAAATCTGATTCATTCCTGTCAAAATTTCGATATTTACTGTAGAATGTTAATTCGTTTCTCTCAAAATTCCAAAAACTCAAATTTACATGTACTTCTACTGAAATTTCAATCATATTTAACAAAATCTGTTTATTTATTTTAAATTTCTTTCAATTACTCTGAACCTTGCAATTTTTTCGAAGATAATTTGAATCATGTATAACAAAATTTCATTAACTACTTTAGAAATTTCGATATTTAGTGTAAATTTTTATTCACTTTTGTCACAATTTAAGTTACTGTCAAATTTTCAATCAAATTTGCCAATATTTCATAAATTACTGTACAAAATTCAGTCATATTTAACTAAATCTGATTACTATTTGTCAATATTTCGATAATTACTGTAAAATGTTTATTTGTTTCTCTCAAAATTTCAATTACTGTAAAATTTTCAATTATATCTGCCAAAATTTCATATCACTTTAACAAAATTGCATTAATTACTGAATAAACTACTAAACACTTAATAACTTTCAATAACTGTCAAATTTACATTTATTTCTGATATAATTTCAATCATATTTAACAATAACTTCATTAATTACATTTAAAATTTCAATTATTGCTGTAAATTTAAATTAATTATTGTCACATTTTCAATTACTGTGAAATTTTCAATTATTTCTGCCAAAATTGCAATCTCATTTAAAAAAATCTGAGTATTTTTTATCAAAACTTCGTTAGTTACTGTAAAAGGTTTATTCATATCTCTCAATATTTCAACAACTGTCAAATTTTCATATATTTCTGATATAATTGCAATCATACTTTTAATATTTTATTAATACTGTACAAATTTCAATAGTTACTGTGAAATTTTGATTAATTTTTGTCACAATTTCAATTATTGTCAACTTTTCATTTATTTCTACCATAATTTCAATCACATTTAAAAATATATAGTTACTGTCTGATTTTTAATAGTTACTGTCTAATTTTGATTACATTTAATAAAATTTCATTAAAGACTGTAAAAATTTCAGTCATACTTAAC
Source organism: Othius punctulatus (assembly GCA_951805005.1). Taxonomy (NCBI): domain Eukaryota; kingdom Metazoa; phylum Arthropoda; class Insecta; order Coleoptera; family Staphylinidae; genus Othius; species Othius punctulatus. Next base: position 77,124,305 of record OX638142.1, read on the forward strand.
AAAATCGAATTATGTCTTGTCAAAATTTTGATAATTACTGTAAAATGTTATTCATTTCTCTTAAAATTTCAATAACTGCCAGATTTTCATTTATTTCTGCTATAATTTCAATCATATTTAACAAAATTTTAATAATTACTATCAAAGTTCAATAATTACTGTTAAACTTTGGCCATTTCTGTGAACATTTCAATGACACAAGAACTTTCAATTTTTTCTAATATAATTTCAGTTTTGTATAACAAAACTTCATTAACTACTTTCAAAAGTTCAATAATTAGTAAAAAAATTATTCATTTTTGTCAAAATTTCAGTAACTGCCAAAATTTTCAATTATATCTGCCAAAATTTTCAATTATATCTGCCAAAATTTCAATCACATTTAATAAAATTTCATCAAGTACTGTAAAAAAAAAATCTGTCATATTTAACAAAATCCGATAAATTCCTCTCAAAATTTCAATAATTTCTGTAAAATGTTATTCATTTCTCTTAAAATTTCAACAACTGTCAGATTTTCATTTATTTCTGCTATAACTTCAATCATATTTAACAAAATTTTAATAATTACCATCAAAGTTTCAATAATTGCTTGTAAACTTTGGCCATTTCTGTGAACATTTCAATGACACAAGAACTTTCAATTTTTTCTAATATAATTTCAGTCTTGTATAACAAAACTTCATTAACTACTTTCAAAACTTCAATAATTAGTAAAAATTTGTATTCATTTTTGTCAGAATTTCAATTACAAATTTAACAATATCTTCATTAATTATTTTCAAAATTTCAATAATTGCTGTACATTTGTATTCATTGTTGTCACATTTTCAATTACTGTCAAATTTTCAATTATATCTGCCAAAATTTTAATCAAATTTAATAAAATTTCAATCGCATTTAATAAAATTTCATTAAGTACTGTAAAAAAATCATATTTAACAACATCTGATTAATTCCTGTCAAAATTTCGATAACTACAGTAAAATGTTTATTAATTTTTCTTAAAATTTCAATAACTGTAAAATTTACATTTATTTCTGATATAATTTTAATCATATCTAACATTATTTTATTAATTACTCTATAAGTTTCAATAATTACTATAAACTTTTTAATAATTTTGGTCACAATTTTATTTGCTGTTAAATTTGCATTTAATATGACCATAATTTCAGTCACATTTTAAAAAATGAGTTACTGTTAGAATTTAGATAATTACTATCTAATGTCAGTCATTTCTGTGAAACAGTTTCTTAGAGTTTTAATAATTTTTGCAGCACTTACAGTTTAGTTGTCAGAAAAGTTTAAATTTACTGAAATTATCATAGAATTCGAATGATTTTTGTCAAGTTTGATAGCTTGCATTAGTAAATATTGACAAAATTTCTATATATTATCAGTAATATTTGTGATCAGTACATTTATTATCAGTATTTGATCTAATGATTTGTGCCAATGAAACGAAATGTTAGTTGAAATATTGACAAAATTTATATTTATTATCAGTATTTGTTCTTATGATTAGTGCCAATGAAACGAAATGTTAGTTGTCACTTTAATTATTTAAGTGATTCGTTTTTTTTTTATTTTGCTGCTCTTTTTTCAGAAATGTTCACATAAAGTTTTATCAAAATGTTTTGCATATTTGTTAGGTTTTTTGAAATTTTGATAAAACTGGTTAATTTTGGTACTTCTGATAACTAAATAATAAGTGCAGTGGCATACAGCACTTATTTTTTTAGTTATGAAAACATGTTATATTTGGTGTAATTTTTTTAGAAGTTGGATGATTTCTGGAGTTTTGTGAAGTTTCATAATTTATAAATGTGATTATATACACATAGATTGTTTTATGTATTACATAGATGTGGCATACAGCACTTATTATTCAGTTATCAAAACCTTTTAAATTTGGTGTAATTTTTTTAGAGGTCGGATGATTTCTGGAGTTTGGTGAAGTTTCATAGTTTATAGATGTGATTACCGTCAAAATGTTCAGTATTTCTATTTTGATACAATGAAGGTAATTTCCAAATTTCAATTAACGCTGGCATATTTTTAATTATATCTATCAAAATTTCTATGTATTGACGAAGTTTCCAAGGTTACTGTCGAAGTTACAAAGATTCTCGTCAAATTATCAATTATTTCTAGCAAAATGTATGTATTTGCTGCCACATTTTAAATTATATTTGTTGAAATTTCAATTCAAGGAAGTTTCATTGGGTGCTGCCAATTCTGAATTGTTTTGTCAAAAATTTCAGTAATTTTACCAAAGTTTCGGACTGTATCTAATTGCTGCCACATTTTTAATTATATTTGCTGAAATTTCAATTTAAGGAAGTTTCATTGGATGTTGCCAATTTTCAATTGTTCTGTCAAAAATTTCAGTAATTTTACCAAAGTTTCGGACTGTATCTAATTGCTGCCACATTTTTAATTATATTTGTTGAAATTGCAATCCAAGGAAATTTCATTTCAGTGCTGCCAATTTTCATTTGTTCTGTCAAAAATTTCAGTAATTTTACCAAAGTTTCGGACTGTGTATAATTGCTGCCACATTTTTAATTATATTTGTTGAAATTTCAATTCAAGGAAGTTTCATTGGGTGCTGCCAATTTTCAATTGTTCTGTCAAAAGTTTCAATGGTTTCTCTCAAAATTTTAACTAAAGCTGTAAAATTTATAATTTAAATAAAAATTTCTATGATTACGATAAAATTTTCAATGATTATTGTCACAGTTTAAATTATTTCCCCTGCGATTGAAATTAATTGAAGATTATACAACGGGATTTAAAATTTTTTTTTTTTTTTATTATTCTGTCAAATTTTAATGATTCTATTATACTTTCAGCTCTTTTATATAAATAAAAAATTATTGTGTTAGAATTTCAATGATTTTTGTCATAATTGATCTTTTTAATTTTAATTTTATTGAATCATTAAATATATTGTTAAAATGTGAAATTTGCTGATTTTTCCAGTCTTTGATTGATAAGAACATGTAGATAAGATATAAACTAAGTAAAAATGAAAGTAACCTGTACCTGTATTCTACTTCCAAAGCTCTCGTTAGTAAATATAATTTCTATATTCCAATAATTTTAGCTATATTACAGATTATAATTTGTATAGGATTGCCCGCACAGGTGAATTTACGCCCGATCAAATAAGCCTTATCTTATCGATTAATGTACACATATACCTGATAAAATATCATATAACATCATTTCGTTTCAACGTAAAAAATAGAACGCAATATTTCCCAACAGCAGACCTCCATCCTCGCATGATTCATACGATAGCATTAATCACGCCAGGAACAGATCCACAAATGTTACGGAAAATTCGGGAAAACACTCACCCAGACCAACGCGTTGAAGAACAGCAGGACGTACTTAAGGACGTCGATGTGGTCGCTCAGCTTGTCCTGGGTTCCCTCGCCTTTTCCTGCCATTTTTCACTTCGCTTTTCACAAATTTTTAAATCAATTAGCACCGACTGTTCTGCGCGACGCGAACTTTATGCTGGCACTGGAGAGAGGTTTATCAAGTGTTATCGCCGAGCCTGTATTGACAGAGTGATTAGATCAGAGCACTATCTCATGAATCACCTACTTTAACAGAATCGTTTTTTTCAGGTGAATTTGTATTAAAATAGATTGTAAATAGCTTAGAAATACTATGCCCAAAACAAAAGCCAATTACAATGGGCAGGGGCGGATGGGACTAGCAAAACCGGCGCAGGAAATACGGCGCAATACATAAAATGTTTAGAAAAGTTGAAAGAATCAGAAAGAATCAGTGCTCAAATGTCAGTTTTAGGAGATTATAATGAAAAGAAGTAAAAGCGTCTGCAATTTTTTTCTACAATTAAAATACCAAATGTATTATAGAAGTAAATAACCAAAAAATTTAAAAATATATAATATTTTTACTTTAAAACAATAACTTTTTTGATAGAAGAGAATTGAAATTACCTAACGCGGTTACAATTTCTTTATTATTTAGTCCATTCAAATTCTTTTTCTCGTAACTCATGAACATAAGAGCTTCAAGGCGAGTGTGAGATATCGTAGATCATAATCTATTTCTGCATATTTTAGCGTTAAGAAATATCGTTTGCAGGAAACTTGAGATATCGGAAGAGTTCTAAATACGCTAGACTAGAGTATAAGTATTGGGTATAAGATGGAGTGCACTTCTCGAAATAAATTGCATTTAAAAATAACGTAGTTACAACTAGTAGCACAGTTTTTGCGACTTCTACTTCAGTATTTCTTCATTTGTTTTTCCTCATGCTCACACATGCTTGCTTAATTCTTCTATGTGTTCTTCTATAAAGTCTATCTGCAGTTGAAGATTTTGGTCTACTATTAACATATCACAAATATTTTGTTCCAATAAATCAGAAATTTCAAATCAAAAGTTCTTCTATTAAATTTTCTAATGTTACATTACAATTTTTGTTTGTAATTTATTGGTTAAAGTCTTCAATATAGAGAGAAGTCGTTCTTTTTTGGAATATTTGGTTTAATTTCATCCAAATTTTGTGGATTTAATACAGATAGATCTTTACAAACATCAAAGGTATTTTGGAATCGTTTTATCATAGACTTGATTACGGTATCTATTATTACATTGAATTTTTCAAACATACATTTGTCATGTTCAGCGTCTAATGTTTCATCTCCACATTTTTCTCCATTCTTTCGGCATACGAATTACTTTTTTCTTCGCAGTTCATTCAATATTCTCTCTAATGTCATTTTTGAATTATGTAGTGTATGTTTCATTATGTACTAATTTTTCTTCCGCCCATACTGCGAATTAGTCTGAAAAATAATTTACTGAGTCGCAATTCTTTGAAACTTCTGTATTTTTGTACTTTTGCACTTTGCGCCATCTGAGTAGATTTGTAGCAATGGTATTTGTAAATCAAGGGCTACGGGAAAAACGATCAGTCCAATTTGGTCGTTTTCCAGAAAACTAAATTGAAAGTTTCAAGTCTAATAAAGGACAGAAAGGATGAATGAAAAAACTAATTGATTATAATTGATCTACTTTGACAAGATGTGAATTAGAATATTGAGCAAAAACATGAAATACACATAAGTAAATTTATTTAAACAATATATTTTTATTAACAAGTTTTGGATCGTTTTCAACAGTATTTTTAGATTTTTTATGTAGGGTACAGAACAGTCTAGGTATGTACATACAAACAATATATTTTCAAATGAAATACAAATTTTTGATAAAATAATATTATGATTACCATTATTGTCCATTAAGGGGGTCGTCTATAAATTATTCTTCTTCATCTAGATCTCTGATCGTTTTAAGTCAACATCATATTCTATTTCTTCGTTTTTGAAGCGAACGGTGATCGTTTTTTACTGTTTTACTTCACGTGTCGAAACAACTTTTCCCATACTACAACATAGCACCATCAGCTCGATCTCAATAAAAATGGAATCAAAATGGAATCAAAATGAAGAAATAGAAATCATTCCTCCCCGTAGCCCTTCAAATATTTTGATCGTGGTCCAGTAATGCAGAATCTTTTGAAAAATATAGTTGCTGTTAAAATTACGTCGTATTTTAAATATTGTCAAACTTTTTGCCATTGCCCTCACATTACTATTCGTCTTTTTGGGATTTTCTATTGTTTCTATCACCAATTTTACTTCTACATAGAAAGGTGACTTAACATTCCGTTTTTGCCGAATATTTTTTAAAGTGCTATTCTTCAGCCCACCAACTACATTCTCTCTTGTTTCTCAAATGGAAATTAACCTTTTCTTCGTTTGGTTTTGAAGAACATATTTAAAAATTAACGAGCGTTGGTCTATTGTACACATTTTGAGTGGTACTAGTCTAGTCTACTGCTATTGAATACATTTAAGCAGTATTTATTTTTTGTGCTATTATTTAAAAAAAAATTTTTTATTTAAATCTTATTATTAGAATTCGTAATAATTTAATTAACTGTAGTATCTGACAGAAACGAAACAAATGCACCCGATCTAATTTAAATATTTGATGCAAGGCCCATTAAAATTTGCCCAAAATTTAGCTATGTAGATTTCTAGTAGCACGATTCAAACTCTTGGCCTGTATCACGTCTTCCAAGAAGTTTATTAATATTTATTATTCTATCAAACATTTGTCTATTATATAACATGTTTCTCTTTGACTTTTAACTGTTCAGACCACTATAATTTATCAATACGATTTGAACTATAAATTATTTTGAAACAAATATAATACATATTTGTTGTCGCGTTTGTGTAAATTGCGTATAGTGGCAGTAGTGACAAGATTCAACAGAAAAAAATGAGTTTGTTGCGCCGGCGGCTTACAACTATTTGCGACCGCTTTCGACCTAGTGGGTCTCATCAGTGCAGTGCGTCCGAATGTACCTACCAAAATGCACACAATGCTCACATTGTCTCTATAGCAATTGTATTTTAACACGAGATGGCATTTCCATGCCTCTCCCATTCATAAAATTAAGTGTTCGATTTGCTCATAAACTTTTGAAATCTTCTGTTGCTCATAAATAAAATTAGCGAATTAATTACGTCCGTTTACGCCGCAATGGCACGCCTAATTGTGGTGGGCCCTCGCTGGGGGCAGACGCTGGCGGCAATAAAAATTGGAATCGAGTCAAATGAATAAATTTTCAATAAATCACCGGGGGCCCTCTGTGCGCTTAATTGTGTTTTATTTCGCCCGAATCGACGCCGTAATAGGAAAAACAACGAACGGAACGCACGGATCGGATCATCGGGCCCCATCCATCGATCTGCATCGCTCACTGGAGGCAGACTAATGGCCGTTTAATCATCGGTTTATGATAAACAACCCCCAGGAACGGTGACCGGAAAATCGGGAAATTCGCAGGGGCCCCAACGCGGAAATGATGGAAATTCGCATGGAATTGCCAATCGGTGCGAGAGGCGCACTTTTATATAATCTCTTGATCAAATTTGGTGGTCCGATTTTTTAACAATGAACTGGTGATTTCTATTGCTGCCCTGATGGTAATACAATGAGGTTCGGGGGTCCTTCCAATCAAATTATCGTTTACGATGGAAAGTCCTATTTAAAATTTTGCACTGTACTTCTAGTGGGAATTATTTTGCATCAATTTCAGGAAATATGGGCACGTACTGTGAAGAAATTGATAAATTTCAGCAAAATGCTAGATATTAATAAATTGTAAAAAAATAAGTCTTATAGTATTGACTTCACCTCTAAAATATCTTTTGCTTTATCATGTCAGAATTAACGAAAAGATAAAGGCTTTTTGATTGTCTGATATGTACAAAACTCGAAACCTGCGAAAAAGTATGCAATCCAACTTACCTTATTTATTTTTTCTTTCCTTGCTTGTCTTGTTGTTTTTTTATCTTACTATGAAAATGCTATGAAAATATTCATAGCAGCTTGAAAGCGCTGTTGTTTTTGATCTTACTATGAAAATGCTATGAAAATATTCATAGCAGCTTAAAATCTCTAATTCACTTTAACAGCATTTTGCACTGAGTTTTATTTTGAAGTGATTACGTGTAGTTTCTCTGGCTAAATGAAAATAATATAATCGCGCAATTAGGGCCGTTTGAAAAGTCATTCCGGATTCAGCGCGCTTAAACCCGAGGTCCATTTCCCTGTTCGCCGCTCTCTCTCCAACCCCTGCGAAACTCCGTGTGTCGACGTCCGCCTCACTTAATATTCAACCCTCGCAACGGGCAATTATTGTGTCAGCGCCATGCGAACAAGTCCAATAAACAATTTTTATCTATTAATCTCGGCTGGTCCCACCGGAGACTGACTGTTCGCGCGCGTCCCTCGCTAATTTTTTCACAACTTCGATTTTATCGCGGCACGCAAAAAAGCCGAGGGCCGGCCATTAATTCCGGCGGACGCGGCCGTTTATTAAATCTGTATTTGTTTTGATTCGCGCTCGCGAAACTAATTTTTAATGGCCGTTTTTGCACTGTAATTAAATTCAGCTCGGATGCAGGCGACGCCATGGCGAGGATTTAGTGTTGCACTGTGTGCGGTTTCAAATACAGCGCAGATACTCTGCAGTCTACAGTCTACACTATACAGCAAGCACGGAATTATTTATCAAAAGGAAAAGTGATGCCCTGGAAAATACAACGAATCCTCAGAGGATTATATAGTTATTTACCACACAAGTGGGATAACAGCATTATTACTACTAGCAGGAGAAATATGCAGGCATAATTTCAGTATTAAATAAGAGAGAAAATCGAACATATAACTTTCTGCATTGACAAGTATGGATTAGCTATTACTGAAATTTCTGAAAATTTTATATTTGCAAATTTGATATTAGACTCACGTACAGTACACCTAAAACTCATTCTCCTGAAAATTTGACAAAGTTTCAGTATTAAATAAGGGTGAAAATCGAACATATAACTTTCTGAATTGACAAGTATGGATTAGCTATTACTGAAATTTCTGAAAATTTACGATTTGCAAATTTGATATTAGATTCGTGTACAGTACACCTAGAACTGATTCTCCTTTAAATTTGACAAAGTTTCAGTAATAAATAAGCGAGAAAATCGAACATATAGCTTCTGCATTGACAAGTGTAGGTCAGCTATTACTGAAATTTCTGAAAATTTACTACTGGGCAAATTTGATATTAGATTCATATACAGTACACCTAAAACTAATTCTCCTTAAAATTTGACAAAGTTTCAGTAACAAATAAGGAAGAAAATCAAACTCTTAACTTTCTGCATTCACAGGTATGGGTTAGCTGTTACTGAAATTTCTGAAAATGGTATTATTTGCAAATTTGTTATTAGATTCGGGTACAGTACACCTAAAACTAATTCTCCTAAAAATTTGACAAAGTTTCAGTAATACATAGGGGAGAAAATCGATTATATAACGTTCTGCATTGACAAGTATGGATTAGCTATTACTGAAATTTCTGAAAATTTACTATTTGTAAATTTGATATTAGACTCGTGTACAGTACACCTAAAACTAATTCTCCTGAAAATTTTACAAAGTTTCAATATTAAATTAGCGAGAAAATCGAACATATAGCTTTCTGCATTGACAAGCATGGATTAGCTATTACTGAAATTTCTGAAAATTTACTATTTGCAAATTTGTTATTAGATTCGTGTACAGTACACCTAAAACTAATTTTACTAAAAATTTGACAAAGATTCAGTATTAAATAAGGGAGAAAATCAAACACTTAACTTTATTTAACTACTGAAATTTCTGAAAATTTACTATTAGCAAATTTGATATTAGATTCGTATGCAGTACTTCTAAAACTAGTTCTCCTGAAAATTTGACAAAGTTTCAGTATTAAATAAGGGAGAAAATCAAACACTTAACTTTCTGCATTGACAAGTATGGATTAGCTATTACTGAAATATCTGAAAATATACTACTAGCAAATTTGATACCAAACTCGTGTACAGTACACCCAAAACTAATTCTCCTGAAAATTTGACAGAGTTTCAGTAATACATAGGGGAGAAAATCGATTATATAACATTCTGCATTGACAAGTATGGGTTAGCTATTACTGAAATTTCTAAAAATTTAATATTTGCATATTTGATATTATGTTCGTGTACAGTACACCTTAAACTAATTCTCCTGAAAATTTGACAAAGTTTCAGTATTAAATAAGTGAGAAAATCGAACACTTAACTTTCTGCATTGACTAGTATGGGTTAGCTATTACTGAAATTTCTGAAAATTTACTATTTGCAAAGTTGATATTATATTCGTGTACAGTACATCTAAAACTAATTCTCCTGAAAATTTAATAAAGTTTCAGTATTAAATAAGCGAGAAAATCGAACATTTAACTTTCTGCATTGTCAAGTATGCGTTAGCTAATACTGAAATTTTTGAAAATTTACGATTTGCAAATTTGATATTAGATTCGTGTACAGTATACCTAAAACTGATTCTCCTGAAAATTTGACAAAGTTTCGGTATTAAATAAGCGATACAATCGAACATATAGCTTTCTGCATTGACAAGTATGGGTCAGTCATTTCTGAAATTTCTGAAAATTTACTATTTGCAAATTTGATATTAGATTCGTGTACAGTACACCTAATACTAATTCTCCTAAAAATTTGACAAAGTTTCAGTATTAAATAAGGGAGAAAATCAAACACTTTGTCAACTTTCTGCATTGACAAGTATGGATAAGCTATTACTGAAATTCCTGAATATTTACTATTTGCAAATTTGATATTAGATTCGTGTACAGTACACTTAAAACTAATTCTCCTGAAAATTTGATAAAGTATCAGTATTAAATAAGGGAGAAAATCGTACACTTAACTTTCTGCATTCACAAGTATGGGTTAGCTATTACTGAAATTTCTGAAAATTTACTATTTGCAAATTTGATATTAGATTCGTCTACAGTACACCTAAAACTAATTCTTCTGAAAATTTGACAATCTTTCAGTATTAAATAAAGGAGAAAATCAAACACTTAACTTTCTGCATTGACAAGTATGGGTAAGCGATTACTGAAATTTCTGAAAATTTATTATTTGCAAATTTGATATTAGATTTGTGTACAATACATCTAAAACTAATTCTAGTGAAAATGTGTCAAAGTTTCAGTATTAAAAAAGGGAGAAAATCAAACACTTAACTTTCTGCATTGATAAGTATGGGTTAGCTATTACTGAAATTTCTGAAAATTTACTATTTGCAAATTTGATATTAAATTCGTATACAGTACACCTTAAACTGATTCTCCTGAAATTTTGACAAAGTTTCAGTATTAAATAAGCGATAAAATCGAACATTCGAACTTTTTCTATTTTTTCGAGATTTTTCGAGCCTCTAACGTTGCAGTTAACAAAAGCATTAAAAACTTGTAAGCTGTTCTTTTTACATCGACATCGATTGAAAAATCATAATTGTGGAAATTTTGAAGCAGATGTTTTCTTGTTTTATGAAAACTTCAAGACATGTTTCCTTAACAAATATAAAAATTCATATCTATTAGGAGAATCACAAAAAATTAGTGGATTTTAGAGACTTAGAGACAGCGATTGGAAAATAAGATTATGGAAATTGTGAAGCTGACGTTATTTGTTTGATGGAAACTGCAATAAGTGTTTTCTTAAAAAAATATGTTTTTGCCCTATTAGGGTATAAATTTTTCAAATTTTTCCGAGGATCCGCAATTAACTGAATCCCCAAAACTTCGTAGATATTTTTATCGTATGAGGTAGGAAAACCAGAAACGTGTAAATTTTCATGTTGTTTCATGAAATGACTTATTTTCTTAATACAACTTTTTCTATTAAGCAGCGAAAGGGCGATTTTCCTAGGCTTCAACCTATCAGTTAACTAAACTAGTGAAAACTCGTCAACTTGTTTTGTTTTAGTTAGGCAATTAGAAAAACAGAAACGTAAAAATTCTGAAGCTGTGATTTTGTTGTTTTATGAAAAACTGGACTTGTTTTCTTAAGATATTCAAAGTTATTTTCTGTTAGGTTATAAATTGGGGGTTTTCCATAGGTGCAATTAACATAATCACTAAAAATTCGAGGATTTTTTGTTATATGAGGTAGGAAAACCAAAATTGTGGAATTTTTCATATTTAAGAATCTGGCTTTGCTGGTTTTATGATAATTTATTACTAATTCTCTAAATAAATGTATAACTTTATCTGTTAAGCAGCAGAAGTGGATTTTTCGAGACTCTTACCTTTCAGTAAACTGAAGCATTGAAAACTCGTCGAGTTGTTTTGTTATAGACAGCGATTAGAAAATCAGAAACGTAAAAATTGTTAAGCTGTGATTTTCATGTTTTATGAAAAACTGCAAGACTTGTTTTCTTATGAAATTCATAGTTATTTTCTATTAGGAAATAAATTTCAGGTTTTTCAAGGGTGCAACTAACTGAATCACTAACAATTCGTCGATTTTTTTTGTCGTACGAGATACAAAAACAAAAATTGTACAAATGTTTTTGTTTGGGAATCTGGCGTTGCTTATTTTATGAAAATCTATGACATATTTTCTAAATAAATGTATATATTTTTTTCTATTAAGCAGCTAAAAGAGGACTCTCCTAGGCTCTAAACTTGGAATTAACTAAAGCATTGAAAACTCATTGTTATGTTTTGTTTTAGAAACAAAGCAGTTGTTTGTTTTAGACAGCGATTAAAAAGCATAAATCGTGAAAACTATGAAGCTGTGATTTTCGTGATTTATGAAAAACTGCACCACTAGTTTTCTTAAGAAATTTAAAGTTATTTTCTGTTAGGGTATAAATTGTCAGTTTTCAAGGGTTCAATTAACCGAATTACTAGAAATTCGTCGTATTTTTGTCATAGAGGTAGAAAAACCAAAGTTGTGGAATTTGTTTTGTTTAAGAATCTGGCGTTGCTTGTTTTATGAAAATCTATGACTTATTTTTTTAATAAATGTATATATTTTTTTCTATTAAGCAGCTAAAAGAGGATTTGCTTAGGTTCTAGACTTGCAATTAACTAAACCATTGAAAACTCATTGTTTTGTTTTGTTTTAGAATCAAAGCAGTTGATTTATTTTAGACAGCGATTAGAAAGTAATGAACGTGAAAATTGTGAAGCTGTGATTTTCGTTTTCTTGTTTTCTTAAGAAATTTAAAGTTATTTTCTGTTAGGTTATAAATTGCGGGGTTTGCAAGGGTGCAATTAACGGAATCTCTAAGAATTCATGATTTTTATTTTTTATGTATGAGGTAGGAAAACCAAAATTGAGAAGATTTTCATGTTTGAGAATATTGCTTTGCTTGTTTTATGAAAATCTATGATTTATTTTCCTCTTAAATGTATAACTTTTTCTATTAAGCAGCAAAAGGGGGATTTTTTGAGGCTCTAGCCTTGCAATTAACTATGGCATTGAAAACTCGTTGTTTTGTTTTGTTTTATTTTGTCTTAGAAAGAAAACAGTTGTTTTATTTTAGACAGCGATCACACAGTAAAAAACGTGAATATTGTGCTGTGATTTTCTGTTTTATGAAAAACTGCAAGACTTGTTTAATTGAATTCCGGGGGGTTTTCCGGGGGGTTAACTGAATCATTAAAATGTTTTGGTTATTTTTGGCTATATGAGGGAAGACAACCAAAGTTGTGAAAATTTTAATGGTGGAAATCACATAAAAAAAGACCAATATTCATCAGTTTAAAGCTCAGGTAAGAAAACACGTTGTTCAAATTGATATGATATAAAAATATTGTAATATGAAAACTGTATTTACTATTTGTGTATTTGCTTTTGCATTGTTCTTTTTGTTGTTTTGTTGTGTTGTTTGTTGTCATGTATATATTTACCTTTTGTAGCTTTTCTGCTAATACATACTCTTTATTATTGAAAATAAGCTTTTTCTTGTTTTATAAAAAATCTGTAAGACTTAAGTAGTTAAGCTAGGAGAGTTCTAGACCTCCCCAGATATCGCCGATTAAAACCGCTAACTAAAACCGCGAATGAATGTAATTGATATCTCTGCGGGGGCGGTCTAGAACTCTCCTAGCTTAACTACTGACTTAAAATGTTAAAAATATGATTTCTTAGGGTGTAAATTAGATTTAACTGTATTAACTGCCCGAACGCTCTATAGTGGTGGAACATCTTGTATATAGACCCAAATATAAAAAATTACCGTGGTGAGTGTCGCCAGAGGATTGGTGTATTCTGGTCAAACCGACGCAATATAGAAAACGGCCGCATTATGCGGTTATAAATCTTCCATTTAATGAAAAAATCCGCCCGGCACACTCGATTTTTTAATAAAGGAAACGCCGGAAACGATGAGGAGCGATCCGTCCAGGAGACAATATGAGGGCCGTCATATATTCACGCTGCCGCGGCGGAAGTTATTTCATCCTCGGAATCCCCCCGGAGCCGGCAAAGTAGGGGGATGGCGGGGGCGGCAGGGTAGGGGGCGGCACTTCCGGATTACCCCCCACCCCCCGCAATGGGGGGCACGAGCCGGGCTACCCGCGTGTAATCAGCTAATTGCCCACTTTTAATATTCATTGATTCGATACAATAAAATCAAATCGCGATTCCCATATTTCAAAATGAATTATATGACGCGCCGCTCGCCGCCCAGCTGTGAATAGTTTATGTGCAGTTTGTAACGATATTGACGTTCGAACATGAAAATATTAAAATGCCAATAAAAATATATATTAAATTTTATACAGATAGTACACTCGTGTACACTGATATCTGCGTGTACTGGCGGCTGTTCGGGTAACACGTATCGGCTATGTAAATCTTTGATTTTCATTACTATTTGTAATTTATAATTTTGCTCGGATTCAGGTGAATTGCCAATAAAGTCCATGTTTGATTTTTGTAACATACGGGACGAATACAATTACAGTAGGGACCAGATTAACTCGGGAAGAATGCAAATACAGTAGGGAACATATTAACTCGGATATGTTTTATCTGAGTCATGCAGTACCTTTCAATTCAAGCTATCCATAAGTACTTCAGTAGATAAAGAATTAGTGCCATGTGTAATTCTTATTTTTTTTAAATAAATCTCATCTTTAAGGGCACCCTGAATTTCGGAGCCCCCCAGGATCCCTTGCAGGGATCCTGATCCTTGCAGGGATCCTGATCCTAACAGGGATCCTGATCCTGGCAGGGATCCTGATCCTGGCAGGGATCCTGATGCTGGCAGGGATCGTGATCCTTACAGGGAACCTGATCCTTGCAGAGATCCTGATCCTGGCAGAGATAACGTAACAGTTATATGCTCTTACGATACGTAATAGCAGTGAAGTGTAGGTGGTATAAAAAAATATTATTATTTTAGAACAGCATGTAGGGATGAAATTTTCGCTCCTGGATGCGAATCCTCCAGGAGTTGATTTAAAGAGGAATCCCTACGTGTCCAGATTGGCGATTCCCTGCCGCCCGCCAGACAATAACTCACGCGTCGATTTTTAAAAGTATTCCGGACGGCTCTCCTGTGCGCTCCGGGGCGTCCTCCGGAACCACCCCCTCCCGGATCCGTGATCCTTTGAGATGCTGCGGGCCGGAAAAAATCTCCCTGTTTCGCGTAATAAACCGGCAAGGCGATTAAATAATAAACCGGAGGAAGACGGGGGCTGGGGGCGGCGCGGGGGAGGCCCTTTTTTACGAGGCCCGGTATCAAACGATCGGGAGTTCTGGAGCACGTAATCCCGTAGATCACAGAAATCTGGAATTACGCAGCGCAAATTGGATCTTTGCCGGTGGAAAATTAGAGCCGCTCCGGAGGACGTCTGCGGCCGTCGCGGGGACTCCCCCGGGCCTCAGGGGCACGATGTTTGAGGGTGGGACGGGATCCTGTTTCTAAACGGGAAGCTTATTTTTGCATGATTTAATTAAGGCAATTCGCTTTTATAAGTATTTCAACCTATGTCGAGTTTTTACGATTATCACGAAGTTTCATCATTCATCACTACTTATTATTTCAACAATTTTTTTATTTAATCAGTTAGAATACCAATAGGGAGACTATAAATTCGTAAATCTTTAACCCAGTATTTTATTTACATTTTGATTTAGAATACACATTTGATGTAACTCCGGCATTCATGTCAAATTGTTAAGTATTAAAAAAAAACGATTTGGTCGAAACGCAAGTTGCACACTACAAAACTCCAGTGGCTAGGATGAACATTTCGAGGCCAAAAATATAGATTCCAGGAAAACTGCTGGAAATCAAAACAAAACTTGACAGCAAATTGCTCGGTGTATAAGTTCCTCGAAAACTCAATTACTCGAATGTAAATTGCTCGAAATACAGTGTGATCATTTAAATTTCAGGTCTAGTTATCCACAGAAAATATGACAGCCAATAACAATGGGTGATATCGCCTTTCTTATTGGCTGCGAAAATTTTCATGGATAACTGAAGCTGAAATTTAAATGATTACTTGGTATTTGGAGCAATTTACATTTGCATTAAAACTTACATTATCACTCTGTATATAACCTAACCTGAGCAAAACACGCATATCTAACCTAACCTAACCTTCTCAAGGAACTTGTATTCCATTGAAATTTACATATTGTATTGAAATTTGGTAATATCATTCTAATTTTGTAGGTACATTATCAATTTATCCCAAATCATAATATTTAGAATAAGTGTAATCAATTTTTTTAACGAAACTTCTTTCTTTTACTAATATTGGAGGAATATTTTTCAATTTGTCCTAAATCATGATATTTAACGTGACATTTACCAAGTTTAACCTAGAAAATTTTTAGATTAATCTTTAATCACGTCAACGTTTTCAATATATGCAAAATCATGATATTTAGCATAAGTATTACCAATTTTTCCCAGAAACTTCTTAGATTCATCTTGAATCATCTCAACTTTCTAAGAAATTCGAATTTCAGGAAAAACGCAGTAAATATAACATTGTTTTTTTCGAATTATAAAGAGTCTTTTCTAATTTACCCTAAATCATGATATTTAGCATAAGTATTGCCAATTTTATCATCAAATTTCTTAAATCGGACTTGTATCCATTCAAATTTCTAGGAATTTCACAAATTGAGCAAGGTTTCTCTAATATTGGCGGAATATTATTTAATTTGTCCTAAATTATGATATTCGCCATCAAATTTACCAATTTTTCCCATGAAACTTCTTAGATTCATCTTGAATCAACTCAACTTTCTACGAAATTCGTATTACAGAAAAAACGCAGTAAATATAACATTGTTTGTTTTCGAATTATAAAGAGTATTTTCCAATTTACGCTAAATCATGATATTTAGCATAGGTATTATTAATTTTATCATCAAATTTGTTAAATCCGACTTGTATCTATTCAAATTTTCTAGGAATTTTAAAAATTGAGCAATGTTTCTCTAATATTGGGGGAATATTGTTCAATTTGTCCTAAATTATGATATTTGGCATCAAATTTACCAATTTTTCCCTGAAAGTTCTTAGATTTATCTTGAATCATCTCAACTTTCTACGAAATTCGTATTTCAGGAAAAAGGCAGTAAATATATCATTGTTTTTTTCGAATTATAAAGAATATTTTCCAATTTACGCTAAATAATGATAGTTAGCATAAGTATTACCAATTTTATAATGAAACTTCTTAAATCCAACTTGTATCTGCTCAAACTTTTAAGGAAATTCAAAAATTTAGCAAGATTTCTCTAATATTGGCGGAATATTGTTCAATTTGTCAATTGAAACATTGTCTTTGGATATTGTACTTTGGATATTAGTTTATTATAAAAATTTGTAATACTTATATTAAATATCAAGATTTTTGATATATAAGTTGAAGTGATCAAGATTAATCTAAAAAGTTTCTAGGTTAAACTTGGGCGTGACATTTACCAAGTTTATCTTTATCCCTCTTTTCATTGGTTTTAGTGGAAGATATTGCTTTAGGCTTGATCCCCTTGAATATTGCTATGGATTAATCAATGGACTGAAATGTACTATCAGTTCTAGTTTTTTGGAAATTCTGTTTCAGGCATGACGTAACTTCTTACATGTAGTATATTTTAGAGGCATCTGGTGGATTTTCTGGGTGATTGAAATATATGTTTGCTGTTAGGAGCTTGAATCTGTCTCTGGATATGGACTTTTTATGGTGGAGTTACCCATCGAGTCATGCTTTTTTTCCAATAACATGATATACTGGGCAATCTATTATATCACATTATTAGGCAAAAGCCTATAACTATATACATTTCAGCGGGATCTGTACGTTGAAACGTCTTCTTTCTTCGTTTATAACTTGTTTCTTTTTCAAGAATATCCAAACTCTCATTTGTGCATTTCTAGTTGTATATAAACAAGCTATACTTTTTTACATATATATATGAACCCACATGAACCCCTATTTAGATCAGCCATAATATCATATAGTTTATCTTCGGAAATATCAAACCTAGGACAAAAATTGTTGTCGATTTCATGCCAAGTAATGGGATTTTCCGTTTTCGTCTTCATGGGTTCGTCATTCTTTTGATTTCCATCATTCGCTCCAAGTGGATTAAGGTCCAATATAGTTGGTTGTTCTTCTTCAACTATAGATGTTCCAGTAATATTAAAATACAAATCATATTCTGATTCAACGAGATTTCACGTACTAGATTCTTCATCACTTGGAACATATTCAGATCCCGAATTATCAAAATCAGACGACGTTTCTTCGTAATTGCTTTTGATATCCCTGAAATTTTGTGCTAATTCAAGCAATTCCTTCTCGGAAAGAGCAAGTCCTTCTTCGTTTCATATGAAATTAAGAATATTACATTATTATTATGAACTATTGGGGAAACTGTGTACCATATGAAAGTCTGTTGGGACATATACACCCCACTAAAATATTTTGTCCGCCCCCACTTTCAGAAATATATATTAAACTACATACACTAGTTTATATAACTCAACTTACCTTGCAGATGATGTAGCAACTCTTTCCACTAATAATTATTAGGAATAAGTATGTTTACAGATAACATGTATTATGAGCGCACGTGTTACATATGGAAATCACTCAATTTTTGAGGTTATATTTACATCTTATATATTTCATTAATAGTAAATTTATAAAAGACTGTCTATAATATAACTACAGCTTAAATTGGGACGCATCAGACTTGATCAATAAAGCTGCAGGACATATGGATCCCGACAGGCTCAAAATGGTTAAGGTTTGTGCATAAAGTGAAGCAAAACATTCCATCGCTTATTGTACGAACATAAGGTTTTTGTAGTTATATAAGAAAGAAAATGTTGTTTCTCCCTGAAAGCGAAATGACTTGATCCGTCTCCCTTGGAGGACGCAATGCTGGCGGCTCTAAGCTCAAACTTTTCCAATCAATAGATTTAATTTCATTGTCAGGCCGAAGGAAAAAAGATTGAAAACGGAGCGTCGCCTCGGAAGACTGCGGGGCTCCAAACAAATTACTTACTCTACTTAATTCTCCCAGGTTCGTCATTGGGGGGCGCGCTTTTCCTATTCGCTCCTTTTTTTCCCGGACCAGCTTCGGCTGGGAAAGTTTAGAGGAACAATGGGCGTCGGTGAACCCCACGTACAGCCGGCCGTAGATTTATTTTAATTACGGGCTTAACGAGAAAAAGTCCGCTCTAATACAAAGAAAAGTAGTTTAGAGGTGTGACCGGAATATCTCAGCCCGTGGACTCCTTGGAAAAGGTTCCCGGGGGTTTTTCGGGAGGAGAGGACGCCATTCAGGCGAGCGGGCGGTGGACAAATGGGACGACTAAATAATACGCAATTCCGGGATGAAAGAGGAATTAAGTGGTCGAGGTCGATAAATTTCCCCCATTGTGGAGGGCCGACGTTGTTCGTACACACAAGTTGATAAACGCTGATTTACGGCGCACTGATAAGACGGAAAAACGTGCCTAATCTTATCGACGGATTTATAGGCTTCGATATTATTGCGCTCGTTAAAATCCGATTAATTTAATGCACTGCTTTCACTCACCGCCGTAAATCTTGGCTTTCATAATTTCCATGGAACTGTAGCGGCGTGAGTTACGGCCGGGCGTTACGTGTATACACGATATTAGGTGTTGTATTTCTGGCTTTTACATTTTAAATTTAATACCAGCGATAAGGATGATATAAATTCCGGCGCTCCGAGCCGCGCGTTATTATCGCTCCGTGGTGCATATTCGAATAGGCAAATTGCACCCCCGTACACCCTCATTCGGGCGCACATATAGTGGAGTCCACTTGCCCGTTATAAACCTCCCGTATCTGTACTCCTTCGGGCCACCTAACCTAACCTAAAGTTTTCCAGCGGCTGTTATCGGGCCGCAATACGCTGCACAGGACAGGGTTCAGGATAAGGTCGGCCGCAATTCCCCCAGCGCATAAACACATTTCCACCGATTCCTTTTAACCAACTTATAGTATCTAATTTCTGCCGGAATCCACACACAACTCTCTCATGGAAAATACAAGGAATTTTCTCAAGAGAAGCCACTACATCGCTTCATCAATTTTCACCACTGATATAAAATCATTTTTATCATAAATCATTCTATTTTACAAGCAATTTTTCTACATGTCCCTCACAAATTACAAAATTTGATTACGAATTCCAAAAATTATCATAAAACCACAAAATTCTCATTAAATTATATACAGTGTGTTTCACTTGAAATGATAACACGTTGGTACCATTTTTTTTTCGTTGAATTTAAAAAAAAATCGATATGTGAAGCTTGTGAAACTTAGTTTATTGAGTAAACTACATTTTACCTTTAGTACTTGCCTAGTGTGGTCAAAAATTAACTCAACAAATTGAAAAAACATATTAGGATTTTTTTTTCAAAATAAGTTATTAAGAAATATTGTTCGGAGTCACCTCAAAACTCCATATTACAAGTTTAGTTGAAAACAAAACCCAAAATATATTCTATTTCAGTTTTATTCTCACAATATTGCCATGAATGTTAACAATACCCATTCACCATGAGATCTGTCACATGAAACATTGTTTCATTTATCGCACTTCTAATAAACTCGTAAAATATTTGTAAAAGTTTCCGTAGACAACTGAAAATTTGAACTTTATTACAGTACTAAAAGTGTACATAAAAAAATAATCTATAAGCGTGTACATGCAGTTTATATAATGTTACTCCTCTAACTTTTATCAAAATTTTGGAAAAACATGGAATGGGCTAAATTGTGATTTTGCATCTCATAATACTGATAAGTTTTCTTAATAAATGAACGAAATTTTAACCTTGGAGCAGACTAAAAGTGTGCAGAAAATAATAACACAAAAATGAAAAAAAAAGTACTTGGTGTCATTTTACTTCTCAAACTTCATATAAAAATTCTGGAAAAACTAGAGATGGGTATATTCTGATTTTTACATTTCCTGAGAGTGGAGACTGTCTTTAGTAAGTGGATAAAATTTGGACTGTAATACAGTACTAAAAGTATACATTAGAAACATATATAAACGTGTAAAGTGCAGTTCATATAAATTTACTCCTCTAACTTTTATCAAAATTTTGGAAAAATTTGTAATAGGCCATATCGTAATTTTGCATCTCCTAATAGTGATAAGTATACTTAATAAATGCACAAAATTTGAACTTTTGAGAAGACTAAAATGTGCAGAAAATAATAACACAAAAACGTACAAATAGTACTTGGTGTCATTTTACTCCTCTAACTTCAGATGGAAATTCTGGAAAAACTAGAGATGAGGTATATTCTGATTATTACATTTCCTGAGAGTGGTGACTATCTTTAGTAAGTGGAAAAAATTTGGACTGTATTACAGTACTAAAAATATACATAAAACGAAATCTATAAACGTGTAAAATTCTGTTTATGTAATTTTACTCCTCTAACTTTTATCAAAATTTTTGAATAGTTTGGAATGGGCCATGTCGTGATTTGGCATCTCTAAATAGTGATAATGCACGAAAAAAGTGATGATGCACGAAATTTGAACTTTGGAGAAGACTAAAGGTGTGCAGAAAATAATAACACAAAAACGTAAAAAAAGTACTTCCTGTCATTTTACTCCTCTAACTACAAACGAAAATTCTGAAAAAACTAGAGATGGGGTATATTCTAATTATTACATTTCCTGAGAGTGGTGACTGTCTGTTAGTAAGTGGATAAAATTTGGACTTTATTACAGTACTAAAAGTGCACATAAATAAATAATCTATAAACGTGTAAAATGCAGTTTATGTAATTTTACTCCTCTAACTTTTATCAAAATTTTGGAATAGGTTGGAATGGGCCGTATTTGTCATCTCTTAATAGTGATAAGTATACTTAGTAAATGAACAAAATTTGGACTTTGGAGAAGACTAAAATGTGAAGAAAATAATAACACAAAAACGTAAAAACAGTACTTCGTGTCATTTTACTAACTTCAGATGAAAATTCTGGAAAAACTAGAGATGGGGTATATTCTGACTTTTACATTTCCTGAGAGTGGTGACTATCTTTAGTAAGTGGATAAAATTTGGACCTTACTACAGTACTAAAAGTATACATAAAATAATCTTAAAACGTGTAAAATAGAGTTGCAATAATTTTACTGCTCTCACTTTTGGAAAAATTTTGGAAACAGTTGGATTGGGCCATATCGTGATTTTGCATCTCCTAATAGTGATAAGTATCTTAATAAATGCACGAAATTTGAACATTGTAGAAGACTAAAAGTGTGCAAAAAATAATAATACAAAAACGTAAAAAAAATTACTCTAGTGGAATTTTACTCCTCTAACTTTAGATGAAAATTCTGGAAAAACTAGAGATTGGGTATATTCTGTTTTTTGGATTTTCTAATAGTAATAAGTGCACAGTGGGCACCCAGTGTAGTAATAATAATAATAATAATAATAATTGCATAAAATTTCGACTCTGGTGAAATACTAAAAGTGTACAAAAATAAATAAATTCATGAAACGTGTACAATGCACTTTATACAATTTTACAATTTTACTTCTGTAACTTCAAATTATAATTTTGGAAAAACTGGACATGGCGTTTATACAGATTTCTTCATTAGCGATAGCGATAAGTGTAATTAGCAAGACCTAGTTTTTTTTCAACTAATCTTTGGATTTGGGAGTGTGGGGTGATTTCGAACAACTTTTCTTAATGTTTTGTTTCATCATAATATGAAGAATCTACTATCTGAACAACTTTTATCTAAAATATTTGTTTAAAAATTCTAAAACAAAATTACCATATTGTATTACATATTTCTCACCCTATTTATATTCTTTTTTCAATTCCATTTACTCTCTGTTAAAATTTCTTTTGAGTAATTATAAAATGTTCAAGTCAGAAAAACAGTGGTAATCCAATTTTTCGTACAAAAAGTGATGTACCTAAATCATTTGTTTCAAAATTCCAAAAACAATGTCCAAAAGAAAAGTTGCTCAGTAACTTTTGTATTGGACATTGTTTTTGGAATTTTGAAACAAATGTTTTTGGCAAAAGCATCTCATTGGTAGATAGTTAATATATTGGTGACCTTAAAACTCTATTACATCAAGTACCAAGGATATTAAGTATTTTATATTTTATATAATGGGTACATATACAATGATCACTTCATTACTATACTCCAGTCAGCATTTCAAGTTGAACTTACTGACCCCAGTCAATCAAAATAAACAAAAAGAAACGTTTTTATTATGTTGTTCATGATACTTAGTCATCAAAGTGGCTATATACATAAATTTGGACGAGAAGTAGTAAAACTCAGTGCAATATCTCAAAAGAGATAACCAAACTTCCACTTTAAAAAAAACAAAATGTTTCTTCAGAAGTTCATTGTAGTGACACCAATTGTTCAAAACATACTGACATTAAATACAAATAATGTCAAAATTTCCTGCAGAAGACGTTTCTTGGGTTTTTGTGAAATTTTGTGAAAACTCTAATTCTATGAAAATTTCTCATAGGTGAGCACCAAAATGAAAAAGAATCACTCAAATAATTAAAGTGAAAAACATCATTTCATTTCAGTGGTATCAGTCGTAAAAAAATACTTATAATAAATACAAATTTTATCTGGACTTACTAATAATGTAAGGTAAAAATTCTGAAAATTATTCGAATTCTATCAGAATATCATCATTTTATACTTTTTTGATAACTAAATTACAAGTGCTGCGGCATACACAGTACAAAAATACATACATCAATTTCATCAAAATTTCGTATGCTAAAGTCTAAATCTACATCTAAAATATGTCAAAAGTGAGCACTACAATATAAAAAATCTAAATCTATATCTAAAATATGTCAAAAGTGAGCACCACAATATTAAAAATAATTAATTAAATATGAAAGTAAAATAACAAATTCATTTCAATGGAAACAATCGTACAAAATTTACTGATACATATTTTCTCAAAATTTCCTAATGCAGGCTAAAATTTTTGGAAAAACTCACCAAATTTCACAAATTCTACACTTTTTGATTACTAAATTATAAGGACTGAAAAGCTCATTCGATTCATTTTTAAGTTTTCGATTCTTACTTGATTAATATCAGTGCAGGAATGCAAATAGATCTTTTCCAGCGATGGCAAAACTCGCAATTTTTTTTTACGTTATCGATCCTTACACGATGTTTCGCTGTTTTCGTTTTGTTGGTGGCGACGTGAATGTATGTCTTGTGTTGTTGGCCGCGGACTCCAACGTAGTGATACATCATTTCCAGGTTTTTAAATAGCTCTACAAACAATTCGCGAGCATTAATCATCATTACCTGTCCGGGCGGACAATCGTCATGTAATTTCATAATGAACGAGCATTGCGTGCGGAATGCGCTTTTAAAACGTGAAATAAATACCGGCGTCGAGTAAATGCCGAGTCCTGTGCATACATGGACTGCCTGAATACTTTATTGGCACAGAAAAGCGCGGCAGTTTGCCGATTTAAACGGTTTGCTTAGGAAACTTTTTAAGCAATCAAGCCTGCCTTACAAGCGCATACTTACTTACATATTTAGGCATACTTACATACTTTATTTGAAGTCGTTTTGTTTTTGAAATATTTCAGTATTATCCTAGTCTTTTAATACTTCCAACATAATATTGCACACATACTGGGTGTTTCAAATTAAACCACCTAAATCGCCATTAGCATCCACCAGATCTTGCTTATTTAGGGTAAAAAGGAAAAAGTCAATCTGGCAACTAAGCCAAAATTTGGTACAGGTACCTGTAATATCTATCGGTTGTCATGTCATTAGTGTCAATGTCATGAGTTGAAGTTTCAAGATTTGTATAAATTATTGTTAGTTTATATCTTATTTGGAATTTATGCATCAATATTACAATTAAAACTCGTTTTTGTGGATTAATTCTGGGCATGTTTATTAGATGTACGAAATTGCTTCAAATTGACAGTGACGGCTGTCATTTTTTGAAATAATTTAAGCATTGCCAAACTTCTGTGTTTTACTTTTTTCTACTGAAATCTAACTGCCATCTGGTGGATGGAAATGGTGGTTTAATTTGAAACATTTCCCTGTACATTTGCAAACATTTCAACAGCTTCAATATTTCTTGCTGTCGTTTTGTGCAAATGTGATGCTAATGAAAATGATTTCGCGAGGCCCGCGGTGTGTATAACGTTAACGGCCGGGAGATAACAGAAAGCCTTTAAAGTCCCCAGCCGCTTTCCATTATCGCGTAACATGATCATGTAGTAATCTGTAGCAGCTTGCCTCCGCACCTCTGCTTCGTGCGTGCAAAAGTTGCCATTCGATGAAGTCTCCAGCGAGGGGAACGAAAAATTCCCACGTCGACAAAGTTAAGTGGGGAATTGCACACTCGAGTTTACCATACAATTTAAACTTATCGATGGTAATTTGCGCAGAATGTATTTTGTGTATTTGATGCATCACACGTTTTTCTTTTTTAGTTTATTGCAGAATTTCGAATGCGTTTATGACTAACTAGTATTAAGTTAATCAAATCAGAGGATAGATACATGATCCCCTCTATAAAACACGAGTGTTTTATAACGCGAGCAGGGCTCATCACTGTAACTAGTTTTAAGTTAATCAAACTAGGGTATGATTACATGGATACATGATCTCGTCTATAAAACACGAGTGTTTTATAACGCGAGCAGGGCTCATTACTTTATTGTTTTAGTTATTGCAGATTTTACAATACGTTGATGATTCACTAGTTTTAAGTTAACCAAACTAGGGGATGATTGCATGGTTACATGATCCCCTCTATAAAACACGAGTGTTTTATAACGAGAGCAGAGCTCATTATTTCATTGTTTAGTTATTGCAGGTTTACAATATGTTGATGATTAACTTGTTTTAAGTTAATCAAACTAGGGGATGATTGCATGGATACATGATCCCCTCTATAAAACACGAGTATTTTATAACTTGAGCAGGGCTCATCTACAGGGCCGTACTTTGAAGACCCAAGACGCAAACATACAGGGTGTCTTACGAAAGTCGTTGGTTAAAGGTTTATCAAAATATTTGTCATTCCATTGAAAAAAAAATATATATATGACATTTTGAAGTGTACCTGTAAATAATTGAAATAGTACTCGTAAAATATCAACACATACGAATTATTGTAATGATAGAGCCATGTTTCCTCTACAATATGCAAAAAAGTTTAAGTGTCTATTTCATTCATAAGAGAAATCATGATTTTTTTTAAATCATGTATGTGAAGCAAAATTTTGGAAATAAACGTTTTCTTCAAAAACTACTTAAGTAAAGCAAGTTGAAGTGTACCTGTAAATAATTGAACTTATTAAATAGTACTCGTAAAATATCGATACATACGGATTATTGTAATGATAGAGCCATATTTCTGTTACAATATGCAATTTAGTTTCTATATCATACGTAAGAAAAATCATGAATATTTCTTTTAACTCGTCCATTTGAAGCAAAATGTTTTATAATGGCTTTAATAGAATGTGTTCAAGTTTCTATTTCATGCATAAGAAAAATCATAAATATTTCTTTTAACTCGTCTATTTGAAGCAAAATGTTTCATAATGGCTTTAATAAAATGTGTTCAGAATTGAACGATCAATCTGAATATGTAAAAATATACAGGGTGTTCCAGTTAAAGTAACAAAGTTAGAAGATCACGACGAACCACGTTTGCGTGATTTTTTTCAAATTCATCAGAAACCCCACAAACTTTTAACCAACGACTCGAGTAATACGACTCGAGTATTTTAAGGCCCACCAAATACTAGCTAAACAACAAAATAAAATTATTATAATAAAGCACATCAATAATCTATTGTATTATATTATTTTGAAAACAAATATATATAAAAAAAATAACGTAATTCTACATATTACTTTTTGGGTTCAGATTAAATTTCCAGAACATCGAGAGATGTGGTGTAGTCTTTTTTTTTGCGTTTTCCAATAGTTCAACGCCTACTCATTCATCGTGTAAAATTTCAATTCATTAAAACTACCAAAAGTATGTTAAAAAATCAATTCTAAAAGTTGGAAAATGTATATGGTGCTTCTGAAGTTTCAGATTCAAATTCCGGAAAATCTAGAGATGGAGTATATTCTGATTTTTGCATTTTCTAGTAGTATTAAGTGTAGTTAATAACCTTGTAGAAAAACTAAATTCATAAGCAAGTTTTTGAAAAAATAAATGTTGTCTACATGTTACTATTAAATTGGCTTAAAAAAAGACACCACCTTTTGCTAAAACGTTTTTTCATCATCATCATCAGCGTCGTCATCATCATAATCAGCGTCACATCATCATCGTCATCATCATCATCATCATCATCATCATCATCATCATCATCATCATCATCATCATCATCATCATCATCATCATCATCATCATCATCGTCATCATCATCATCATCATCATCATCATCATCATCATCATCCGTGGTCCCTACAACCCTGTAGCAGTCTGAATATGTAAAAACATTCAGGGTGTTCCATTTAAAATAACAAAGTTTGTGGGCACTTCCGGTAGAAGCGGAAGTGATAGAAACATGTACGTGTTTTAGTTTAGGAGATCACGACGAACCATGTTTGTGTAATTTAAAAAAAAAAAAATTATCATCAGAAACCCCATAAACTTTTAACCAACGACTCGAGTAATACTCGAGTAAAATACTACCTGTATTTTGAAGCCCTCCAAATATCAAATAAAGAACAAAGTTAAATAATTATAATAAAACACGTCAATAATCTATTGTATTATATTATTTTTTAAACAAAATATATAACAAAAAAATAATGTAATGTCTACATATTACGTTTTTGAGTTCAGATTAAATTTCCGGAAAATCTTGAAATGTGGTATATTCTATTTTTTGTGTTTTCCAATAGTCAGAGGTTTTTTTCAAAAAACAGTTTCCTATGAATTTAATTTTTCTACAAAGTTATTAACTACTCTAAATACTAAAAGAAAATGCAAAAATCAGAACATTTTCCATCCCTAGAATTTAATAAAAATAAAAATAAGTAAATTGAAATTTTGCACTATTATTAAGTATGCTTAATTATAACTACCAATAGTATGTTAGAAAATGTATTCTAAAAGTTGTAAAATGTATATGGTGCAATATTGCTTCTAAAGTTTTAGATTAAAGTTCCGCAAAATTTAACGAAGGAGAACATTCTGATTTTTGCGTTTTCTAGTAGTATCAAGTGTAGTTAATAACCTTGTAGAACAAATTTATATAAAAAAACAGTTTTTTCAAAAAAAAAAAATTGTTTACATGTTGCTATTAAATTGGTTTATAAAGAAACACCGACTTTTGCTAAAACGTTTTTTCGTCACCACCATCATCATCAGCGTCATCATCTGCATCATCATCATCATCATCATCATCATCATCATCATCATCATCATCATCATCACCATCATCGTCATCACCATCATCAGTAGTCCTTACAACCCTATAGCAGTCTCTACCTTCGCCAGCTTCTTTCGCCTTTCGTTTCTCTCCTTGGCTTGGTTTATCCAATTTTCTAATTTTCGGAACCCAAAAATGTTTTGTTTTTTTTATTAAAAATTGTTGTTTCTAAATATTTATATAAGTAGGTATATTTATTCTTATACAGGGTGTCCCACGCTCATGGACATACGTTAAAATGGTTCCCCCTAAGATAGAAATTTGAAAAAAATTAAACCAAACATGGCTTGTTCCGTTCTTCTCAGGTGAAATACGTTCAACCCTCTGTGACTTCCAGTTCCAGGGGAAATAGCCATCAACTTATTTTGTTTTTTAATGGAACACCCTATATATTATTTTTTTTCTCGCTTCCCCGTTTAATTTGAAATATCTTTTATAGAGACCTTTTTTTATTTTCCGAGACCAAATTTGAATTCTAAGATTTTGACCTCAAAAACACGTTATGAAAAATGGCTTCAATTTTTCTTACAAATAAGATAAAAACGGAAAATTTATCTCAAATTGTATCTGAAAGGTACATCTTTAACTGAAATGTTACAGCTGAAAATTTTGACAATTAGTCATTCAAAAATTTTTTCAAATTATTTTACCATATTCCAATTGTCTCGTCAAGACTATGAAGATTACTGTTAAATTTCAAAGTGAATGACAAAATTTCAAAGATTACTTGCAAAGTTTCAAAGATACTAGCAAAATTTCAAAGGTTACTTTCAAAATTTCAATGGTTACTTGCAAAATTTCATATAATTCTGTTAAAACTTCATTCTCTTTGTGAAATTTTCAGCTATTCAATTTCAATTTTAATAACTGATAAAAATGTAATGCTTTGTCATAAAGTATTCCATAGAGTTTTGTCATAAAGTATTCCATATACGTAAATTATTCAATTATTTCTTTTGTCATATTTTGAATTATTCAATTATTTCTGTCCAAATTGCTATGATTTCTAACAAAATGCTAATATTTTTATCAAAATTTGAGGTAAAATGTCAAAATTTCAGGTATTTCGTCATTTCACTATTACTAGCTTATTGTGAATTATCAATATTTCAATTACTCTATCAAACTTACTAATTTTAATGATTATTATTACAATTTTAATGCTATGATTTTGTTTAATATCATTGATAAGAGCTTATTTTGAATTATCAAAATTTCATTACTCTATCAAACTTACTAATTTTAATGATTAATATTACAATTTTAGTACTATAATTCTGTTTAATTTAATTGATACTAGCTTATTTTGAATTATCAAAATTTCAATTACTCTATCAAACTTACGAAATTTAATGATTATTTTAGATTTTAGTACTATGATTTTATTTTATATCATTGATACTAGCTTATTTCGAATTTTCAAAATTTCAATTACTCTATGAAACTTATGAATATTAATGATTATTATTACAATAGGCGGAAAGACCGCAGGTCGATAGCCAATAAAATATTGTTACTACTACTATTACAATTTTAGTACTATGATTTTAAACAAAATCATAGTACTAAATTACTATCTACTACTACTATCATTGATATCTACCAAAAAATCATTATTACTCTCAAAAATCCTATATCCTTTAAAAATTTCAATGACTCTGTAAAAATGTTACGACTTAAGACAAAGTCATGATAACATTGAATATTTCTATAATTATCTCAATCTCGATATTTCAATATCGCAAAATTTCAATTATATCTAACCAAATTTCAATGATTAGGCTCAAATATTAATGTTTGTGTCAAAGAAGACAAGTAGATATTTTGTCAATAACTATGTTAAAGTGAATGATGTGAGACATTTAATAAATGTATTTCGCAGGATTTAAATATTTATTCCTTAGAATTTAAGTATGTATTGTTATAGGAGGGTTATATAATGTGTTTTGTCTTGTTTTCTCCTCAGAACAAATGTCTACTGAAGATGACCACGTGGTGGTTGAAATGTACATTTAGAGTAATAAATGTCGTTGTGAAAAAGAATAATTTGTTATTTTTCTTTAAATTTATTATATACCATCAAGTTTTTCACAATTCAATTGTGATATAATTGTTGTCAAATTATCAATTACTCTGTCAAATATTTTATGAATCTCACAAAATAATAAATTGAAAATAATATTTCAATAATTACTGTGCAATTTGTTAAAATTTTGAATTATTCTTTAGCAATCCATGTTTTTTTCATTGTTATCATTATATTCTAATAATATGAAACGCCTTTTGTTTTCGTACATCTCCATCATATTGCAAAAAATATTCATCACAGAGCGCTCGCTTCTGCATCAAATCCGTGCATTAGTTTCTGTTGCATGTTAGTAATAAACGCATGGTCTGAATGGCCGGGCTGCGGCCCCCCGGGGGCTGGCGGCACAGAAGCAACTACCCCGTGCAGCGCGCATTTAATGATATTTCACGTCTGAGGGGGCGGCATGAAAGCAGCGTGCAAATATTTGCAAAAGTAAAAGTCGAAGCGCGCAATTAATTGCATTTGCGCCGGCAACAATTACGCTCGCCGATTTTAATCAGAGGCCGGCCCTTTTGCGGCTTTTGATGTTCCCGGGGGGCGGCCGGTGCACTTTTGCCCCCGCGCGCGCGGGCGCAAACGGGGGTGGGCCCAGCTGCAGCGCGATCGCCCGCCCGGGCCCCCATTAAAGGGATCATTTTTTAATGGGGGTAATTATTAAGAATGCCCGTGCAGCGTTCACGCCCCAAAGCGCTGAAATAATTACGCCGTTCTTTCGCAGTCTCTTTTAATTAAAAGCGAAAAATATACGCAACGTATGCGCCGGGGGCGGCCATACGTGGCATACGTGTGCAGATATCTCTATGTCTCTACTTCCACTGCCCCCATAGTTTCGCGAATGCTGTGTAATGTAGTGAGTACAAAATGATTTTCATTTGTTTTTGTTGTTAAAGTATACCAGGTGAGCCATAGGAGTGGGAGTTTTGGGTGCATAAGAATAAATATACCTACTTGTATAAATATATCTAAACCAATTATTTTATGAAAAGAAAAAGTTTTTGGGCTCCGAAAATTGGTGCCCAAAATTGGATGACCCACTCCAAGGAGATAAACGAATGGCAAAAGAAGCTGGCGAAGGTCGAGACTGCTGCTGCTGATGATGATGATGATGAAAAAAACGTTTTAGCAAAAGTAGGTGTCTTTATATAAAATTTTTACAGAGTACTTAATTTTTTTATAGGATTGATAACATTTTGAGAGTAATAACGAATTTTTTGTAGATATCATTGATATTAAACAAAATCGTAGTACTGAAATTGTAATAATAATAATAAAAATTCGTAAGTTTGATAGACTAATTGAAATATTTTGATAATTTAAAATAAGCTCGTATCAATGCTATTAAACAAAATCATAGTACTAAAATTGTACTAATAGTCATTAAAATTTGTAAGTTTGATAGAGAAATTGAAATTTTGATAATTCACAATAAGCTAGTAATACTGAAATAACGGAATACTCGAAATTTTGACATATTACCTGAAATTTTGATAAAAATATTAGCATTTTGTTAGAAATAATAGAAATTTGGTCATAAATAATCGAATAATTAAAAATATGAAAGGAAATAATTGAATAATTTAAGTATATCAAATACTTTATTACAACGTATTAAAATTTTGTCAGTTAATGAAATTTGAATAGAAAAGCTGAAAATTTTACAAAGAGCATGAAGTTTTAACAGAATTATTTGAAATTTTCCAAGTAATCTTTGAAATTTTGCAACTAATCTATGAAATTTTGTCATTATCGAATACTGTATGACAAAGTATCAAAATTTTGTCAGTTATTGAAATTTTAATACAATAGTTGAAAATTTTACAAACAGAATGAAGATTTTACAGAATTATTTAAAATTTTGCAAGTAATCGTTGAAAATTTGTCATTAACTTATATCAAATACTTTAAGACAAAGTATTAAAAAATTTTGTCAGTTATTTTTATTTAAATAGAATAGCTGAAAATTTCACAAAGAGAATGAAGTTATAACAGACTTATTTGAAATTTAGCAAGTAAACTTTGAAATTTTACACACACACACACACACACACTAATTGAAACTTGATAGATATTAACTTGAAATTGTGCAAAAAATGATAGTATTTAAAAAAAGTTTTACATCATTGCAATTTTGACAGAGTAATTAACAATATTCTTTAAAATTTTGTCACAATAATTAAAATTTCATCTCATTTTGACATATCACCTGGAATTTTCATTAAAATATAAGCATTTTGTTAAAAATCATAGAAATTTTAACAGAAATAATAGAATAATTAAAAATATGACTTAAGAAATAATTGAATAACTAAAGTATATCGAATACCTTATGACAAAGTATAAAATTTTTGACAATTATTGAAATTTGAATAGAATAGCTGAACATTTCACAAAGAGAATGAAGTTTCAACAGCATTATTTGAAATTTTGGAAGTAATCTTTGAAATTTTTCGAGTAATGTTTGAAATTTTGTCATTAACTTTGAAATTTGGCAGTAATCTTCATAGGCTTGACGAGATAATTGGTAATTGATAATTGGAATTTTGATAAAATAATCGAAATTATTGTAGAAATGACTAAAATTTTAACAGAAATAATTAAAATTTTAATACAAATACACACAATAATTGAAACTTGATAGATATCAACATGAAATTGTCCACAAAATTATAGTATTTATTAAAAAGTCTCACATCTTTGCAATTTTGACAGAGTAATTAACAATATGCTTTAAAATTTTGTCAAAATAATTAAAATTTTATCTAATTTTGACATATTACCTGAATTTTCCATAAAAATATAAGAATTTTGTTAGAAATAATAGAAATTTAGACAAAAATAAGCGAATTATTGAAAATAAAACATAATAAATACTGGAATAATTAAAGTATATCGAATTCCTTATTAAAATTTTGTCAGTTACTGAAATTTGAATAGAAAATCTGAAAATTTCGCAAAGAGAATGAAGATTTAACAAAATTATTTGAAATTTTGCAAGTAATCTTTCAAATTTTGTCATTAACTTTGAAATTTGGCAGTAATTTTTATAGTCTTGACGATATTATTGGAATTTTGGTAAAATAATAGAAATAATGGTAGAAATGATAAAATTTTAGCAGAAATAATTAAATTTTTAATACAAATAACACAATAATTGAAAATTGGTAGATATCAACTTAAAATTGTGCAAAAATTCATACTATTTATTAAAAAGTCTCACATCATTGCAATTTTGGCAGCGTAATTAACATTATTCTTTAAAATTTTGTCACAATAATTAAAATTTCATCTAATTTTGACATATCACCTGAAATGTTCATAAAAATATAAGCATTTTGTTAAAAATCATAGAAATTTGAACAGAAATAATCGAATAATTAAAAATATGACTTAAGAAATAAGTGAATAATTAAAGTATATCAAATACCTGATGTCAAAGTATAAAAATTTTGTCAATTTTTGAAATTTGAATAGAATAGCTTAAAATTTCACAAAGAGAACGAACAACAGCATTATTTGAAATTTTTGAAGTAATGTTTGAAATTTTTCAAGTAATCTTTGAAATTTTGTGATTCACTATAAAATTTGGCAGTAATATTTGTTATCTTGACGACATAATTTCAATGTTGGTTATATATTTGAAATCATTGTTGAAATAACTAAAATTTTAACAGAAATAATTAAAATTTTAATACAAATACACACAATAATTGAAATTTTGTAGATATCAACATGAAATTGTGCAAAAAATGATGGTATTTATTAAAAACTCTCACATCATTGCAATTTTGACAGAGTAAGTAATTATATTTTTTGAAATTTTGTCACAACAATTATAATATATAATCGATCTTTATTGGGCTATCGACCCCATATGGGGTCTTTCATTCACAACAATTATATGTTATCAAAAATTATTAAAAATTTGTAAGTTATAATTGAATGTTTTGAGATGTATGGCAGAAATTATAAAAATATTAGGTTGTCATCATAATTATGTTAACAGAGGAATGTTAATTTGGATAGAATAAATGACAATATGACGGTAATTGATAAATTTTGGTAGATATCAATGATATAAAATGATAGTATTAAAGGTATTGTCACCATTATAAATGTATTATTTCTATCTTCAATTCATGTTTTGTTTCATTTATATTTTGAAATGTATTAACAAGCCTTTTTCTGAGTAAAAACATGAGAAACCTTACTGTGATATAAATAGTTGAATTCGGTATTACGAATGGATGGACATGCTATCTAATACAGGGTGTACATTTTTTACGGGTCATATAAAAAATATAGTTGGTGATGGTTTCTTCGAAACGAAACGTTGTATTGAAAAATTGTAAACGCTATCTTGTAGAGCTAAAATAGTGGCAATGAAAAGGTGCCTTTGGTTTTCTTATACCATTTCAAATTCCTTCAGAAAAATAATAAAATTTTGTCGAATATCTCCGGAAGTAAGCGGAAGTTTCTGGTTTTCACAACAGGATATTAGTGACCACAAAACTGCGGAACATTTTTTTTTTTTAATTTAACCGCCGGTTTCGGCGGTTTCAGAAACGGTTTCCCGAAACGGTTTTCCGAACCGAAACTGTTTTTCCGGTATTCCGGTTTTCCTGTATACAGGGTGTCTTAAATAGAGTAGGATTTCATGGGTATCTTTGTTATTTTCAAAGCTAGAGATCTGGTAAAATGGGCAATGTCATGCAGTTTTGTGTACTGGTTCAGATTATGTTGAAAAAATTTCGAAAGTCCCGGCAGTTTAGAAGTTATTCTAAAATAACTAAAAATTGCGATTTTGCCTATTTAACCATATCTCTAACTTTAAGAATAAGAAAGACACCCATGCAATCCTACTATATTTGGGACACCCTGTATATATAACACTCAGTATTTCAGTTATCTCAGATTAATTGAAATTTGAATGGAATAAGTGAAAATTTGATTAAAATAATGACGTTTTAGGAGAATTATTTAAAATTTTACAGGAAATCTTTCAAAACTTTGTCAGTGCTTTTAAAATTTTAACAATACGATCTTTGACGTCCTGAAATTTTAATGGGATCATTGATATCATTGGTAAAAACAGTTGAATTTTTTTCAGAAATGACAATAATTTTGATCAGTGCATATAATAGCTACGCGAAAGATCCTTGTTTACTTCAAAAATCCTATCTGATCATTTACCTCCTAACCCCTCACAAAGCAACGGGCTTCATGGTGAAAAATATTACTACCATTCAAAAACATAATGAAAAAATAGTAATTTAAAATGTTAGGCACATTTGTGTACAGCGTTCAAGAAAGTGGTATCAACTTTTACGCCGGATACTAATAGATGACACTGTACAAGATGAAAATCAAATGACTAGATTTTTTCAAATGTCATTAGTTGCTATTATTTCGTTAGCAGTAGTTGCAAAATTTGACGCCACTTCCTTGAAAGCTCTAAATTAAAATCGAAATTTTATGATAGCGGTAAGTGTATAGCAATAGTGCAAGTCAGCAATCATTCGATTACTGAATCAATGCTACTCATTTGGTATGAAGCGAAGATTCAGAAGTACTTCCAAATCATATTCTTGAACCTACCTAAACAAAGAAAGTGATGTCAACTTTTACGCTGGATACTAACAGATGACACTGTTCAAGATGAAATCAAATTACTAGATTTTATCAGATGTCATTTATTTCGTATTATTTTGTTGGAGGTAGTTGGAAAAGTTGAAACCATTTCCTTGAACGTTCTGTATTAATATCGAAATTTTATGGCAGCTGTACTCCCAAATCACATTTTTAAACCTACCTCCCTGAAAATTGCTGGGGCTGCACTGAAACTTACCTTGATATGTCCCAAATCACATTCTTAAACCTCCTCCCTAAAAATTGCTGGGGCTGCACTAAACTTACCTTAATATGTTGGGTCAATGCTACTTATTTGGTACTGAAAAGAACATTCAGAAGTAGCCCCAAATCACATTCTTAAACCTACGTCCCTAAAAATTGCTGGGGGTTGGAGTAAAATCTACCTTGATATGTTCATCAGTTTTGTTCCAATTCCATCTATTCTTGCGAGAACGAATCTTTGAACGTTCTATAAACGATTTTGTACGTTTTGCTTATGAATTGATGATGAAAAATAATTTGAATTTTGTATGATGTGCACTTAGTTTGTACTTGTCATAGCAGATATTGATGGAGAAAATAATTTCGATGTGATACTTGTGTTGTACTCACATAACGCTTTTGATTCCGTGCCTTGCATATTCATGTCTTGAGTAGTTGCTTTCAGGCAGCCCTTTTTCGAGAGTTTTTCAGTGAATCGCTGAGTTATTCGCGTGCAGTCTGGAGGACTGAGGCCGTAGCATGTGTATCGATTGGGGGCGGCCGGAGTGGGCTCCGGAGCTGTTCCGGTATAATATGATGACTGGAGGGAGCTATTACGCTGAAAGTGTCGCATTCCTGATTCCGCTCCGCCACGTCCTTATCTAATCTACCTCACAGATAAGCGCCGATCGGGCCATCGATTTCCACTTACATTCAGAACGATGGTTAAATTACTATAATTTATTACACTTTATGATACAAAAAAAAATACAACTCCAAGAGCCTAATGATGATTTATGCCGCTCTCATAATATATACATATAGAAATGGGAATGTCCTTAAACCTAGCCTTAAGTTATATCAGGGTCTGTTATTGCACACAGTGTGGGGGCGGGTAATCCGCCGTAATCGCCGTCTATTCTCTTTCACGTGAAGTTCATTGCGGGGCGCATTTTAGTGTCACTCACTTGGGGGTGGCATCAGCCCACGAAAGGGTATGGGGGATATGGGGCGGGGAAGTAGCCGGGGAAGGCGGCGTTCTGCTGGACCGGCACCGACGCCGTCATGTACGACGTGAGCACCGTGGGCACCACCTTCGTGGAGAAGATGGTCGTGTAAGCCGTCTTGGCGCCGAACGTGAGCTTCAGGATCTTGCTGTCCGTCTTGGTGATTATGGTGGTCTGCAGGATCGGCGAGGACGTCACGGCGAACTGCTGCTGCTGCTGCGGGAACAGCGGGTTGACCGGCACCGGGGGTATCGGCAGCCCCTGGAGCCCCTGCGGCAGCCCCTGGAGCCCCTGCTGCAGCCCCTGGATCCCCGGCAGCGTGCTCGTCACGAGCTCGTAATCCGTCTTAGTCACCGTACCGACTACCTTGGACAAGGTGCTCAGGATGGTATTGGCGCCGTTAATTATGGGTATTACATGGGACTCGTACAGCGTTTCCACCCTAACCACG
Source organism: Othius punctulatus (assembly GCA_951805005.1). Lineage (NCBI taxonomy): Eukaryota > Metazoa > Arthropoda > Insecta > Coleoptera > Staphylinidae > Othius > Othius punctulatus. Next base: position 77,162,149 of record OX638142.1, read on the forward strand.
GGCTTGGAGGCGGTAATCACCTGCCCCTGGGCCGCGGCCGCAGGATTGAGCAGACGCAGCAGGGCTAATTGCTGAAGTTGCTCGGGACTTAGCCCCGGCGGCGTCGCCAGCTCCAGCGGCTTCGGCGTCGTCTGCACCGGCGCCTTCTTCGGCCTCAAGAACCCATCAGGAATCCGCGACTTATCCACGTCCGACAAATCAAAATCAGACCCAATTATCGCCAAATCCAAATCCCCCGGCAGCACCCGCTTCCCGTTACCATCATCTTGATCATTAATATCCCCGAAGTCCAACTCCAGGTGCAACTCGGACCCCGCCTCGTCCAGATGACTATTGAACTCATTCAGCGTCTTGCTCGGGTTGAAGTGGTACGCCTCCATCGGCGGCAGCGTCTTCGTGGCCGTCACCAGCCTCGTCACTATATACGTCTGCACGAGGGTCTGGCTGGATGTGTTATTTCCGCCCCTTATCACCGGCAGGATGTGCGTCTTGAGCATCGTCTGCGTCGTGCTGAACGTCTCGATTTTCGTGTCCAGCGGCGGCGTTTCCATATCCGACGCCAGGTAGATCGGGGGGAGCGTCGCGACGCTCGAGTCGAGGAAATTGTTGTCCTTATCGTAGTTGCTCGTCGTCGCCAGGATGTTCTCGGTGAGCGGCTCGGACGCCGTCGGCGCCACGGTGGACTCGGACTGCTCCAGGCTCTTCTCGAAAGTCGAAGTCACTGTTATGTATCTCGTGTTCTTCACGCTTCCCACCTACACATTGAAAAAAAACCAAAATGAATACAAGAAAAAAACAAAATTAATTCAAGAAACAATAAAATTTATACCTACAAGGAAAAAGAAAACGAATACAAAAACAAGAGAAAATCATTCTAAGAAAAACAAATTAGTAGTCAAGCAGAGCTGGTTCTGGACCACCCGAATAAATCATGCGTTGGTTCAGGCTCACCTCTCTCATAAACGTGGAAACCTCTCAGAAAACGTAAAAAACGTCTATCAAAACGTGAACACCTCTCAGAAAACGTAAAATACCTCTCAAAACGTGAAAACCTCTCAAACCTCATTTATTTGGTTTTCCAGAAAACGCGAAAAACGTCTCTCAAAAACGTGAAAACCTCTCAGAAAACGTAAAAACCGTCTCCTAAAACGTGATAACCTCGCAAACGTCATTTATTGGGTTTTCCAGAAAACGTGAAAGACGTCTCTCAAAAACGTGAAACCCCGCAAACGTAATTTATTTGGTTATTCAGAAAACGCGAAAAACGTTTCTCAAAAACGTGAACACCTCTCAGAAAACTTGAAAAACGTCTCTCAAAAACGTAAAAACCTCTCACACGACGTTTATTTAGTTTTCCAGAAAACGTGCAAAACGTCTCCCAAAAACGTGAAAACCTATCAGAAAATTTAAAAACCTCTCTTAAAACGTGATAACCTTGCAAACGTTATTTATTTGGTTTTCCAGAAAACGCGAAAAACGTCTCACAAAAACATGAACACCTGTCAGAAAATTTGAAAAACGTCTCTCAAAAACGTAAAAACCTCTCACTCGACGTTTATTTAGTTTTCCAGAAAACGCGAAAAACGTGTCTCAAACTCGTGAAAACCTCTCAGAAAACATGAAAATCGTGTCTCAAAAACATAAAAACCTGAACGTTTTCCACATTTTCTGAGAGGTTTTCATGTTTTTGAGAGACGCTTTTCGTCTATTTGGTTTTCCAGAAAACGCGAAAAACGTCTCTCAAACACGTAAAAATCTCTCAGAAAATGTGAAAAACGTCTTTCAAAAACATAAAAACCTGAACGTTTTTCACGTTTTCTGAGAGGTTTTTACGTGTTTGATAGACGTTTTTCACGTTGTCTGCAAAACCAAGTAAATTATGTTTGCAAGGTTTTCACGTTTTGAGAGACGTTTTTCATGTTTTCTGAGAGGTTTTCACGTTTATGAGAGACGTTTTTCACGTTTTCTGGAAAACATTTTCATGTTTCAGGAGACGGTTTACACGTTTTCTGAGAGGTTTCACGTTTTTGAGACACGATTCTATAGTTTCCATTAAACTTTTGTTGATCAACTACAATCGATCAATTAAACTTGATTCGTTAGAAAAAACCACAACCATTTACACCATAGGTGGAGGGGTATTAGGGATTATTATTATTATTATTATTAACTCGCCTTTAATGCTATGTGTGCTCGTTCAATCAACCTCTCACACGACGTTTATTTGGTTTTCCAAAAAACGCGAAAAACGTCTCACAAAATCGTGAAAACCTCTCAGAAAATGTGAAAAACGTTCAGGTTTTTATGGTTTTGAAAGACGTTTTTCACGTTTTCTGAGAGGTTTTCAAGTGTTTGATAGACGTTTTTCGAGTTTTCTGGAAAACCAAATAAATTATGTTTGCGAGGTTCACGTTTTGAGAGACGTTTTTCACGTTTTCTGAAAGGTTTTCACGTTTATAAGAGACGTTTTTTACGTTTTCTGGAAAACGTTTCCACGTTTTGGGAGACGGTTTTTACGTTTCCTGAGAGGTTTCCCCTTTTTGAGAAGCGATTCTATAGTATTCATTCAATTTTTATTGACCAACTACAATCGATCAATTAAACTTGATTCGTGAGAACGAACCATAATAAATTACGCCATAGATGAAGGGGTAAGGATTATAATTATTATTATTAACGCGCCTTTAATGGCACAAGTGCTCGTTCAATCAAGGGAAACTTACTGTTCTAGTTGTATCAAAAAAATGTTTACATTTTTATAACTTGTCAATTTTTTGAGATTTTCTAAATTTGCTCTTACAATATCTCACTACTATCGTTAACTAAAAAGTGGCAAAGTAGAAATTATATAAAAATGTACTTTCAGTTCTTTATCTATTTCACATAGACTTCTTATTTTTTATAAAATCTCTAAAATTATATAGTTCTCTAAAACTCAAATTTTCCTATTCTAGCTTGAAAAAAAATACAACGTAAAATAAATGGCCTTGAGAGTATGCATAGTATTTGTAACTTTTCATATTTAATACTTATTATATGTCCTAAATTATATAACCCTCCTAAACTCCTATTTTCAGATTTTCAAAACTTGTTTAAGTTACTATAATTTAGTCTCACTATCCAAAAAAATTTATATCAGATCATATCAGTAACTTTCAGAGATGAAGAACAATGAAGCTGCATTTCGGAAAATCAGATTTTCAGATGTTTGTTTATATTGTTAATTAGAAAAAGAGAGTGTCAAAGTAGAAATTATAAAAAAATATACTTATATCAGCAACTTTCAGTTTATTATCTATTTTGCATAGAGTTCTTAATTTTCATAAAATTTCTAAAATTACATAGTTCTCTAAAACTCAAATTTTCATATTCTAGCTCGAAAAAAATACAGCGTAAATTAAAAGGCTATGAAAGTATGCATAGTATTTGTATCTTTTCATATTCAGTATACATTATATTTCCAAAATTATATAACCCTCTTATTATCTATTTTCAGATTTCCAAAACCTGTTTAAGTTACTATAGTTTAGTCTCGCTATAAAAAAAAATCTGATCAGCAACTTTTACAGATAAAAACAATGAAGCTGCGTTTCGGAAAATCTAATTTTCAGATGTTTGTTAAATGTTCTAATAGGCCATTCAAACTATTCAAACAATTTGTAACTTTTCAGAAAATTGACATAGCCGGTTTGTTAGTTTTTATATTTCCAAAATTCTATAGCTTTCTAAAACTTCCATTTTTAGATTTCCACAAACTGACTTTCAACTTTGTTTGATTAGCTTTCTATTATCCAATATTTTCCAATTTCCAAAAATTTGCTCTTAGAATCGAGAAAATTCAATATTATAGTTAGGTAGAAGACTTTAAGGTAGAAAGGGTAAACCTTAGACCTTAGGTAGACCTTAGGTAGAAGTGTTAATAGAAATAAAGATGCGCATGTAATGATAATGAACGGTAACGCTATAAAAATATCAGCAATTTTCGGAGATTATACATATTAGAACGTTTATGCAATTTTGATTATCAGTTGTTTATTAATTCTTTTAGCAGCCTATTCAAACTATTTAGATTTCAGAATTAGTAACGTTTCTGAAAATTGGCATTCCTGTTTATTGTGTTTCATTTATTCAAAATGATTACGTTACTTTAATACTTTTTTACTTACTTACTTTTACTTACTATTTTTTAATCATTTTAGTTTATTTCTTAATGCAAACTGTACATAAACTTTGTAATTTTTAATTTTTATATTTAAGAATGGCATATGTATAGGTTTAGATTGGAGCAGTGTTTAGTTGCATTTGTTTCTAAATGAGACTACTTCGAAAATATGCATAAACTTTTATGATTTTTTCATAAAATTCCTATAATCATACACTTAGTTTGCTAAAACTCCAATTTTCATATTTCCATAATTACAAACCCGATATGTTTTCCAGATTCCCAAAATTTGGAGCAACATTTGTTTGGTTCAATTTCTCTATACAGACTCAAGAGGAATATTTAAAAATATTGGAGCAGTACTTACTTACTTATGTTTTTCAATCTAATACTTCAAAATTTCGATTGTTTTCAAAGATTTTTGAGGATCATTTATTCGTATATTTTTAAATGCAGGCTATTTAGAAACATTGTTTTTCAACTATTGTGTTTTATATCATTTGTATTTATTTTCGAATGCAGAGTATAGAACTTTTTATATTTTTTATTTTTAAATCTATTCCAGTTCAACAATTCGTAGTTCCATAATTTGTGGAAATCGTTCATTTTTATTTTTAAACGCAGTATTTTGACCAACTCATATCTGCTGTTTAACGAATATTCGATATTTTTCAATAACTCTAATAAAACCAAAAATTATTGATTAGTCTAGATTCAAAAATTACAAAAAATTTACAGTTAGCATAGAAAAATAAGAATAAATGATACCTAAAGTTTATGAAAAGGTACAATTTTCAAACTAGACCAGATTGGTTCGATAGATAGAAACAAATGCAAGTTAGTACTGGTCCAATTTTCATATACTCTAAAAATGTAAATTAGATTAGCTACTTTGAAAATTAAAAATTTTAAAGTTCACATTAAAAACACTAAAAATATAAAACATTCAAAGAAAAAATAATAATAAGAAACTTGACAAACATAACGAACTTCACAAAACATTGTGACCTTTAATTTCATAAATTTTTTATGAATATTTTTCGCAAATTCGTTATATCAGGTGAAAATAAATTTCTGTAAAATGATTATTACTTCCTAGTTTGAAAAATTTGAAATTTCATTAATATTGAAAGATTTCTATGAACATTTTTCACAAATTCGTTATTTTGTCAGATTTAAATAAATTTCTGTAAAATGATTATCACTTCCTAGTTTGAAAAAATTGAAATTTCATTAATATTGAAACATTCACGCTCGTGTGATTGTGTAGAATTAGCTAAGACAAGACAGCCAGTTTGAGGAAGAATGGGTACAAGACCATTTCAGAAATTACGGTTTTCCACGACGCTAATGGGCTCTGCGTGAATTTGCTAGGAAGTTTTTGGCAGTAAGGAATTACAATATCTACCTGGTTAGCTGAAACGATGTCCCTAGCCATTTTGGCCCGGTCCAATCTAGTGTATTCTAATGTACGTATGGATAATTTAAAATGAAAGGCACTATAGATCAAATATTGATAAACTGAAATTGATGAAATTGGGGGACTATAAAAAAACATGTTTTGTCGATAAAGACTATGCCTAACAATTTTTCTTAAATGTTGTACTAAGTTACTGATTAAGATAGTAGATCAGCTTAAGAATCATTGCAGTAGTGCAGTTCTGAAGAACAATTACTTACATGGAAAATCAAAGATTGCAAATTAAAAATTTTGGTGATGAAAAATTTGGTAAGTCAGTATTTACCTGGAACGTGTAAGGAGATTTGATCGTGGCGATTTCGTAGTATATGTCCTTGAAATCTGGCGGCGTGGAGATCTCCACCTTGATCGTCTCGAGCGGGAACGGGGTGTCGACCTTGTTCTCCGTGGAGCTCTCGTCGTCGATGATGGCAGCCACCGACTCGGACCCCACCAGCCCGTCGACGTCGTCAGACCTGGCCTGAGGCGTGACGACGTCGTTCAGCGACGGCGATGCGTCCTGGAAGCTGTTGGGCGTCGTGCCCCCGGTCTCGTTGGTCTCGTCGTCGTTCTGCTTCCTGATGGTGACCCTCGGCTTGGGCGTCGTCTTGTACTGCCACCTGCCCGGCGACCTGTTCAGCTTGAACTTGTACAGGCTGGAGCTGGACTGCGCGGAGTCCACGGTGGAGGCGTGCAGCTTCGGCTTGTACCCTCTCCTGGTGAAGCTGCCGCCACCGCCGCCGCCGCCCGCTTCGGGCGCCGGGGTGCTGGTGCGGTGCTGCTTGTTCCTTCTGGAATTATACCGTTTACCAGAGCCGAAGGATGCTGTCGTCGCAATTTGCTCGCTAGACACAGACACAGTGGGTATGTGAGTCTTATTCCGACCGTACTTTTCTCTGTGTGTGGTGTGCTGTCTGTATTATTTACAAGTGTGTTAGTGCCATGTGTAAGCCTCCGTGTGGACATACTTACTTGAACGGGCGGGGAGTTGTCTGGCTCTGGCGGCTCCTGGTGGTGCTCTTCTTGTGGTGCTGCTCGGGCTCGTCGGCGTCGTCGTGCTCGGGCTCGCGGTGGCGGTTCTTGAAGCGCTTGAAGGTGCCGCCAGCTCCTGAAGGCTTCCGCGTCGATTTTATGGAGTTCGTCAGCCCCTCGGCGGCTAGGAGGGTCTCTTCGTTGATCGAGCCTGCAGGCGTCGGGTCTAGATGCCGGTGCTTGGCTTTGCCTAGACTTGGGGCTGCAGTTTTGAGGATTCGCAGCGTTGGTGAAGGGTTGATTTTGCCCTTATTTTGACCAATTATGCGGGACGTGCTTTGGAGTACTTGGGCATACTTTCCCGAGATGTAGGTACCAATTACGCTGGTTTCGTGGACTGTCGTAGCCCCATCTTTAACCACGGTACCTCCAAGCTTCGTAACCAACCCAGTAGGGTGCAAAGAGTCCGTACGTTTAGTAGCTGCATTGGCCTTATGTTTCGGTAGATGTGCTGAAGGACGTGGTTTCAAATGCAATTTGGAACTTGGTTTGAGGTTGATTACTTTGTAAGTCTCCTCAACGACTTCTGAAGGCTGCCTTGAGAGGAAGTCGTACTCAGGCTCCCCAATATTATTGCCGATAATTACTGCAGGTTCATCATCTGTATGAATCTCCACGATGCTGGACATTACTGGAGGTGCCTGGGTGATCACGGTACTACTAGTAGCTTCATAGACTTCAACGTGGCTCGACACAATGGGTGTCTGCGTGGGCTTAGGTGCTCCAGTAACAACCTCAACCTTGCTGACTATACTGGGTTTGGGTTTAACGACCTCGACTTTACTCGAGACTTTAGGCGCATCTCCAATAACATTGACTATACTGGGAGGTGCCTGTTGGGTGGTGCTGGGTTTAACCTCCACGTGGCTGGTCAACGTGAACTGGGGACTCGCCTGCACCGGCACCACGGCTGGGGCCTTCTTGCTCGGCTCGGACGCCTTCTTCTCGGTCTTGCTGGGCTTGATGGCCTCTGGGACCTCCTTGGTCACCTCCGGCCTCGTCTCGATGACGGCGTTCACGGTCGGCTCGCTCGCTTTGACCTTTCCGCCATCTGAAACGTTATACGACTCGTTTTATGGGGCCGTTCATTGTCCACCCCCAACCCCCCGGGGAGGGGGGCTGTTTTCGCGATCGCGCAATAAAATTATACGACGCGCTTAACATGCAATGAAATTAATTGTGCGCCTCCCGGGGATTACCTGGGGCTGCGCTGCTCTGCGGGGAGAACACCATGACCGTGTTGCCTATTGTCGTCGTGAAGTCCAGGAAGCCGTACACCGTCTGCGTGACGAGGGAGCCCTGGGACTGCGCGGGCGCCGGAGCAGGGGCCTGGGACGCAGGGTTTATGAAGACTGGTCCACCGGAACCGAAACATGGAGACACTGCAATGGAAGATGTAAATTAGATGGGATATTCAACGAGGAAGTACACGTTAAAGGGACTTTTGGCTAATGGTGGAAATTTTCGTCGAAAATACAAAAACTTCTACAAGAATAGTACATTCAGAGAATGAACCTCTTATTGTAATGGTGAACACATTCTACCACAAATTAATTCGAACTTTTATTGGAGTACCTAAGGCAAAAAAAATCTTCAATACTTTTATATCGTTATTGTATTTAAGCAAAAAAGAACGAGATGAAACTTTAGATTTGCTCTATTGTCCTAGATACAAAAAGATATTTCAGCAAGATTTCCCTTACTACGTATTATCACGTTTGATGCATGTATTAACTTAGGTCGACGATGAAATTTTCACTAGGCATTTGCTTTTTAATGTGAATATGCGTTTTTCGGTGATATTCCCAAATATCGCTGATACTTTTTTAGCGATATCTCAAAAACTAGTGTATCAATTCTAGTAAAATTTAGTAATGATATTGGGCGATATATCTGTGCTACGTGTATTGATTTTCAACAATATCCAATGTGTAATTCTTAAGATACTTGTTTGTAGGTTGTACTCTCACGTTTATTCATACTTCATTAATGATATTTCAAAAACTAGCATGTGAATATTAACATACTATGTTAGTAATATTACGTGATATCTTGGCATATTACATTTATAATTGTTTCAATATCCAATGCGTGGTTCTTGAGATATTTACGTTTTAGTGCTAGCATGTGTTTTTTAGTGATATTCTCAAATACAGCTAATACGTTTTTAACGATATCTCAAAAACTAGTGTATCAATTTTACTCAAATTTAATACTGATATTGAATGATATATTCGTATTAAATGTGTTGATCTAATATACAATGTGTAATTCTTTACACAGAGATATTTCTTTGCAGATTGTAATGCGAAGTTTGGGCATACTTCATTAATGATATTTTAAAAACTAGCGTGTGAATATTAACAAAATATGTCACTGATATTGCGCGATATATTGGCATGTTACATGTAAAATTGTTTCAATATCCAATACGTTGTTCTTGAGATATTTACGTTTTACTGAAAGCATGTGTTTTTCAGTGATATTCTCAAATACAGCTGATACGTTTTTAACGATATCTCAAAAATTAGTTCATCAATTTCACTCAAATTTAGCACTGACATAAGGTTATATATTTGTCTTAAATATGTTGATTTAGACTAATATCCAATATGTAATTCTTAAGAATTTCTTGTTTGTAGATTTGACTCTCACGTAAGTTCACACGTCAATAAAGATATTTAAAAAAATTGCGTGTGAACATAAACATAATGTATTACTGATATTGCATGATATATTGGTAAAATGCTTTTACAATTTTTTTAATATTCAATGCGTGGTTCTTGAGATATTTACTTTTTAGTGCGAGCATGTGTTTTTCAGTGATATTCTCATATTCCGCTGATAATTTTTTAGCGATATCTCAAAAACTAGTGTATCAATTTTACTCAAATTTAACACTGATATTAGGTGATATATTTGTGTTAAATGTGTTGATTTAGACTAATATCCAATGTGTAATTCTTTAGAAACTTTTTTGTAGATTGTACTCTTAGGTTTGTTCATACTTCATTAATGATACTTCAAAAAGTAGCGTGTGAATATTAACATAATGTATTACTGATACAATTGGTATCATTGCACAATATATTGGTATATTACATTTAAAATTGTTTTAATATCCAATGCGTGGTTATTGAGATATTTACTTTTTAGTGCGAGCATGCGCTTTTCAGTGATATTTTCAAATACCGCTGATACGTTATTAGCGATATCTCAAAAACTAGTGTATCAATTTTACTCAAATTTGGCACTGATATTTAGTGGTCTATCTGCATTAAATGTGTTGATTTGCACTAATATCCAATGTGTAATTCGTGAGATATTTGTTTGTAGATTATACTCACACGTTTGCTCATACTTTATTAATGATATACAAAAAACAAACGCGTGAATACTAACATGATATCTTAGAGATATTTTATGCCATGATAAATTTATAATTTTTTTAATATCGAATGCGTGTTTCTTGAGATATAACCACTTTTTAGTGTGAGCTTGCGTTTTTTAGTGATATTCTCATATATCGCTGATACTTTTTTTAACGATATCTCAAAAACTAGTGTCAATTTCATTAAAATTTAGCACTGATATTGAGTGATGTATTTGTGTCAAATATATTGAATTGAACTAGTATCCAATGTGTAATTATTGAGATACTTGGTTGTATATTGTAGTCTCACGTTTGTTCATAACTTCATTAAAGATATTTCAAAAAATAGCGTGTGAATATTAATATAATGTGTTGCTGATATTACATAATGTATTAACACATTACGTTTTTAATTGTTTTAATATCCAATGCGTGGTACTTGAGATATTTATTTGCTAGTGGGAGAATGTGTTTTTCAGTGATATTCTCTAATACCGCTGATACTTTTCTTAGCGATATCTCAAAAAGTACTGAATAAATTTTACTCAAATTTTGCACTGATATTGGGTGATATATTTGTGTATAATGAATTGATTTGGACTAATATCCTATGTGTAATTCTTGAGATATTTGTTTGTACATTATACTCTTACGATTGTTTATATTTCAATAATGATATTTGAAAAACTAGCATGTGAATATTAACATAATATCTTACTGATATTGTATAATATGTTGGCATATTACATTTAAAAAAATTATTATCGAATACGTTTTTCTTGAGATATTTGCTGTTTAGTGTGAGCATGCGTTTTTCAGTAATATTCTCAAATGCCGCTGATACCTTTTTTAGCGATATCTCAAACACCAGTGTATCAATTGTAGTGTATCAATTTCTCTAAAATTTAGCACTGATATTGGGTGATATATCTGTGCTAAATGAATTGATTTAGACTAATATTCAATGTGTAATTAGTGAGATATTTGTTTCTAGATTATACTCTAACGTTTGTTCATAATTCATTAAAGATATTTCAAAAAATAGCGTGTGAATATTAATATAATATATTAATGATATTGCATGATACATTGGCATATTACATTTATAATTATTTTAATATCCAATGCGTGGTTCTTGAGATATTTACTTTTTAGTGCGAGCATGTGTTTTTCAGTGATATTCTCAAATACGGCTGATACGCTCTTACCGATATCTCAAAAACTAGTGTATCAATTTTACTAAAATTTATCACTGATAGTGGGTGATAAATTTCTGTTAAATCTGTTGAATTGGACAAATATCTAAGGTGTAATTCTTGGGATACATGTTTGTAAATTATACTCTTACGTTTGTTCATACTTGATTAATGATATTTTAAAAACTTGCGTGTGAAAATTAACATAATCTGTCACTGATATTGCATGATATATTGTCATATTACATTTATAAATGTTTTAATATCCAATGCGTAGTTATTGAGATATCTGCATTTTAGTGCGAGCATGCGTTTTTCCGTGATATTCTTAAATACCGCTGATACGTTTTTAACTATATCTCAAAAACTAGTGTATCAATTTTACTCAAATTTAGCACTGATTTTGGGTGATATATTTGAGATAAAAATATTGATTTGTATTAATATCCAATGTGTAATTCGTGAGATATATATTTGTAGATTATACTCTTAAGTTTATTTATACTTCATTAATTATATTTCAAAAACTAGCGTGTGAATATTAGTATGATATGTTAGTGATATTGTATGATATATTGGCATATTACATTTATAATTTTTTCCATATCCAATGTGCGGTTCTTGTTATATTTACTTTTAAGTGCGAGCATGTGTTTTTCAGTGATTATCTTAAATACGGCTGATTTTTATTTTAACGATATTAAAATTTGTTTAAATCCGTTTTTAACGATATCTCAAAAACTAGTGTATCAATTTTACTCAAATTTAGCATTAATGTTAGCTGATATATTCGTATGAAATTTGTTGATTTATACTAATATTCAATGTGTAATTCTTGAGATACTTGTTTGTAGATTGTACTATCACGTTTGATCATACTTCATTAATGATATTTCAAAAACTAGCATGTGAATATTAACATTCTATGATAGTAATATTGCATGATACATTGGCATATTACATTTATAATTGTTTTAATATAAAATGCGTGGTTTTTGAGATATTTACGTTTTAGTGCGAGCATGTGTATTTCAGAGATATTCTTAAATACAGCTGATACCTTTTTAGTCATATCTCAAAAACTAGTGTATCAATTTCACTCAAATTTAGCATTCATATTAAGTGATATATTCGTGTTAAATCTGTTAATTTAGACTAATATCTAATGTGTAATTCTTGGGATACTTGTTTGAAGATTGTAATCCGACGTTTGTTCGTACTTCATTAATGATATTTCAAAAACCAGCGTGTGAATATTAACATAATATGTTACTGATATTGCACGATATAGTGGCATATCACAGTTATAATTGTTATAATATCTAATGCGTGGTTCTTGAGATATTTACTTTTCAGTGCGAGCATGTGTTTTTAAGTGACATTCTCAAATACGACTGATACGTTTTTACCGATATCTCAAAAACTAGTGTATCAATTTTACTAAAATTTAGCACTGATATTGGGTGATGTATTTTCCTTAAATATGTTGATTTGGACTAATATCCAATGTGTAATTCTTGAGATATTTGTTTGCAGATTGTACTCGCACGTTTGTTCATTGAAAATGAAAAAAAAAATGTTGGAGCTTGTTATTTTTTGGATTTTGTACATAGTATTTTCAGTATTCACTTACAAAACACGTTCTCAGTTAAAGGTTAGAAAAGAGATACCGGTAGCTGTCAAATTGAAACTTGAATCCAGTTTTTCCATTAAAAAAAATCATTGGAATCAGTCTTGCATCCCGAAAAGTTGTACATTTTGCAAAACATCGCAAAAACCTGACGTCCTAGAAAATTTTTGTTGGCGTTTCTGAAATCAGCAAAAAAAACAATCGGAATCGGCTATTTATGTCTTTGGGGCAAAAATTGTGATGACCAGTTTTATAAATCACCGTGTATATTGCAGCACATGTTTGAATATTATTATTGCAAGGGACCATACACATCAAATTTATATAAATATAAACATGTAAAATGATTACATTCGGTGCCAGTGACAATATTTGCTCCTATTCCGGCGAAATTAAAACGTGTGAAATCAATTTTTCAGTGGGTAACTCCCCGAAATATTTTACATTTTTCAAACGCTACATGTTTTGGCCGAACAGTTTGTATTGATGTTTCCGCCCTTGCCTATGAATACCAAAGCCGGCGGAACTTAACATTAGCCGAACTTCGTCGTAACTGGGGCCTTAATTCACGTGGGAGCCCAGATACGATCTTTAATAATTCAAAAATACTTTAGATCGAGATTAACCTGCGCCTCGCTCTTAAACCCTACAGCGCCCTTGTTACCATAATCAGCGCAAATTGCGTGTTCGCATGCGAACCTGGCCTACGATTGTCCCCCCTCGAAGTACGCCGATTTTCCGCACACGTTGGGAATCAGCGCCAAATCGGTTCGTGAACTCTTTATAATCACGGTAATCGTAAGCAATTAGAAAGTATTAATGTGTATTGTGTGCACTGAAAAAGTGCCATGAGAACATTTTTTTATGTATTCAAATTATCCCAATTTCAGTTTGCGTATTGTCGAAGTTTCGAAGTACGGAGCTTCTGATGCGCATTGATCAAAACGAAATGATTTCTTGTGCCGTTCGAGATTAAAATAGGCAATTTGTATGGATGTTATTTCTGTGTGCAATCGAATCTGTATTGTCGTCGGGATTAAGCTTCGGATTGATAACCGAGGAGCGTCCCCAAGATTAGGAATCACAGGCTAATCCACATACAATTAGGGTTCGTTCGGATTGTGTTTCGGTGCGTTAAATTAAACTTCCCCCCACACGAGCCGATGCAGATCAATTTTAATTAAAGCGCGCACATATCTTCCATCCGTAATCGCTGGATTCGGTTGGTGTGTGTTTGTGTTCCCCGCATGTATGTATGCTGCAAACAATGAGTCGACGTTTTAAACGGCCGGAAAACGTCTGGAACGTAACAAACGAGGGCCGTTATCTTAATGAATCTATTAAGGTTATCCGCGCCCCCGCCGAATGGCTTTTAAATAAAAACGTAATCCAATTAGTAGTCTTTTGATGGGCCGACGTCTCGTGGGGCGGCGCGAGGCACAGGCGTTAACGAAATAAATTCATACGTTTTTTAATTAAATTCCAAGAGCACGGCGGCGAATCTGCATAATCACCGGCGAAATTGTCCGCCTGATAGGCGCATAAATTTCATTAATAAGGTTCTGGGCTTAATTTTTTCTTTGAGGAAGGGCGGACACGACAGGGAGGCCCTTTATGCCGTGCATAATCGTTATCAACGTGATGCATAATAAGAGCATGGCGTGCCTAGGGTTCATCTTCGTCCCCCCCCGCCTCTCGGAGACGGCTAATTTATCGCCGTGGGGGCGGCCGGAAAAAAGCACCCCCCTCCCGGGGGTGGTTTCCTGGCGGCGAGGCGCACGCGGCAAACATGCCCCCCCTCGCGAAAGTGGTCTCGTTTCAATTTCCCGTCATCGTACCCGTAATTTATAATGCCTTTTATGTCGCCTGGAACATGCACGGGCGAACATTAAACAATGACGTGTGAAAATGGAACGAGCCCCGTCTCGACAACCCCAGATTAATTGCGGCCGGAAAAGAATCCCGTAATTTATTTATAGTCGACCCATCCATTATTAAAATCCTTTATGAAGGAATTCATGATTTACCGCGACGTAACAATCCAACTTTATGACCGTTTAATTATAATAAATAATTAACTGCAAGCAAACCGAAATAGAAACTACTCACAAATCCTTAATGAAGACAAAAGTGGAAAAATCACCTTAAACCACTGACACACACAATGTCACTGATGAGTTACTGACACACACAATGTCACTGATGAGTTACTGACACACAATGTCACTGATGAGTTACTGACACACACAATGTCACTGATGAGTTACTGACACACACAATGTCACTGATGAGTTACTGACACACACAATGTCACTGATAAGTTACTGACACACAATGTCACTGATAAGTTACTGACAAACACAATGTCACTGACAATAGCAGTGGCATGACTCGCATGCCAGACGGCCCAGGTTCATAACCGGATCATGGCGTATATGATTTATTATTATTCTGTATAATAAGATGACAAAAAACTGCACGACTTGTTTTGTTGAATTGCGGTGTTTTTCTGAGGGTTTAACTGAATCAGTAAAAAGTATTGGAAATTTTTGGCCAAATGAGGTAAGACAACCAAAATTGTGAACATATTAATGATTGAAATCACATTAAAAAAAAATGACGCCAATATTCATCAGTATAAATCTCAGGTGAGGGAATACGTTCTTCAAATTGATCTGTAAATAGAAATTGGTAAAATATTGTAGTATTGTTTTTGTAATCGTTTTGTTGTGTTTGTCATGTATATTGTAGTATTGTTTTTGTAATTGTTTTGTTGTGTTTATCATGTATATATTTACCTTTTTGTATATTATGTAACTATTGTGCCAATAAATATTCTTTATTATTATTATTACTTTAGGTGATTTAGAAAGCACTTGGCATGGCCCCTTCGGTAACGTAACACCTGCCCTGCTATTTGCACAGAAACGACGTAAAAATTAGGCAAAGTATGCACTCTAAAGCGACCAGGAACACTCAGAGCAGGCCGAAACCCACAAAGGGTTATAGTGCCATATACATACCCAGGAGTGGACTAATAAGTACTAAATGCAGAATAAGATAAAGCTACACCAGTTTTATGAATTTATGCTACGATATTTCCAGTAACAGGTTATTTCATACTGTTTTTTTATTATAATTTGTATAAACGTTGATGGCTATTTTAGTTTGGCTAAGTTTAGAACTAGATTATGTACTAATCATCACGATTGACCTTTACTACGTAGTGGTCCATATTTAAAAACAGAGAAACAACTTGCTATGTGTTCACCACAAAATATTTATTGATATATCGACATATACAATATAATAACCACTCGAGTTTCGACTTCTGACTTCTGTAAGTTAAGTTTTATGAATTTAGGCTACGATATTTCCAGTAACAGGTTTTTTCATATTGTTTTTTTATTATAATTTGTATAAACGTTGATGGCTATTTTAGTTTGGCTAAGTTTAGAACTTGATTATGGACTAATCATCAGGATGGACCTTTACTACGTGGTGATCCATAAAAAGCAGAAAAACAACTTGCTATGTTTTAACTACAAAATATGTATTGATATATCGACACATACAATATAATAACGACTCAAGTTTCGACTTCTGACTTCTGTAAGAAGTCGAAATTCGAGTCGTTATTTTATTGTATATGTCGATATATCAATAAACATTTTGTGGTAAAAACATAACAAGTTGTTTATCTGTTTTTATGTACTAAATATAATAATGCACTGCAGCGCAAAGAATTCGTAGAAAATAGACTTAAGATAATCTTAAGGCACAGAAAAAGGACGATAGAAAATAGGTTGTCAGAAACTCATCTTTGGAAAATCGATTACTAAAGGTATCTTTTACCTGTAAACATCTTTTACCTTTCAAAAGGTAAAGGAGTTATCGCTGGAAAATTGATTTCTAGAAAGAAAAAAACAGAATAAAACACTACTATGTTTTAGGGTGGTCACTTTTACAACACCCACAATTAAAATATATTAAACACAAATATATACAGAGTTAGTCAAATGCTATAAAAGTTTCTCATTTTTATGGGTTTCAATATACTGAAACGAAATCTTGCACAGTTCCTGAAATATCGCTGAAAATCTGAAAAAGTGCATTTTCCTTTTCCTTTTATATCTTTTATACTTTTGAAGAAAATTTTACGAAACTTGGCACTCTTACAGTTTTCGACGTGAGCTTTCAGATGACAGCGACAAACATTTTCTGCGCCAACAAGATGCCCAAATTTTAATAGTCAACTTTTGATTTTCTTATGGCCGCAATATTGGATTTTAATAGCATTCAAAAGAGCGAAATATCCGATTTCAACCATGTATAACACATGGGTAATTTGACATAATTTGCCACCATCGATATCTCGATAAATCATCGATAAATCGATAATTTAAAAAAATCGTAAAATTTCCTTCAAAAGTTAAAAGGTAAAAAAGGAATGGAAAGTGCACTTTTTCTGATTTTCAGCGAATTTTCAGGAACTATGTAAAATATCCCGGATTTCGTTTCAGTATATTGAAAGGCACAAAAATGATCAACTTTTCTCCCATTTGACCAACTCTGTATATGTATATTTCCGTTTAATAGGTGTTAATGGTGGGCGTCTTAAAAGTGACCTTCCTGTATATTAATAACAATAAATTGTGTGGTTAAAACATTGTAGTGTTTTATTCTGAATATAATATTAATTACCACAAAGTAAAGGTCTCAACCATCTTGATGATAAAAAATTGTTATTGTTTTGGCGAATTTCATGTCAATTTTATAAAATATCATACACAATTTACCTAATTTTGTCGAAATTTCGTTCTATTGCTAGAGAACAGATTACTAGCTGGCAGAGAATCGATAATTGAGATATTGAATGATAAAAGATCGGTTGTCCGAATTTTATCGATCTCTATCACTGGAAAACTGATTTCTTAAAAATTTATCGCTGGAAAATTGATCTCTGCAAAATTGAATGGCTGGAAAACATGCTACCCATTTTTCCCCTAAAAGACAAATTAGTAAAAAAATATCAGCAGAGAATAGATTGCTAGAAAATTAATTGCAGCTAATAGATTGAGAAATGATATATATAGAACGATTAAACATTGTTGTTGGAAAATCGATCTTTAGAACATTGATCGAAGGAAAATTAGTTCTTTGAAAACTGATCGCCGGAAAATTAGTTTTTGGAAAATTGATCTATGAGAAGTTGCTTTCTGGAAAATTTATCGCCGAAAATTGATTTCTGCAAAAATTAATGGTTACAAAACATATTACTAATTATTTTTCCCTAAAAAACAAATTAGTAAAAAAATGATTACCAGAGAACAGATTACTAGAAAATTGATTGCAGCCAATAGATTGATAAACGATATGTTGAACGATGAAACAGCGGTTTTCAGGAATCTCATTGTTGAAAA
Organism: Othius punctulatus; assembly: GCA_951805005.1. Taxonomy (NCBI): domain Eukaryota; kingdom Metazoa; phylum Arthropoda; class Insecta; order Coleoptera; family Staphylinidae; genus Othius; species Othius punctulatus. The sequence goes on from OX638142.1 coordinate 77,180,424, forward strand.
ATCGATCTCTAGCAAATTGATCGCTGGAAAACTTGTTTCTAGAAAATTGATTTTATGAAATATACAATTTGGAATTGTTTATCACTGGAAAATTGATTTCTAAAAAATAAATTGCTACAGCACTGATTACTACCTGGAAAAATATCAATAATTGAGATATTGAATGATAAATGATCGGTTGTCTGAATTTTATCGTTGAAAAGGCGATGTTTAAAAAAATGGTCGCTGAAAAATTGATATCTTGAAAATTTACCGCTGGAAAATCGATCTCTGCAAAAATTAAAGGCAAGAAAGCTTGCTACTAATTTTTTTCCCCCAAAAAACCGATTAGTTAAACATTAATTGATTGAAAGCAGATTAGTAGAAAATTGATTGCTGCCAATAGATTGATAAATGATATATTGAACTATGAAACATTAGTTTTCAGGAATCTCATTGTTGGAAAATCTCTAGAATATAGATCGCTGCAAAATTAGTTTATAGAAAATTGATCGCTGGAAAATTGGTTTCTAAAAAAATGATCCCTGGAAAATTGATCTTTGTAAAATTGGATGGCGGGAAAACAGGCTACTAGATTTTTTTACAGGAAAACAAATTGGTAGAAATTTGATTACCTCAAAACTGATTACTAGAAAATTGATTGCTGCCAATAGATAAATGATCTTTCTGATAAATTATGATTGATAAATGATACTACTATATTGAACGATGAAACATCTGTTTTTAGGAATCTCATTGTTGGAAAATTGATCTCTAAAAAATTGATTGCTGGAAAATTAGTAAGGATATTGGACGAGGACAAATTGGTTTTCAGAGATGTCTCATTAATGGAAAATCGATCTCTAGAAACTTGAACGCTGGAAAATTAGTCTCTCGAAAATTGATCGCTGGAATATTGGTTTCCAGAAAATTGATCTTTGAACAGATTACTAGATTTTTTTTTACTGGAAAACAAATGTGTGGAAAATTGATTGCCTCAAAACAGATTACTAAAAAAATGATTGCAGTCAATAGATTGATTAAAGAAATATTTGACGAGGACAAAATGGTTGTCAGAAATCTCATTGCTGGAAAATCGATCTCTGAAAAATTGATCACTAGATTTATTTTTAGTGGAAAACAAATGTGTAGAAAATTCATTACCTCAAAACAGATTACTAGAAAATTTATTGCTGCCAATAGATTGATAAATGAGACATTGGGCGAGGACAAATTGGTTTTCAGAAATGTCATTGCTGGAAAATTGATGTCTGAAAAATGTATCACTGGAAAATTGATTTCTAGAAAATTGATCGCTGGAAACTTGATCATTACAAAAATTGATGGCAGGAAAACAGGTTACTAAATATATTTTTTACTGGAAAACAAATGAGTACAAAATTGATTACTAGAAAATAAATTACTATAAAATGTATTGCTGCCAATAGATTCGTAAATGAGACATTGGACGAGGACAAATTGGTTTTCAGAAATGTCATTGCTGGAAAATTGATGTCTGAAAAATTGATCGCTGGAAAATTGATGTCTGAAAGATTGATCGCTGGAAAATGGATTTCTGGAAAATTGATAGCTGAAATATTGATCTTTACAAAAATTGATGGCAGGACAACAGGGTACTATTTTTTTTTTTGTTGGTAAACAAATTGTGTAGGTGAAAATTGATAACCTCATAACAGATTGCTAGAAAATTGATTGCTGTCAATATATTGGCAAATAAGATGTTGAACGATGAAAAATTGGTTTTCAGAAATCTCATTACTGGAAAATCGATCTCTGGAAAATTGATTGCTGGAAAATTGGTTTCTAGAAAATTGATCTTTACAAAAATTGATAGCAGGAAAACAGGTTACTAGATTTTTTTACTGGAAAACAAATTAGTAGAACATTGATTACCAGACAACAGATTACTAGAAAATTGATTGCTGCCAATAGATTGATAAATGGGACATTGTACGAGGACAAATTGGTTGTCAGCAATCTAATTGCTGAAAAATCGATCGATGTCTTAATAATTGATCGCTGAAAAATTGACTTATAGAAAATTGATAGCTGGAAAATAGATCTTTTTAAAAATTAATGACAGGAAATCACGTTACTACATTTTTTTTACTGGACCACAAATTAGTAGAAAATTGATGATAATTACATAACAGATTACTAGAAAATTGATCGGTTTTCAAATAATTTGGTTGGAAAAATTGGTTTTCAGTACTCTTATTATTGGAAAAAAAATATCTCTAGAAAATTGATCTAACATTGGTCTTCTAACACTTAATACATTTTTTTTACTGGAAAACAAATTAGTAGAACATTGATTACCAGACAACAGATTACTAGAAAATCAATTGCTGCCAATAGATTGATAAATGAGACATTGTACGAGGACAAATTGATTGTCAGCAATCTAATTGCTGGAAAATCGATATATAGATAATTGATCGCCGGAAAATTGATTTATAGAAAATTGATAGCTGGAATATTGATCTTTTTAAAAATTGATGACAGGAAATCACGTTACTACATTTTTTTTACTGGACCACAAATTAGTAGAAAATTGATGATAATTACATAACAGATTACTAGAAAATTGATCGGTTTTCAAATAATTTGGTTTGAAAAATTGGTATTCAGTACTCTTATTATTGGAAAAAAATGATCTCTAGAAAATTGATCTAACATTGGTCTTCTAACACATAATTCGTCGAGTATTGTCCCATTGTCCTGTTTTTGTTGAAATTTATTTCGTAGTTTGTCCAGTCTTCGTTGGATGGGTATGATTTTGGTGATCTTGTAAAAAATTATGTTTGATATGTTGTGAAGCTGATTGTCCTTGTGTCTTAGTTTGGTGTGCAGTCTTAATGACTTCCGTTCAGTTACGTCCGTAATTCGTTTGCAGGTGTTTCTTACATATTTCAGTATGATCTGGCCGAAGTCAATCATGGGCCTGCAGATGGATTTGTAAATTTTTGTTGTTAAAATCAATTTTGCGATTTTTCATAGTACTAAAAATAATGAATTATTTAAATTGAAGTTATGGGTTATTGCTGGGATTGTTATCTTTCTATTATTGTTTGAAATTATGAAATTTGAGATGGAGAAAAAATAATAAAGCGGCGAGTTTCCTGTGTGGCACTTCATTTCTGGATTTCATTTTAAATCTAGTGCGGTTTTGCGCTCAATGCAATGCCCGCGCATAAATTTAATCACATTTAATAACAAGAAGATTACACAATACAGGGTTTCATTATTCGGGGACAACGGCGGAATTTATGTAAAAATCATGCAACATTTTACTCCAGAAACTATAAAATTGTACGTCTGCCGGTCGTTCGGGCGACGGCGCAAAGACGGGGCGAAGTTGGAATTATATACGCCGTTCCGCGAAACTTAATAATTTCGGAGCGATTTGAATTTTAAACGAGCAGCGCCACCTTTCCGTCACGTAAACTCCGTCTTATTTAAAATCAGTTCGTCCTGGGGGTGGGCGCAGGAGAGGGCTTGTTTTATTTAGGGATGAATTACGGGACTCGCGCAGAATGCATCCAGGAATTGAAGCACACGGGATGAGGTGGGAATCGCCGCCCCCCGATCGGGCACGTTTATGAAGTCGGGCAGACTATAAAATGCATTAATCTTGTGTCTGGGGTGCGCCTTGTGCCGGTTATTGTGAGGAGCGGGACGGTTTTTTTCGGGTGCAATATTACAAGCCATATTTCAGGATGATTAATTCCTATGACGTTTCGTGGGGATTGATTGATGGATGCAAAGCGCGGCGCGGAGTGAATGTTATAGGCGGTTATTATTGAAATTATCACCCGATATTTCACTCAGTCAGGGGAAAGGAGCGTTTTTCGCTGGCAAGGTTTCCACATAAAGTAAGTCATTGTGAACTTTACGCCGACCTCCGCACGTGACTGCAGCTCACATGTAGGGTAGAGTTAATGATCTATGCGGATACTTTCGAAATGATACATGAAGCATGGGCGAAGCTTTCACGCCCCCGCGCACCCACAAGAAGGAGATGCTCGTCCTGATCGCGTGCCATAACTGTAAATCTTCGCTAATGAGACGCGTGCATATTTGTCGTGAACTCCTGGTGCATGGCGTGCGGCCGTCTCACGTGCTTTCAGAGCCGCGTAGTCAACCTTGTGACAAACGAGATGCAACAAAGTCCGGGGGAGACTAATGGCTTTAATAAACGTGAGAACAATGAGCGGCGTGTCCCTTCGCAGGAGTGAATTATCGCAGGATCGGAATAAGACGTCCCGAGTAAATCAAACCAGCCCAACACACTACATAACTACACATAACTACATAGACTATCCATTACCGCTACACACAGCGTTTCTGAAATATTCCACCGCTTAGTCTCCCTTAATTAAAACGGGGGTCCGAGGGAAAACTGCATCCCCCCACGCCTGCTCCCCGTATCTACACGCAGCACCGGCGCGATAGTGGGGGGCAGCGCGGAAACTTTATGAAATATGAGCGCTTTAAACTTGGATCATTGTCGTAGCTTACTCTGGCCATTTAAAGAAGTTCACCATTTATAAACTCCGCCGGCAATAATGATAAAACCGCCCCCACCCCCGCAGCAGCCGCCGCCCCCCGGGGGAGGCCCGCGAAAAGCCGGAATCGATGCGTCACGATTTCACCCCTGGATGGAGTTATTGGCGTCTGCCTTTTCCCAGATGATCGCGATGAGGAGAAAGAGTCGGGACCACTCTTTTAACGTGCACATTTTGTAAGTCGACGGCGAAAATACTCAAAAATATCGCCTCATCATATAAAAATTCCTTTCACGTATTAAAGGAGCCTATCATACACGAACGACTTAATGCAACTTCATATTTCTACTATAATTATTGATTGGAAAATAACCCAATAAAAAAGCTTCCACAGTAAGTAATTACTGGAGTGAATTAAATATATACAGGGTGTTAATACTAAGTGGTAAAACCTGAAAATGGCACAGAAGAATCTAGGAAAACCAAGAAAGACATGGAATGAAGAATAGCGAAGACATTAGAAGAAAAAGGAACGACTAAAGAGGAGGCAATAAAAATGGCAAAGGACCGAAAGATTTTCAAAGAACTTGTGAAAAGATGAGCAATATTAAACCGTACACCCAAATGGGTAATTGAGAAACTGATTATATATAAAGGGTGTTAATACTAAGTTGTAATACCCGAAAATGGCAGTTAGAACACTAATGACACCTGACACTAATTCACCTGAAAATTTGACAAAATTTCAGTATTAAATAAGTGAGAAAATCAAAGATATAACTTCCTGCATTGACAAGTACTAGTTATCTATAACTGAAATTTCTGAAAATTTAATATTAGATTTGTATTTAGTACACTTGAAACTAAATCTCCTGAAAATTTGACAAAGTTTCAGTATTACATAAGTGAGAAAATCGAGGATATAACTTTTGCATTAACAAGTACTAGTTGGCTATTACTGAAATTTCTGAAAATTTATTAATTGCATATTCAATATCAGACTAGTGTTTAGTACCCCTGAGACTAATTCTCCTAAAAATTTTACAACGTTTCGGTATTAAATAATTGAGAAAATCGAGGATATACCTTTCTGCATTGACAAGTACTAGTTAGCTATTACTGAAATTTCTGAAAATTTATTATATGCATATTTAATATCAGACTTGTGTTTAGTATACCTTAAAGTAATTCTCCTGAAAATTTGACAAAGTTTCAGTATTAAATAAGTAAGAAAATCGAGGATACAACTTTTGCATTGACAAGTACTAGTTAGCTATTACTGAAATTTCTGAAAATGTATTATTTACATATTTAATATTAGATTTATGTAAAGTACACCTGAAACTAATTCTCCTGAAAATTTGACATAGTTTCCGTATTAAATAATTGTGAAAATCGAGGATATACCTTTCTGCATTGGCAAGTACTAGTTATCTATAACTGAAATTTCTGAAAATTTATTAATTGCATATTTAATATTAGATTTGTATTTAGTATACCTGAAAGTAATTCTCCTGAAAATTTGACTAAGTTTCAGTATTAAATAAGTAAGAAAATCGAGGATACAACTTTTGCATTGACAAGTACTAGTTAGGTATTACTGAAATTTCTGAAAATTTATTATTTGCATATTTAATATTGGATTTGTGTCAAGTACACCTGGAACTAATTCTCCTAAAAAATGTACAACGTTTCAGTTTTAAATAAGTGAGAAAATCGAGGATATAACTTTCTGCACTCACAAGTACAAGTTTGCTATCACTGAAATTTCTGAAAATTTATTAATTGCATATTTAATATTTGATTTGTATTTAGTACACCTGAAACTAAATCTCCTGAAAATTTGACAAAGTTTCAGTATTACATAAGTGAGAAAATCGAGGATATAACTTTTGCATTAACAAGTACTAGTTGGCTATTACTGAAATTTCTGAAAATTTATTAATTGCATATTCAATATCAGGCTTGTGTTTAGTACCCCTGAGACCAATTCTCCTAAAAAATTTACAAAGTTTCGGTATTAAATAATTGAGAAAATCGAGGATATACCTTTCTGCATTGACAAGTACTAGTTAGCTATTACTGAAATTTCTGAAAATTTATTATTTGCATTTTTAATATCAGATTTGTGTTTAGTATACCTGAAAGTAATTCTCCTGAAAATTTAACAAAGTTTCAGTATTAAATAAGTAAGAAAATCGAGGATACAACTTTTGCATTGACAAGTACTAGTTAGGTATTACTGAAATTTCTGAAAATTTATTAGTTGCATATTTAATATTGGACTTGTGTAAAGTACACCTGAAACTAATTCTCCTAAAAAATGTACAACGTTTCAGTTTTAAATAAGTGAGAAAATCGAGGATATAACTGTCTGCACTCACAAGTACAAGTTTGCTATCACTGAAATTTCTGAAAATTTATTATTTACATATTTAATATTGGATTTGTATAAAGTACACCTGAAACTAATTCTCCTGAAAATTTCACAAAGTTTCAGTATTAAATAAGTGAGAAAATCGAGGATATAACTTCCTGCATTAACAAGTACTAGTTAGGTATTACTGATATTTCTGAAAATTTATTATTTGCATTTTTAATATCAGATTTGTGTTTAGTATAGCTGAAAGTAATTCTTCTGAAAATTTGACTAAGTTTCAGTATTAAATAAGTAAGAAAATCATGGATACAGCTTTTGCATTGACAAATACTAGTTAGGTATTACTGAAATTTCTGAAAATTTATTATTTGCATATTTAATATTGGATTTCTGTAAAGTACACCTGAAACTAATTCTCCTGAAAATTTCACAAAGTTTCAGTATTAAATAAGTGAGAAAATCGAGGATATAACTTCCTGCATTAACAAGTATTAGCTAGGTTTTACTGAAATTTCTGAAAATTTATTTTTTGCATATTTAATATTAGATTTGTGTAAAGTACACCTGAAACTAATTCTCCTGAAAATTTCACAAAGTTTCAGTATTAAATAAGTGAGAAAATCGAGGATATAACTTCCTGCATTAACAAGTACTAGTTAGGTATTACTGAAATTTCTGAAAATGTATTATTTACATATTTAATATTGGATTTGTGTAAAGTACACCTGAAACTAATTCTCTTGAAAATTTCACAAAGTTTCAGTATTAAATAAGTGAGAAAATCGAGGATATAACTTCCTGCATTAACAAGTATTAGTTAGGTATTACTGAAATTTCTGAAAATTTATTATATGCATATTTAATATCAGACTTGTGTTTAGTATACCTTTAAGTAATTCTCCTGAAAATTTGACAAAGTTTCAGTATTAAATAAGTAAGAAAATCGAGGATACAAATTTTGCATTGACAAGTACTTGTTAGCTATTACTGAAATTTCTGAAAATGAATTATTTACATATTTAATATTGGATTTGTGTAAAGTACACCTGAAACTAATTCTCCTGAAAATTTGACAAAATATCCGTATTAAATAATTGTGAAAATCGAGGATATAACTTCCTGCATTGACAAATACTAGTTATCTATAACTGAAATTTCTGAAAATTTATTAATTGCATATTTAATATTAGATTTGTATTTAGTATACCTGAAAGTAATTCTCCTGAAACTTTGACTAAGTTTCAGTATTAAATAAGTAAGAAAATCATGGATACAGCTTTTGCATTGACAAGTACTAGTTAGGTATTACTGAAATTTCTGAAAATTTATTATTTGCATATTTAATATTGGATTTGTGTAAAGTACACCTGAAACTAATTCTCCTAAAAAATGTACAACGTTTCAGTTTTAAATAAGTGAGAAAATCGAGGATATAACTTTCTGCACTCACAAGTACAAGTTTGCTATCACTGAAATTTCTGAAAATTTAATATTTGCATATTTAATATTGGATTTGTGTAAAGTACACCTGAAACTAATTCTCCTGAAAATTTCACAAAGTTTCAGTATTAAATAAGTGAGAAAATCGAGGATATAACTTCCTGCATCAACAAGTACTAGTTAGGTATTACAGAAATTTCTGAAAATTTATTATTTGCATATTTAATACTAGATTTGTGTTTAGTATACAACAACTTGTCTTTGTTAAAATTTTTGAATTGGAGCCCAAGTTCAGAGTTATTGGCGTTTTTTTGCTTTTCGAAACATCATCTTTACTTCCTTATTTCCAGGAATATTTAAAAAATACAAAAACTTTCAGCATTTGCTTTCGGTAATCTAATACATTTGTATTTACAATTATTTTCTATTTTATCAAATAACACAATGGCGACCGATCAAAAATCAAGTTTTTGTATTTTTTAAATATTCCTTGAAATAAGTGAAGTGTTTGGGAAGACGACGTGTTTGTATTTTTTAGATATTTCTTAAAATGAGGGAGTAATGACGATTTTTCGAAAAACAATTCTCCAATTAATAAATTTGACCTAAGAAAAGTTGTTTGTTTCAATGAGTTCTAACTGCCATTTTCGGGTATTACAACTTAGTATTAACATCCTGTATATATAATCAGTGTCTCAATTACCCATTTGGATGTAGGGTTTAATTTTGCTCATCTTTTCACAAGTTCTTCCCAAACTTTTCGGTCCTTTGCAATTTTTATTGCCTCCTGTGTTGTCGTTCCTCTTCCAATATATTTCCTATTACTTCCATCTATCCATTATGTCTACACCAATAGTCAGAGTTAATAGTCAGAATTTTTCCAATTTCACCTTTTATTCTCATGTATTCTTCTTTCTTCTCAGAGTTTTTAGTGTCTTGAAAAACATTTTTTTGTTCCCTTTGCCTTTTCTTCTATTTTGCACCCAAATACCCCCCCCACATGTATTTTATTTCTAGTTCATTATCATTACTTAAGTTTTTATTTGTTTTAGTGTCTTGAAGAACATTTTTTTATTCCCTTTGGTTCCTTTTGATTTCCCCTTGCTGAGTTTTCCACTTCATCTTCTCTTGGTTCATAATCTTCATTGAGTAGTTCTTGGAAGTACCTTATCCATCTTTCTATTATTTCTACAGCAATAGTCTTCTTTCTTTTCATTCCTCAGGGATTTTACTGCCCTGAAAAACATTTTTTTGTTCCCTTTGACATTTTCTTGTATTTTGCAATAATAATAATGCCTCTCTCCTCTTAACTCCCGCATACCTAATAATAGATCAGGGGCATATGGTAAAATAAAATTTAATTAGGTCAGATTTGTCTCAAATTATGACAGTACCAATTACGCCATAGGTGGAGGAGTAGTAGGGATTATTATTATTATTATTAGTATTTGCACCCAAATTCCTCCCATATCTTTTGTTTTTCGTTCGTTATCATAACTTTAGTTTTTATTCTTTCCTCTTGTACTCTTCACAGCTGCTCTGTGTTCTCTTGCTCAGGTATTTCACCCTTTTCTGTTTGTTATTCGTAAGTTGTTCTTTTATTTCCATTGTCCACCAAGCTGTTTGTTTTTTGACCTTACTTTGTTTGTTTACTCCACATACTGTTTTTGCTGCATTTTTTGCTTAAACTTTGCCATTCTTCATCTATACTTTTCTCTTCTTCTTCTTTCATTTATTTTATTGCTTTGTCAATTTCCTCCTCATATTTTGCAGCCATTCCTTCCTCTCTCCTAGCTTATACTCTCTAATGACCTCAGTATAACTCTTTTCTTCCCTCCCTTCTTTTCTTGGGCCATCTTTCTTTGGTCAATGTCTGCTGTTAATAGATAGTGGTCACTTCCTATTTCATATCCCCTTTTCACTTTTACATCTTTTATCTTTGTTGTATATTCTCTACTTGTTAATATGGAGTCAATTATAGACTTCTCATTTCTAATGTGTTGCTCTCTTGTGTACTTGTGTATTTCTTTATGTTTGAAGAAAGTATTTGTTACGATCAGGCCATGTTCAAAGCAATATGATTCTTTCCCCATTACTATTTTTATGCTGTTCTCCATATCTTCCCATATGTTATAGATATGGGATCTATTCTATATCCCATATGGATATATTCCACATATCTATTCCATATCCCATATGGATATGGAATCCATTCCATCCTCATTCAACATGGAGAATTGAAATGTTGAATTCAACAAAATGCGGTGATAATAAATTATAAGATATGGATGCCCCTAGGTTACAAATTAATAATTTCGGTGCATCTGCCGCGTGCAACGTATGCGTTTGATTAATTTTCGCCCCAGGCCGCGTGAAATATTGACACAAAGGCAACGGACGATCCACGCATCAGTCACACAGAGTTATCCCGTGCACAGTGTACACTTGCAGGTAATAAAATTAATCGGCAACGGGCAGGGCGCAATTTATGCCCGATTAAAAATATGATCGGCGATAAATAACGCTGCACGGTGGATTATTTATCGCGTTGTGCAAGTACAATCGCCGCGGGGCGGAGGAAGCGCAGTTTTTGATTTCGAAAACAGTCGGGCCCCATTGATTTATGCCTCGAAATCGACACACAACGGCTGGAAAAGCATTAGCATCCGCAGTCACAATTACACGCCAGGAGCCGACAATAGATTGCGTATCTGCGCCTCTTGCGCGCAGACACACGGTCAGCGGTGCACGAAGATAGATTTTATTGTTGCCGCCGCGATGCTCGCCGTTCTGTAGTTTATGTAACTGAAGTGCGATTCAAAGTAATATTTGTATGGAACACGGGGCGGACGTGCACATGAAAGCCGGGGGTGGCAGCGCCGGGGGCGGCGGACGAGGGGCGCTGCGGCGGGGGAGCGTATCGATTGCCGCCTCCGCGCGCCCCTTTATCGCGATCCGCAACGACATAATCAGAGCGCCTCGCACTTGCATAATTCCCCGACGTTTAAGTGACTGTTTAATCATCGGCTTTAATAATTCCCCGCCCTGCCCTTGAACTTCCAGATCAATCCGCTGAAATTATGTACGATTATGTTGATCAACAGAACTGATTTTCAACTAGGCACTTTTTCATCATACTTACATTCAAAAACCAGGAATAGTATATTAAATAACCAGAGTTGTAAGAAGCATATTACGCACGAAGAGAATTTAAAAATTACAAGAATGATGAAATTTCTTCTTTAGAATTTCATTAGAATTGGAGCAGGAATTGAAAATTTTACAATAACTTTTAAAGTTTTGTCAGAATTGATATTTTGACACAAGCAGGAAATCAAATTTTGAAACAAATAATGTATTAAATAATTCATGAAACATTAAAACTTTTACAGTAATCGCTGTAATTTTCGCAGTAGTAATCGAAAATTTGACAAAAATAATTAAAAATTTGGCAACGAATAAAATTGTTATAAAGCCTTCAAAGTTTTTCCATTTCATTTTAAAACGTTATTAGTAATCATTGAAATGTTGACAAAACAATTGAAATTTTGGAATAAATAATTTAAATTTTGGAATAAATAATTTAAATTTTAGATGAAATATTTTCAAATTTTCGTAGAGATATTTTATGTTTTCAATTCACCTATATCTTTATGATAGTTTAAATTTAGAAATTGAAATAAAATCAGAATGAAATCTTTAGTTATTATTGCACTTTTCACAGTAAAATTCTAATATTCGTAGAGATATTTTATGTTTTCAATTTAATGTTTCAATTCACCTGAATTTTTGTGCTGGCTTAAATTCAGAAATTGGAATTTAAAATCTTTGTAGGATCTTTGATTTACACGAAGGAAAATTTCTTGAATTTTCATATAATTGGCGTCCATGTTATAAGCTTTTCTGAACTGAATATCGGATTCGTGGATTTTCATCTAATTTTCGATTCATGTCATTAGATATTTTTATGGAATTTTCCGATTTTACACAATTGTTGATTTACTACTTAAGCAATTTTCAATGAATACTACTCAGGATGTTTCAAAAACTATATAATTTTCAATTTGGCTGCACTTTTATGCTGAATTAGATTCAAATGTTATGAACTTTCTGAACTGAATATCGGATTCCTGGATTTTCATCTAATTTTCGATTCATGTCATTAGATATTATTACGGAATTTTGCGATTATACACAATTGTTGATTTAAGCAATTTTCAATGAATACTACTCAGGATATTTCAAAAACTATATAATTTTCAATTTGTCTGCACTTTTATGTTGAATTAGATTAAAATCAAATTAAATTGTTATTGAATTTCGTATATTCAAATAAATTAGGCACGTTTTCACAATAAAGTTTAATTGATCGATTGTAGTTGATCAACAAAAGTTGAATTAAACCTATAGTGAGAACCTTCGTTTCAATAGAGTTGATCAACGTTAAACTATCGTTTTTATTCAATTTCTGTTGATCAACTGTAATCGATCAATTGAACTTTATCATTACATCTGAACATGTTGCTTACATCGAATCTATATGAGATATGGCCTACCATTCTGGGGACTATGTAGCAAAACGTTATTTCATAGAATATTTTTGTTACAAATGAAAGCTATTCGTATAATCTGTAATATAGACAGGTCCGAAAGTTGCAGTTTACATCTTTATGCTAGTTTAAATTCAGAAATTGTAATAAAATTAGAATGAAATGTTTAGTTATTATTGTACTTTTGACAGTAAAATTCAAATATTCGTAGAGATATTTTATGTTTTCAATTTGATGTTTCAATTCACCTGATTTTTTGTGCTGGTTTAAATTCAGAAATTGGAATTTAAAATCTTTGTAGGATCTTTGATTTACACGAAGGAAAATTTCTTGAATTTTCATATAATTGGCGTCCATGTTATAAGCTTTTCTGAACTGAATATCGGATTCGTGGATTTTCATTTAATTTTCGATTCATGGCATTAGATATTATTATGGAAATTTGCGCGATTTTACACAATTGTTGATTTACTACTTAAGCAATTTTCAATGAATACTACTCAGAATGTTTCAAAAACTATATAATTTTCAATTTGTCTGCACTTTTACGCTGAATTAGATTAAAATGTTATGAACTTTCTGAACTGAATATCGGATTCGTGGATTTTCATCTAATTTTCGATTCATGACATTAGATATTATAACGGAATTTTGCGATTTTACACAATTGTTGATTTAAGCAATTTTCAATGAATACTACTCAGGATATTTCAAAAACTATATAATTTTCAATTTGTCTGCACTTTTATGTTGAATTAGATTAAAATCAAATTAAATTGTTATTGAATTTCGTATATTCAAATAAATTAGGCACGTTTTCACGAATAAAGTTTAATTGATCGATTGTAGTTGATCAACAAAAGTTGAATTAAACCTATAGTGAGAACCTTCGTTTCAATAGAGTTGATCAACGTTAAATTATCGTTTTTATTCAATTTCTGTTGATCAACTATAATCGATCAATTGAACTTGATCATTACATTTGAACAGGTTGCTTACATCGAATCTATAATGAGCTATGGCCTACCATTCTGGGGGCTATGTAGCAAAATGTTATTTCATAGAATATTTTTGTTACAAAAAAAAGCTATTCGTATAATCTGTAATATAGACAGGTCCGAAAGTTGCAGCACTCACTTTAAGAGACTTAATATTTTAACGTTACCATCGCTGTTCTTGTACGAAACTTTAATCCAAATAGTGAAGAACAAGACCAATATTTCAAAGAAAATCAAATTCATTGCCACAATACGAGATGGTGTGGGCAATTATACATTCCTAATAACCGAAACTCGACAAAGTATAAAAACTCTCCGTTAATTAGAGGAAAAGATCTATTTAACAAACTCCAAACAAAAATAAGAAATCATTAAATTTATTCAAAAACAAAAACAAAAACTCAAACATTGGCTCCAACAACGGTGTCATTACAGTGTGAAGGAATTTAATAATCTACAACACTGATGTACTTTTTTCTCCTGTTACATGTATATTTTGTTCTTTATTTTTAAATTTGCATTTTGAATTTTATGTTTTGTATTTGTATTTGTATTTTATATTTTTTGTATTATATTTTTGTATTGTTTGTGCTCTTGGTCATTGGTGACACACCTCTTCAGCTTAAAGTTCATTGAACCCAAAGTTCTTCACTTTCTGGTCATTGGTGACACTCTTCTTCAGCTTAAGATCCTTCTGGGGGCACGAAGAACTCAATTATACGAGGGCAATCATGGTCTCTCCTGATGGACATGCCATCCTCAGAAAAATATACGGGGGCATCTGGAAAGTGTCACGTCAGCCCGCCAGTACTACTACTTTCTTATTTTGTATTTTATATTATCATGACACATCACATCCATTTAATGAATATGGCTACGTGAAATAAAGAATATATCTATCTATCTATCTATCTATCTTGATCCGTGCAAATCTGAAATTTCAATTGAATTATCAATTAACTCAACTCGACTAATATTGGTAAGAAAATGAACAATCATAGATAGATAACAAGATACATAACAAGACATTTTCGGCATGAACTAACTATCAAAATTTAAATTATTTCTATTCAATTTTCAAATTTTCCTGGCAATCTTTCAAATATTTCTGTAAAATATCAATAATTCTATAAAATTTTATCAATCAACTTTCATTTTTTCAATTATGTCTGGGTATAATTTTAACTGCTCTGTCAGTTATCATTGATTGTCAACATTTCAGTTGTTCTGTCAAATATAAATGACTAACTGTAAAAACTACAATTACGTTTGTCAAAATCTCGCTGTTTACTATTATTGTTATAGATATATCCATAAAAATTTCGTTGTCAATTCAAATAATATTGCTCAACTGCCAATTTGTCAATTATTGGTTTGTGAAATTTAAATTGTTCTATCAACTATTATTGAGTGTCTCAAAGTTTTACTTATTTTGTCAAATATCAATGTCAAAATTTCCTTTCCTTATGTTAAAATTTCAATGTTCCTATCAATGTATTAAATGTTTCTGTCTAAATTTCAATTATTCCATCAAAGTTCATTAATCAACTGTTCATTTTTCAAAAATGTATGTGTGAAACTTGAATGGCTCTGTCTAATGACTAATAGTGAAAATATCATTTATTCTGTAAGATATTACTAACTATTAAAATAAATCTTATTTCCGTTAAATTTTCAATGTTTCCTGTCAGTCTTTCAAACTTTTCTCTAAAATGTCAATTACTCTGTCCCATTTTATTAATCAACTGTTAATTTTTCAATTATTTCTGGGTGAAATTTTAACTGTTCATTGGTTGTCAACATTTCACTTGTTCAGTTAAATATAAATGACTAACTGTTAAAATTACAATTACATCTGTCAAAATTTCGCTGTTTACTATTAAGTCTTAGGTATTTCTATATAAATTTCATTACGCTGTCAAATTTCAATACCCTATCAAATTTAATTGCTCAACTGCCAATGTAATAATTATTTCTTTATGATATTCAAATTGTTCTATCAACTATCATTAATTCCCTCATTTTGCCAAATAGCAATGACTGTCAAAAATTACATTCCTTCTGTTAAAATTTCAATGTTCCTATCAGTTTCTTAAATATTTCTGTCTAATATTTCTTAATGTCTGACAATTTCGATTATTCTGTTAATTTTCATTGATCAATGTTAATTTTTCAATCATTTCTGTGTGAAATTGTAATGGCAGTTTCAAGAATCTAGGACTAACAGTAAACATTTCATTTATTCCCTTAGACACAAATAACTATCAAAATAAACAATTTTTCTGTTAAATTTTCAATGTTTTCTGTCAGTCTTTCATATTTTTCTCTAAAATGTCAATTATTCTGTCGTATTTCATTAATTTAATCGAATATTAATTTTTCGTTAATTTTGCAATTATGTCTGGGTGAAATTTTAACTGTTGTATCAAGTATCATTGGTTGTCAATATTTCACTTGTTCGGTCAAAAATAAATGACTATGTGTCAAAATTACAATTACATCTATCAAAATTTTGCTGTTTACTATTAATCTTATAGATATTTCCATTTTTTTTTTATTTCCCTGAATAATTTCATTGATTAAGAGCCAATTTGTCAATTATTTCTTTGTGAAATTTATATTGTTGCATCAACTATCATTGACTGTCTCAAAATTTAATTTATTTTACCAAATATCAATGACTGTAAAAATTTTCATTCCTTCTGTTCAAATTTCAATGTTCCTATCAATGTCTTAAATATTTCTCTCTAAATTTCGATTATTATGTAAAATTTCATTGATCAGCTGTTCATTTTTCAATTATTTCTATGTGAAATTCAAATGGGTCGGTCAAATATCTATGACTGACAGTAAAAATATCATTTATTCTGTAAGATATAAATAACTAACTATCATAACAAAAATTGTTAAATATTGTTAAAATAACAATTATAATGACTAATTGTGCATTGTGTTAAATTTTAAATGTTTGTTGACATTCTTTCAAATGTTTCTGTAAAATGTCAATTTTTATATTATTTCTAGGTGAAACTTTAACTGATCTATCAGTTATCATTGATTGTCAACAGTTCACTTGTTCTGTCGAATATAAATATGAAATAAGTATAAAAAAATTAATTGTCTAAATTTTGGAGTACAATATAATAGTTATTAGTGAATTGGGAAAATTGGAAAAACAATATGAGCAACTGGTGGTGAAAAATATTGTGATGACAACATTATTGTCGATTTTAACGAAACGATTTAAACGATTTTTTTTAACGAAAAATTGCAACGCGATTAGAACCGCGCCCAATTCATGTGACGCAGGACTTATTCCAGAGTTTTCCTGCGAAAATTTAAGTTCAGCCAACGTGATTAATCTCGTAGATTAGGGCCGTGTCGATATTACAATATGAATGCACTCCGAGTCCGGCGGATTCGTGGTAATAACCCGCAATTTTCTTTAATTCAGCATTTCGCGCTTCCGAGCCATAATACAGGCTTCAAGATATTAAAATGCAAATCCGGGCTTGTAAATCAAAAACCGGCGCCGCTCGGAAGCGGCCCACAATTATCGCATTTCGGCGCGCTAATGCGCCCTTAATTTTCGATCTCCGCCGGTACAGGCGAAACCAATTACCGCCCTGCATTGTCCGCGGAAATCAAAGCTAATCCCACGTCTGGCTGGGATTGTTTTCTCCTATTTTTTCCCCCGATCGATCGGCCGGATTAATTTCGCGCGTCTGACCCGCATCGCAAACAAGCATCGACGGGTTTTGATTGAATCCGCCGTAAAAGTTGGCCGCAGTTTAATTTCGGGATCGGTTTTTAATCGGCCGAATGTTTATTGCGGCCTGTTTTATTCGGACAGATCCATATTTGAATCGATCCGTGGCGACTTTTAACGCCCTTTTGAGTACGTCTCGTCGGGCTCAATTACAAGTGAAGAAGCTTCTTCGGCGTCAAGAATATTGCGCTCCAAGGAGAGTGACAAGTGGCCCGGCCGACCATTAACCATCCTCGACCGCTCGTGAACTGCAATAAAGCATCATCTTGCAGCGGCGCACTTAATCTTCCAACAGGTTCGAACTGGAAACCGCCGCTCAGCGTTTAGCAACAAATTAAACCCGAACGCGGAAAAAGCGCCGCACAAACAAATTGCCGAAACGGAGCAGCGCGGAATGAAATAGTTTGCTTAGGGCGATTTTTCTCCAAAGACGTTTAAACTCTGGGCCAACAAAACTGCAAACTGCAGGAAAGCGTGCACACGGAATCACACACAATAGCGCAATTTTCCCACATATCATTGCTTAACGCACAATTACCGCGCAATCAACGCAAATCACTTCCATTATCTATGTAACAAATAAAAAAACGCGACGTGATAACTGCTGAATCGTGCACAAATCATCTCCGATAACGACCTGATATAAAGAAGCAACAACACAAAAAACTATTTCTCATACCTTCAAATTTCGCAATACATAATAGCGGCATATTTATCTGCAATAATAACAATACTTTTCCACAATTACAATTACGATGTAATGCAATAAAGAAATCGCGCAAAAGCGTATGAAATAATCTAGGATTATCTAATGTAAAACTATAAAAAAAAAACTGAGGTACCTGTTGACGAAAATAGATCACTTATTGTGTTTTATTTCGCAGTAGATTATACTTTTGATTTTCTCACTTATTTAATACTGAAACTCTGTCAAATTTTCAGGAGGGGTAGTTTCAGGTACACTGAACACATATCTAGTATTAAATATTCAATTAATAAATTTTCAGAAATTTCAGCAGTAGCTATCCCATACATGTCAATGCAAAACGTTATATTTTTGATTTTCTCACTTATTTAATACTGAAACTTTGTCAAATTTTCAGAAGGGGTAGTTTCAGGCACACTGACCATATATCTAGTATTAAATTTTCAATTAATAAATTTTCAGAAATATCAGTTATATCTAACCCATACTTATCAATGCAAAGATTTATGGTTTTGATTTTCTCACTTATTTAATACTGAAACTTTGTCAAATTTCAGGAGGGGTAGTTTCAAGCATACCGAACACATATCTAGTATTAAATATTCAATTAATAAACTTTCAGTAATATCAGCAATAGCTCTCCCATATATGTAAATGCAAGAAGTTATCCTTTTGATTTTCTCACCTATTTCATACTGAAACTTTGTCAAATTTCCAGGAGTGGTAGTTTCAGGTATACTGAACATATATCTAATATTAAATATTCAATTAATAAATTTTCACAAATATCAGTAATAGCTAACCCATACTCAGTGCAAAAAGTTATATTTTAGATTTTATCACTTATTAAAACTGAAACTTTGGCAAATTTTCAGGAGGGGTAGTTCCAGGCATACTAAATACATATCATGTATTAAATATTAAATTAATAAATTTTCAGAAATATCAGTAATAGCTAACCCATACGTATCAATGCAAAAAGTTATAGTTTAGATTTTCTTACTTATTTAATACTGAAACTTTGTCAAATTTTCAGGAAGGATAGTTTCAGGCATACTGAATGCATATCTAGTAATAAATATTCAATTAATAAATTTTCAGTAATTTCCGTAATAGCTATTTTATACATGTCAATGCAGGAAGTTATACTTTTGATTTTCTCACTTATTTAATACTGAAACTTTGTCAAATTTTCAGGAGGAGTAGTTTAAGGCATACAGAATACATATCTAGTAATAAATTTTCAATCAATAAATTTTCATAAATATCAGTAATAGCTAACCCATACTTATCAATGCAAAAAGTTATAGTTTAGATTTTCTGACTTATTTAATACTGAAACTTTGTCAAATTTTCAGGAGGGGTAGTTTCAGGCACACTTAACACATATCTAATATTAAATATTCAATCAATAAATTTTCAGGTATTTCAGCAATAGCTTTCCCATACATGTCAATGCAAAAAGTTTTAATTTTGATTTTCTTACTTATTTATTGCTGAAACTTTGTCAAATTTTGAGGAAGAGTAGTTTCAGGCATACTGAACACATATCTGGTATTAAATATTCAATTAATAAATTTTCAGAAATATCAGTAATAGCTAACCCATACTTATAAATGCAAAAAGTTATGGTTTAGATTTTCTCACTTATTTAATACTGAAATTATGGCAAATTTTCAGAAGGGGTAGTTTCAGGCATACTGAACACATATCTAGTATTAAATATTCAATTAATAAATTTTGAAAAATTTCAGTAATAGCTATCACATACATATCAATGCAGAAAGTTATCCTTTTGATTTTCTCACTTATTTCATACTGAAACTTCGTCAAATCTTCAGGAAGGGTAGTTTCAGGCATACTTAACATATATCTTGTATTAAATATTCAGTTAATAAATTTTCTGAAATGTCAGCAGCAGCTATCCTATACATGTCAATGCAAAACGTTATACTTTTGATTTTCTCACTTATTTAAAACTGAAACTGTGTCAAATTTTCAGGCAGGGTAGTTTCAGGCATACTAAACACATATCTAGTATTAAATATTTAATAAATACATATTTAGAAATATCAGTAATAGGTAACCCATAGTTATCAATGCAGAAAGTTATAGTTTAGATTCTCTCACTTATTTAATACTGAAACTTTGTCAAATTTTCAGGAGGGGTAGTTTCAGGCATACTGAACACATATGTAGTATTAAATATTTAATTAATAAATTTTCAGAACTTTCAGGAATAGCTATCCCATACATGTCAATGCAGAAAGTTATAGTTCAGATTTTCTCACTTATTTAATACTGAAACTTTGTCAAATTTTCAGGAGGTGTAGTTTCAGGCATACTAAATACATACCTAGTATTGAATATTCAATTATTAAATTTTCAGAAATACCAGTAATAGCTGACCCATACTTATCAATGCAAAAAGTTATAGTTTAGATTTTCTCACTTATTTAATACTGAAACTTTGTCAAATTTTCAAAAGGGGTAGTTTCAGGTATACTAAATACACATCTAGTATTAAATGTTCAATTAATAAATTTTCTGAATTATCAGTAATAGCTAACCCATACTTATCAATGCAGAAAGTATAGTTTAGATTTTCTCACTTATTTAGTACTGAAACTTTATCAAATTTTCAGGAGGGGTAGTTTCAGGTATACTCAACACATATCTAGTATTAAATATTCAATTATTAAATTTTCAGAAATATCGGCAATAACTAACCTATACTTATCAATGCAAAGAGTTAAAGTTTAGTTTTTCTCACTTATTAAATACTGAAACTTTATCAAATTTTCAGAAGGGGTAGTTTCAGGCATACTGAATGCATATCCAGTATTAAATAATCAATTAATAAATTTTCAGAAATATGAGTATTAGCTAACCTATACGTACTTATCAATGCAAAAAGTTATAGTTTAGATTTTCTCACTTATTTAATACTGAAACTTTGTCAAATTTTCAAGAGGGGTAGTTTCAGGTATAGTGAATACATATCTGGCATTAACTATTCAATTTATAAATTTTCAGAAATTTCAGTAATAGCTAATCCATACTTATCAATGCTAAAAGGTATAGTTTAGATTTTCTCACTTATTTCATACTGAAACTTTGTCAAATTTTCAGGAGGGGTAGTTTAAGGCATACTGAATACATATCAAGTATTAAATATACAATTAATAAATTTTCAGAAATATAAGTAATAGCTAACCCATACTTATCAATGCAAAAAGTTATAGTTTAGATTTTCTCACTTATTTAATACTGAACCTTTATCAAATTTTCAGGAGGGGTAGTTTCAGGCATACTGAACACATATCTTGTAATAAATATTCAATTAATTAATTTTCAGAAATATCAGTAATAGCTAACCCATACTTATCAATGCAAAAAGTTATTGTTTAGATTTTCTTACTTATTTAATACTAAAACTTCATCAAATTTTCAGGAGGGGTTATTTCATACATACTGAATACATATCTAGTATTAAATATTCAATTAATTAATTTTCAGAAATGTCAGTATTAGCTAACCTATACTTATCAATGGAAAAAGTTATAGTTTAGATTTTCTCACTTATTTAATACTGAAACTTTGTCAAATTTTCAGGAAGGGTAGTTTTAGGCATACTGAATACATATCACGTATTAAATATTTAATTATTAAATTTTCAGAAGTATGAGTAATAGCTAACCCATACTTATCAATGCAAAAAGTTATACTTTTGATTTTCTCACTTATTTAATACTGCAACTTTGTCAAATTTTCAAAAGGGGTACTTTCAGGCATACCGACCAAATATGTACTATTAAATATTGAATCTATAAATTTTCAGGAATATCAGTTATAGCTAACCCATACTTATCAATGCAAAAAGTTATAGTTTAGAATTACTCACTTTTTTAATACTGAAACTTTGTCAAATTTTCAGGAGGGCTAGTTTTAGGCATACTAAATACATATGTAGTATTAAATATTTAATTAATAAATTTTCAGAAGTTTCAATAATAGCTATCTCATACATGCCAATGCAGAAAGTTATACATTTGATTTTCTCACTTATTTAATACTGAAACTTTGTCAAATTTTCAGGAGGAGTAGTTTCAGGCATACTGAATACATATCTGGTATTAAATATTCAATTAATAAATTTTCAGAAATTTCAGCAGTAGCTATCCCATACATGTCAATGCAAAAAGTTATACATTTGATTTTCTCACTTATTTAATACTGAAACTTTGTCAAATTTTCAGGAGGTGTAGTTTCAGGCATACTAAATACATATCAAGTATTAAATATTTAATTAATAAATTTTCAGAAAAATGAGTAATAGCTGACCAATACTTATCAATGCAAAAAGTTATAGTTTAGATTTTCTCACTTATTTAATACTGAAACTTTGTCAAATTTTCAGGAGGGGTAGTTTTAGGCATACTGAATACATATCTAGTATTACATATTTAAATAATAAATTTTCAGAAATTTCAATAATAGCTATCTC
The DNA here is from genome assembly GCA_951805005.1 of Othius punctulatus. Taxonomy (NCBI): domain Eukaryota; kingdom Metazoa; phylum Arthropoda; class Insecta; order Coleoptera; family Staphylinidae; genus Othius; species Othius punctulatus. Next base: position 77,203,282 of record OX638142.1, read on the forward strand.
ACACATGCCAATGCAGAAAGTTATACTTTTGATTTTCTCACTTATTTAATACTGAAACTTTGTCTAATTTTCAGGAGGAGAAGTTTCAGGCATACTGAACACATATCTAGTATGAAATATTCAATTAATAAATTTTCAGAAATTTCAGTAATAGCTAACCCATACTTATCAATGCAAAAAGTTATAGTTTAGATTTTCTCACGTATTTCATACTGAAACTTTGTCAAATTTTCAGGAGGGGTAGTTTCAGGTATACTGAATACATATCTTGTATTAAATATTCAATTAATAACTTTTCAGAAATATCAGCAATAGCTGTCCCATATATGTCAATGCAAAAAGTTATCCTTTTGATTTTCTCACTTATTTCACACTGAAACTTTGTTAAATTTTCAGCAGGGATAGTTTTAGGTATAGTGAACACATATCTAGTATTAAATATTCAATTAATATATTTTCAGAAATTTCAGCTTTAGATATCCCATATATGTCAATGCAAAAAGTTGTCCTTTTGATTTTCTCACTTATTTCATACTGAAACTTTGTCAAATTGTTAGGAGGGGTAGTTTCAGGCATACTGACCACATGTCTAGTATTAAATATATAATTAATAAATTTTCGGAAATACCAGTAATAGCTAACCCATACTAATCAATGCAGAAAGTTATACTTTTGATTTTCTTACTTATTTAATACTGAAATAGGCAAAATCTGTCAAATTTTCAATCGCAAAGTTCTGTATTTGTTGGTACTTTTATTAGTTAATCTGTCTAAATCTTTAACGCCGTCTATTGAACGTCTATTGAATGCATGGTCCCTTTTTGACCGTGACAACATAAAAATCAATAACAAGAAAACTGTATTTTCGATCAATTTTGACGTGTCTAAGCAAATTATTCAATACTGTAGGCAAAAATTTGATACCAATAAATTACTATTGAGCACATTGCATGCACAGTTTTTATACAATCTAGTGGAGGCGGCGGGCGTTCGAAAATTTACATTTCCTCCTAACCGCAAATTAAGTTGCTGGAGCGTTTATTTTTAGTATTAATTAAATTATTATTCTCCCTTCAACATTAGATGAATCATCCGCCGCGCGGTCACGCCACATTTCCATAATTTTCAATAATGTAAAACATCTAAAGCGTAATACTGCAATCATCGTTTATAATCTGCAGATTAATCACACTGCCGGCAAAAATTGAGGGTATAAATATGATAAAATGTACGATGTTTACAACGCTTTATGGCCACGCCAAACACGCAAGTTTCACACAAATAAATCACCTGATAATGAGATTGTGTAGTCATTATGGCGTTTATATATATTTTTTTGCGCACTGCTAACTGGTATGTTATTCCGACACTACTGAAACGATTGCTAGGTATAAAAATATAACTAGAATTAAATATATTTAATGTCACGATTTCAGAACAAAAAAATTATCTACAACTCATCACTAAATTTATATTTGATTCATGTGGTTATTTACTGTTGCATGTACTAATGGAACACGTAACAATGATTTATTTTTAAATATAGTTTACATGTACTAATGTCCTATTTATGACTTATTTTAAGATAGTATAATAAAGCTAGTTTATGATGTATTTTAAGATAGTTTTGTTAGATAAGGTTTAGAATTGTAGGTAGCTAAAGCAATCAATTTGTATATGAACTCATTTGCTCATTTTAGGTGCTCATTTATAACAGAGATAGTTTTCACGTACTAATGCACAATTTATGATTTATATTTTAAAAATTGTTTAATATCACGCGACAACTGTTTCCACCTGTTTACCAATTTTATTGGCCCCCTTATTGTGCTTTAATGCAGCTGGGGGCGGCGTCAGGCTGCCGTGTTAGCGAGTGTTTTATGTAAGCCGTCGTGTGTTCATTTAATTATTGTTAACATAAATGGAGCTGACCGCGTGCGTTCGTTCATGTTTAGATTATCCGCTGTGTTCATTGAACGGGGCAGGGAGGGACGTGCCCCGGGTGCAGAATGGCCCGTACATTAATCACCGGCTCGGTGTGCGCCGTTTAAAGCGGCAATGAGGAATTACGATGCAAAAAGTCAAGCGACGGGGCGACGGGGAAAATCGATGGGGAGGGCGAAGAGGGAAATTCGGGAAATTCGACGCCGGGAAGCGACGTGTTAAATTGGGATATTGATTGTGATGAAAAAATACGTGGGCAACATGAGTGGAATTATTTGATCGATTCGTCGAGGCCATAAATAGTCCAGTCGAATTAGATTTTTCTGTCTTCTGCTGTTCCTCTTCTCGGTATGCTTTGACAGCTGTTTTTTAATCTTCTGATCATTTCACGATATTTTACTATTGGCAGAGTTAACAAATGTTTTAAGTTTGGCGAGCACACCCATATCTTACATTTGAGGAAAAATATCTATCGACTTTTGACATTTTTCAGGACCAATTTATTGATTTTTGATAAATCCCGATATGCCTTTTCAGCATTAACACATTTCATCGAGTCATCGAGAATCACATTTTATGGCTGATCTGGATACAGTATGCCTGAAGATATATCCTCAAAAAAATTGAGCACTAGTATGTCTCAAATAAGTGAGAAAATCGAGCTATAAACTTTCCGAGTTGACCTGTATAAGTTATCAGTCACTGAAATTTCTGAAAATTTATCCAACGGATATTTTGAAAATTTTATACCAGATCTGTATACAGTATGCCTGAAGATAAATCCTCAAAAAATTTGACCTCTAGTATATCTCAAATAAGTAAGAAAATCGAGCTATTGCCTTTCCGAGTTGACAAGTATAAGTTGTCAGACACTGAAATTTCTGAAAATTCATCCAATGGATGTTTTAATTTTTTTATGCTAGATCTGTATACAGTACGCCTGAAGATATATCCTCAAAAAAATTGATTAATAGTATGTTTCAAATAAGTGAGAAAATCGAGCTATAAAGTATCTGAGTAGACCAGTATAAGTTGTCACACACTGATATTTCTGAAAATTTATCTAATGGATGTTTTAAATTTTTTATGCTAGATCTGTATACAATACACCTGAAGATAAATCTTCAAATATTTTGACCACAATTATATCTCAAATAAGTGAGAAAATCGAGCAATTAACTTTCCCAGTTGACCTGTATAAGTTGTCAGTCACTGAAATTTCTGAAAATTTATCTACCAGATATTTTGAAAATTTTATGCCAGAGCTGTATACTATATGCCTGAAGATAAATCAGCAAAAAAAATGACCGCTAGTATGTCTTAAATAACTGAGAAAATCGAGCTATTAACTTTCCGAGTTGACCTGTATAAGTTATCAGTCACTGATTTTTCTGAAAATTTATCTAACGGATATTTTGAAAATTTTATTCCAGATCTGTATATAGTATGCCTGAAGATAAATTATCTAAAAATTTGACCACTAATATGTCTCAAATAAGTGAGAAAATCGAGCTATTAACTTTCCGAGTTGACCTGTATAAGTTATCAGTCACTGAAATTTCTGAAAATTTATCTAACGGATATTTTATTAATGTTTCACATTTGATAGTGATAATTTATCGTTAATTGATATTGTAATAAACTAATTTATCAATTTATCACATTCGACACTGATAATTTATCGTTAATTTAGTTTCTAATGAACTAATTTATCAATTTTTCACGTTTAACAGTATTAATTTACCGTTAATTGACTTTGTATGAACCAATTTATTGGTTGTTTGACAGTGATAATATATCGTTAATTGGCATTTTGATGAACCAACTTGTTGATTATTTTTTACACATGATGCTGACAATTAATCGTTAATTGACATTCTAACAAATTTATCGATTTTTCACATTTGACAGTTGTAATTTATTGTCAATTGACATTTTAATTAACTATTGTATCGATTTTTCAGATTTGACAGTGATAATTCATTGTTAATTGACATTTTGATGATCCAATTTGTCAATGTTTTACATTTGAATGAAATTTGTTAGAATGCCAATTAACGATACCTTATCAGCGTCAGATGTAAAAAAATCGATAAATTGGTTCATCAGAATGCAAATTAATAATAAATTATCACTGTCAGATAACCAATAAATTGGTTCATACAAAGTCAATTAACTATAAATTATTGCTGTTAAACGTGAAAAATTTATAAATTAGTTCATTAGAAACTCAATTAACGATAAATTACCAGTGTCAAATGTGAAAAATTGATAAATTAGTTCATTAAAATGTCAATTAAAGATAAATTATCACTGTCAAATATGAAAAATTAACATTACTTTATCGATAATTGACATTTGGTGAATATATCTAACATTTCATGAATATATTTAACATTTCACGAGTCTAATTTATGCACACTAACAGTATCAGATTATTGATTTTTGACATTTTGCGATAAAATTTTGTAATACACATTTGGAGTACATATTTAGGTACATATTTTAAAAGTTGTGACCATTATTATTACATAGACAATGTGTAACAACATTTGTTATTATACAGACACAAGATGTGTTACTTTCTTGTATGTAGTAAAATAATGTATGTATTCTAATCTGGAAAATGATCGACATTAAGATTTCTGAGGAAATCTCCCTTTTCCGGCTTCAGTATCTATCTGATTGTCTATCTGTTTGTCTGTCTGTTTGTCTGTATGTCCCTCAGTCTGTCCCGTAATTTATCTGTCTGTATATCTGTCTTTCTGTGTGTGGGTATGTGTGGGTATTTTTTTTTATTGTGTTGCATATATATATATATTTATATATATATATATTGTAACGGTCCAAAATAGTGTTCGGCAGAAACGGCTTTTAATAAATTAACTAGCGTGTAGACCTACACGGTAGGCAACCATGCTTGCATTTTTTTTGTTGTGGTGACGCGTCTCCCCGGTGAGCGATTTTTAAATTCACCGGCGTAAAGCGCCACCACGGGCAGAACCACATTGACTCGTGCCCGAGATAGATCGTGTCAGAAGAACCGTTGCAGATAAGGTATTTCACCATCCGTTTTACGGGAATAATCAACGGTTCTCAGCTAACCACCCTTGAGGGGGATTGAGGCACCGACTACAGGGCAGGGAACACGCTCGTAACACCCGAGCGTTTGCCGACGGGCTAACCCGCTCGGCCAGAACCATTCTTGGCTGGAAGCCGCGGACCTGGCCCAGACGCCGTCGACGGATACCGCCGACATCCCGGGGCTGAACCCAGCCAACGGCGAGACCATCCATATAACGCAGGCCAGATATAAAAATTCCAATAATATAATTCTTTTGTGTGCTCGATTGAGCCATCTTTACCGATTATTGTTTTGTGTGTAAATTGCGTCTACGTGTAAATTGTGTCGTACGTGTTTGCGCTAGTGTACGAGAAAGGTCGCTCCCTCTGCCCTTTCAATCGCGCGATTAGGAGCTTGTTTTATTCGGCCGAATAAAGTAAACCCTGCGCGAAAGGGTGGCGCTCGGAGGTATTTGTTTTCAGGAGCGCAGGACACGGTGTCCGTCTTGTGTGTGCGAATAAACGCCATCTTACCATACCAAACTCACACCTGTTATTTTTGCCCCCCCCCCACGTTTTCTCTTTACAGTTTTCTATATTCAGTTACAGTTTTACAGTTTTCTATTCTCACTGCGAGATTTACACCTGGTGGTGTTGGCGTCAAACGGTCAGCGTTGTGACAGTTCGTGATTTCTGAGCTTCGCTGACTGTCTGCCGTCCACCCACGCAGGTAGAGTGGAGCCTCCCTTGCGACGAAGTAGCAACGAGGTAAAATTACGTGGAGCCTTTTTTTAACCCCCCCACTCTCTGACACCGAGAGCCTGGCCCTCGTCACTACTTCAAAGGGACCCTCCACTCGCTCCACGGCCTAACGCGCCGACTGCCCTTCAGGTACGTCACAATATATATATATATATATATATATATATATATATATATATATATATATATATATATATATATATATATATATATTTGTTCCTGTGTAACTGACAAAAACTCAAATTATTCTAGATTCTCTAGTCAACTTGACTTAACGATGAAATTCTGGGAATTTTCAGGACAAATTTTAGGAATTTCTAGGAAACTTTCTAAGAATTTCTAGAAATATCTCTAGGAATTTCTAGGAAACATTCAAAGAATTATTTGCCTATGTCTTAAACTCTGTTTGTCTGTCTCAAACGCTGTATGTCTGTATGTCTCTATGTCTGCAACTCTGTATATGTTTGTCTAGCTGTCTGTATGTGTAGCTGTGTGTCTTTGCCTGTGGCCACATCTCATTTTTTACGTAGCTATCGCTTTATAGTCTAAGCAAATTAAACAACGGGATTCTCGGTTTATCTGTCTGTAAATCTGTATGTCTCCATGTCTATCTTAAACTCTGCATGTCTGTCTACCTTAAACTCTATATGTGTGTCTATATTAAACTCTGTAAGTCTGTCTTAAGCTCTCTATGTCTGTATATATCTCTGTCTTAAACTATATATGTATGCGTGTCTGTCTGCCTGTTTATGTGTAAGTGTATGAAAACTATGTATGCCTGTACATTAAACTCCTTAAACTACCGTAAACTCTATATGTCTAGGACATATAGAAACTCTAGGAATTTCTAGGAAACATTGTAAGAATTTCAAGGAAAAATTCTGAAATTGTATTATAAATTAATATATCAGATGTCCTGAAGCCTGATGCCTAAAAATAAAATTTAATTACTCGAGTTCTATAGTAGCTCGACAAGTTCTGTATTGCGAGAATTATATTCATGAAAAGTATTTTTAATAGTGTACGGGTAGTGAAAATAAAATTGAATTACGCGAGTTCGATAGTAGCTGGAAAAGTTCTGTTTGCCAGAATTATATTTATGAAAAGCCTTTTTAATAGTGTATGGGCAGTAGATGTTGTAGTTGAAGGTACTGGTATAGTTTTTGATCCAAAATATTCGGTGTGGTTTGCTTGGAGAGTAAAATTCGACTTGCTTTTCCGACATTTCTCCCTTTGTGGCGGGCAAATTAAACCCGGGATCGGTAAATAAATCCCGCAAGGAATCACGAGAATTCCCGTCAATTAGATACCCGCCCGGCGATTGGTCATCGCGCCCCCCTCGCCGCCCCCCGCAGCCGCCTGCCGGTCGGTCGGCGTTTGTTTATTTCTCGCTCCTCCTCCGGGCCCGGATAAAAGATCGATTATGTGAGAAATTAAGCCGGACTAATCTAATAAACTCCCCGGCGCACAGACCGAAATTGCTTTTTTATTCATGAATAAATTACCCGCGATCCGAGCGCCGAGGGAGGGACGAGAGAAAAAGGGGGCAACACAACAGAGCAGACAAACACGCCTCACCGGATAATTATCGGATTAGGCGGACATCCACGTGGATTTTCCGCGGGCTTAATCGGAATTGCGTTCTCGCCTCGGCGGGGATTTTTCCCGGCGAAAAATTGATGGCGATTATAATGTGCGCCGGAGGCCGTAAACGTAATAACGTTATAATGTAATAATAAGCCAAGGCCTCGCGTGCTTATGGAAATGCGCGCGGAATTGATCACCGTCGTGGTGCAATTTATTCGATCCGAACTAGTTCAGGTTATCAATCACGCGTCTTCATTAATTACCCAAGGCGCTCGGGAATTGTCGACCTCGGATTCATACTGATTTTATCACCATCAAAGCAGAAGGAAGGATTTCTCTGAGCACGACGACAATTTCCCATATTCTTAGATATTTACACAGATATTTTACACCACAAAATTCACACCTGTTATTTTGTGTTCCCCCCACGTTTTCTCAATCGGGCATTCTTTCAGTTTAACTTCCTATTCTCACTGCAAGATTTAAATCTGGTGGTGTGGGCGCCAGATGGTGAGCCGTTGCGACAGTTCGTAATTTCTGAACTTCGCTGACTGTCTGCCGTCAACCCACGCAGATAGGGTGGAGCCCCCCTTTGCGACGAAGTAGTGGCGAGGTTAAAATTACGTGGAGCCTTTTTTAACCCCCCCACTCTCCGACACCTAGAGCCGGCCCTCGTCGCTGCTTCGAAGGGACCCTCCACTCGCTCCACGGCCTAACGCGCTGATTGCCCTTCAGGCACGTCACAAATTCTTACAAAAATACATACATATTTATATGGTGACAATATTGCTTCAAACCCTAACTATAACTGTACTATACTCTACCTATACTATACTATATACTATTTATAACTATAACTAGTGTTATAATAATAAAAACTTTTCCGCCATGGAACCAATCAATGTAATATGGGGCGTATTTTTCGCGCTGTTGATATTATCCCCATTTAGCTGAAAAAAACACATCAATCACAGAAATTGCCCTGGCGTTATCCTTAACACCCTATTACGCAAGACATTATGTATGAGCTACAGGTTATTATGCAGGAGTCAATTCGCAGCCAAAACAGTCGTTATACGCACGGCCGGCGAGTCACAATGGCAGTTCCAAATTTCCGGGCATTAACTCCGCAGGCAAACAAATAACCCGGCGGCCCATAAAGCTGCATCAAAATACACCTATTTCCCGTGCCGTTCCGATTTTTTATCGCGACTTCTTTATTCCCGCCAACAGTTCCGTGGAAATTACGACTGGAGGAGGCAGGCGAATAAACACTGAAGCCTCTAATATCCTGGCCCACGCATTGGGGGCACGCATCCGGGGAAAATACGAAAATATGCAATTTCAAAATAGTTTACAAGGCAATATACGGCGATGTTCCGGCATAACTTCCGCAAACGAAGACATATAAAAGGGTGGATTTCGGAGACAGTTCACTTTCACAGGTCCTGAAGTGAATTGCTATTCATTTCTACGTTTGTATTGCTTTTGGAGGAACAAACATTGAAATTATAACACTATGGTGCGTTAGGATTGCAAAATTCGTTGCGATTTTAAGACTAAAGTCAAAAACACCAGAAAGAAGGCAGAATCACACAAATGACAAGTTAAATACTTCTTACAAGTAAAGAAATGCAAGTAAAAATAGGTCCTAGCACCTTCTCACACCTCTTATTGTGAGATCAGAAGTGCTGAGTGTGTAACGGTCCGGAAACGCCTTCGACAGAAACTGCCTTTTAATAATTAATTTGGCGCACAGAACTCCACTGTAGGCGACCGTACTCACACTTTTTTTGTTGTGGTGACGTGTTTCTTATATGTGTGTGATTTTTAAAATCGCCGGCGAAATGCCACCATGAAGACAGAAACTAGTTGCCTTCCGTGTAGTGCAGAAGTGCCAGAGGAACCGTTTTAATTGGTATACCACCATCCGGTTTCCGGGATAATAAACGGGGACTCATTTAACCACCCTTGAGGGGATTGAGGCACCGAGCACAAGGCAAGGTACTATCCATACGCTCACAACATCCGAGTAAGTACTTAAACCCGACATTTTTTTTTCCTTTTCGCGAAGCCACGTGTCCGGCCATTGTTACTAAGGCCATGTGCTTTGCAGGCGTTTTTTTACGGGGTAAGGGCTAAGTAGCTCAGCCAGCCAGTTGTTGGCTAGAGGCAGCGACCATACTGCTCTGAGGTCTGGAATCGAGTGATCGGCGTCCCCGACGCTCATCGGCCGCCGCCCGCCCAGGAGCCGAGCTCAGCCCGCCAGCAAAGTCGCAGACGAGGAACACAGGCCAGATCTTGATATTTTTTTGTTGTTCTCATTTGAATTTAATTCCATTTGATATATCGTTTATTTCTTTTGTGTAAAATTTGCGTTACGTGTTTCGTACCGTACGTGTTTTGCGCTTGTGTAAGAAAAATGTCGCTCCGACGGCCCTTTGAATCGCGCGATTATAAGTTCGCGATATTCGGCCGAATATGGTGAACCCTGCGTGATAAGGTCGCGGGCGGAGGAATTTATTTCAGGAAGCGTAGGCACGGTGTCCTGTCGTTTGTGTGAATAAACGCCGATATTTTACACCACAAAATTCACACCTGTTATTTTTTGTTCCTCCACGTTTTCTCGATCGGGCATTCTTTCAGTTTTCAGTTCCTATTCTCACTGCGAGATTTAAATCTGGTGGCGTGGGCGCCAGATGGTCAGCCGTTGCGACAGTTCGTGATTTCTGAACTTCGCTGACTGTCTGCCGTCCACCCACGCAGGTAGGGTGGAGCCTCCCTTTGTGACGAAGTAGGGACGAGGTTAAAGTTACGTGGAGCCTTTTTTAACCCCCCCCCCCCCCCCCCCCCCCCCAACTCTCTGACACCGAGAGCCTGGCCCTCGTCACTGCTTCGAAGGGACCCTCCACTCGCTCCACGGCCTAACGTGCTGATTGCCCTTCACGTATGTCACAAGTGGAAAGGTGATAATAATAATAATATTTATTTGGTGCTAATAACAAAGTTTTACACGAGTCAAAATAATGATTACCGGTGGTGGTTCAGCAGGTTACGTTTCAGTTGGGTGCACAGGTTTATTAAATTACAAAGTTGCATTTGGAAATTTGACAAGTTGAAACGATTTCAATTGCAAATTCAACAAATTACTCAATAGTTTCCAAGATTTTTCAATATTGTTCGAGATTTCTACAGATTACTCCATATTTATCGATATATCTTGAGATGATTCAATAATTCCCAAGTTTTCTTAATAATTTTCGAGAATTTTACAAATTTCTCAGTAATTATCAAAATTTCGAGAGATTTTGAAATGATTTCCACGATTTCTCAATATTTTTCGAGATTCCTACAGATTTCTCAATAATGATTATGATTTCTGGAGATTTTTCAATAACTTCAAGAACTTACAGCCGTGCTTCCTGCACATCATGACTGCTTAACTTAACATTTAACATTCTCTAATTGATCTTACTGCTAACACTTATATATCGTATTGTGATGGATGATGGATGATGGATATCCGAACCTTGTTATAATTGTATTATTGCTGCCTTGCTACGTAAGCATGATGCAGCAACGACTTGTGTTGTTTACTCTATTACATTTTAATAATAATAATAGTTATTATTATTATTATTGTTACTATGCGACCTTTATATTATTGTATTATTGCGGCCTTGCGACGTATGCATAATACAGCAACGACTTGTGTTGTTTATTCTATTACGTACATTCTATTACATTCTTATTATTGTTATGATTATTATTGTTATTATTATTATTTTTATTATTATTATTATTATTATTATTGTTGTTGTTGTTAATTATAACATACGCAAATTAGGGTTGCATTACTAAATGATAAATAATTTGAAAAAAATGCAATTATAATTTGGATTATCAATTTTATTTTGTGATTGCACGGCGGCTTTTGCACTTCTGACGCAATAATTACGGCCATCAATTCGGCGTTCCGATCCTTGATTGCTTCCGGTGTTTGCACTGTCCGCCAAACTGCGCGCAAATGCATAATTGAAAATTGTTTATAAAAAAAAAAATAAAAAAAAAAATCGCGACAATTGCTGTGGGGCGCGCCGCGTTTTACGGCGCGCTAATGACCCATTCATTTGCATTAGTTCCGGACGTTTGCGCCCGTTAATATTTGCTTTGCGCGATGAATTTTGTCCGATCGCAATTGCCGAATAAAATATGCCCGTGCGTCGGTTCCGGGCCATTGGATTGTTATTAATATTTCGATGCTCGCCGGGGCGCGAAATGAAGGTGTTGTCCCGAAAATTCGCCGGGAATTGGGGGATGAAATGTGCGTTTGGGAAACGGTAAATGTTTTCCCGCTATGTTCCTAAGAGAAATTTGTTTCACTTGCATAGACTATAAATCTATAGCAACATAAAACAACATATAAAATGAGATGATGACATAGGCATAGACACACAGCTACATATACACAGCAAACAGACATTCAGACATAGAGAGTTTAAGAAATAGGGACCTACAGAGTCTAAGATAGAGAGACATACAGACATGCAGAGTTTGAGACAGACATACAGACATACATAGTTTACACACACTTACATATACACAGGCAGACAATCATGCAGACATATATAGTTTAAGACAGAGATACATACAGACATAGAGAGCTTAAGACAGACAATAAGAGTTTCAGATAGACAGACATATAGAGTTTAAGAAAAAGGGACCTACATAGTCTAAGATGGAGAGACATACAGGCATGCAGAGTTTGAGACAGACATACAGACATACATAGTTTACACACACTTACATACACACAGGCAGACAATCATGCAGACATATATAGTTTAAGACAGAGATACATACAGACATAGAGAGCTTAAGACAGACAATAAGAGTTTCAGATAGACAGACATATAGAGTTTAAGAAAAAGGGACCTACATAGTCTAAGATAGAGAGACATACAGGCATGCAGAGTTTGAGACAGACATACAGACATACATAGTTTACACACACTTACATACACACAGGCAGACAATCATGCAGACATATATAGTTTAAGACAGAGATACATACAGACATAGAGAGCTTAAGACAGACAATAAGAGTTTCAGATAGACAGACATATAGAGTTTAAGAAAAAGGGACCTACATAGTCTAAGATGGAGAGACATACAGGCATGCAGAGTTTGAGACAGACATACAGACATACATAGTTTACACACACTTACATACACACAGGCAGACAATCATGCAGACATGTATAGTTTAAGACAGAGATACATACAGACATAGAGAGCTTAAGACAGACAAAAAGAGTTTAAGATAGACAGACATATAGAGTTTAAGGTAGTTTAAGGAGTTTAATGTACAGGCATACATAGTTTACATACACTCACACATAAACAGGCAGACAGACATGCAGACATATATAGTTTAAGACAGAGATATATACAGACATAGAGAGCTTAAGACAGACATACAGAGTTTAAGATAGACAGACATATATAGTTTAAGGTAGCTTAAGGAGTTTAATGTACAGGCATACATAGTTTACATACACTTACACATAAACAGGCAGACAGACATGCAAACATATATAGTTTAAGACAGAGATATATACAGACATAGGGAGCTTAAGACAGACATACAGAGTTTAAGATAGATACACACATAGAGTTTAAGGTAGACAGACCTGCAGAGTTTAAGATAGACATGGAGACATACAGATTTACAGACAGATAAACCGAGAATCCCGTTGTTTAATTTGCTTAGACTATAAAGCGATAGCTACATAAAAAATGAGATGTGGCCACAGGCAAAGACACACAGCTACACATGCAGACATACAGGCATACATATACAGAGTTGCAGACATAGAGACATACAGACATACAGCGTTTGAGACAGACAAACAGAGTTTAAGACATAGGCACATAATTCTTTGAATGTTTCCTAGAAATTCCTAGAATTATTTCTAGAAATTCTTAGAAAGTTTCCTGGAAATTCCTATAATTTGTCCTGAAAATTCCTAGAATTTCATCGTTAAGTCAAGTTGACTACAGAATCTAGAATAATTTGAGTTTTTGTCAATTACACAGGAACAAATATATATATATATATATATATATATATATATATATATATATATATATATATATATATATATATATATATATATATATATATTTGTTTCTGCGTTTCTGCGTTTCTGCAATCACGGTTTCAATTTGATTGCAGATGGCATTTAAAACAACCGCAACATTAAAATTACACGGAATTTAAAACTATTGCAGCGGCATTTGCAATTAAACCCAATTGAAATGATTAACTGGAAATAATTGTAATGCGTTGATTGAATTAAAAACGTAATGACAATAAATTGCGCCCAAAAATGAGCACAAACAATGCAATTACCATAAAAGTGGAATCCTCGAATCCGTCGCCGATCGAATTAAAAACCCCCGAAAATCAGCGGCGCGTGGATTCGAATCCTCGAACTCGGCCCGATTGAATTAAAAACCATCGTCACTCGCGCCGAGTGGGGCACGTCTCGTTTCCAAAGTGGGAAAAAGTGTTCTTCGGAGGGTAATGCAGTCAGATTAATGTCGCACGGGGAGCGATCCCCCCGGCCTTATTGAAAGCCCCCATCTTCCCCCCTTTTACTACCAACTCAACGGAAATAACAACAAGCGGGGCTGCACTGGGAGCTGTGCCCAAAACGGCCTGCCCACGTTCCCCTCGGGCACTTAACGCACACATTCCGGGCCCGGAATCGATTCCGGGCGATTCCGGGACGCTCGCTTCATCGTCTGTTTAATGCCTCGTTTCGGCTCCGAATGGCCGCCGCCGGTCGCGACGTGATCCCGCACCTCATGATTCCGAAATTAAACGTTGATTTATCAATATTACACCAATATTTGCATTCAATCATTGTGCATCGTTATAATCGTAGGCGACATTCTTGTCTAAACTTTTGACAAATTTTCATAGAACTTGTTTTCATAAAATTTATATCATTTATCAGCGAGCTTTCATTACATATTTTTTAATATTATATCAAATTTAATAATTTGAAGAAAACCAAAGATTCTATATAGAATTGGAATTCAATATATTTCGGCGTACATTTTAATAAAATTCCCTCAATTTTCTGAAATTCTGCTAGAATTTTGTTAGATTTCGGAAATTTCCCTATAAATTTATGCGCACATTTTAATAAAATTCCCTCAATTTTCTGAAATTCTGACAGAATTTTATGATATTTCGGAGAATTCCCCATAAATTTATGATATTTTGATAAATTCTCCTCAAATTTCTAATATGTTGACGAATTTTCTGAAAATATTATAATATTACAATGAATTTTCTACAAATTTCTGAGATTTTGATAATTTCTCCACATATTTCTGATGTTTTGGGATTATTTTAAAGTTTTTAAAGAAGCTGAGGCCAAAAAGTTATTATTTGCTAAGGTATTATTTAATTCATGAGTACGTATTTTACTAAATAAAGCTGTTCCGCTAGGTTGCAATGATAATTGGAATAGCTGGGGCATGTAGAAAGGCTGAATTGACGTTTCTATGTAAAAGATAAATTTTAGACGAGGGCATTTTTTTTAAGATCACCATTCCGGAAACAAAGACCCATGTTATTCGTGGATATGTGGTTAGCGCTGGTAATATTTCAGACGTGAATTTTCTCGATCTTATCAGAAAGTACAAAAATATGAGGCCCCAAATTACAAAGCACGACCGAATTTTGTCAAACATTTTAATAAATAATTTGCAGTACAACCTGTGGGTATAAATACCTTTGGAAAATTATCCACAACAATCGCCCAATTTCTTGGACTACCAAACCCCAAAGCAAACACAGGACACTGTTTAAGACGTTCATCAGCCTCTCTACTGGCAGACTCAGCGGCAGATATTTTAAGAATTAAACAGCGTGGTGGTTGGAAATCGAGTACTGTGGCAGAAGGATATGTAGAAAATTCACTCGAAGATTCACTCGAAGAAGAGAAGTTCTAAGAACATTCTCGGTGAAAGTTCGAATGCACCTGTTGTAGCTTCAAAAGAAATTAACATTAGGCAAAAAATGCTTGAAAATCCTTATGCAGAATCGGGAATCAACTTAACAAATTGTGTTTGTAATAATTTTGTGTTTAATGTTCATAAATCTTAAAATTCTGTTGTCATATCTTACCTTGTGTTTGTAATAATTTTGTGTTTGATGTTTATAAATCTTAAAATTCTGTTGTCATATCTTACCTTGTTTCCTTATTTCACTTTAAACATGGCAAAAAGCATGTAAAAAGATTACATAACTACTTTACATAACTGAGTGCATGATAGTTATGAAAAATATGATGTTTCATTATAACTTATCTTTCATAACTTATCTTTCACGTAGAAACGTCAATTCAGCCTTTCTACATGCCCCTGCAATTCCAATTATCATTGCAACCTAGGGGAACAGCTTCATTTAATAAAATTTTAATCTTTTTTAGACGGTTTTCACCGTTTAAAAGCACCCCGTTTTTTTCCAACGCGGTTATTTCCAAAACAACCCTCATAAGTTGTATTTTAACGGGCACTTATATAATGGTATTTTTGAAATACAAATTGTCTAAACTTTCTGCTACAAAATATTCCTCGGATAAAGGTTTCTTTAAGGTAAAATACGAGGCCAGATTTATGTTTTTATTTGTAAGAGAAATTGAAACCACTTTTCACGACTTTTTGATGAAACATTTTTGATATTCAATTTTTATCTCAGAAATTTATAAAGAAAATGTACTCATGCACGTACTCATGATTTAAATAATACCTTTGCAAATAAAAACGTTTTGTCCTCAGCTTCTTTAAAACAAATTTAATCTGAAAACATCAGAAATTTGTGGACAATTTATGAAAATCTCAGAAATTTGTGGAAAATTCATTGTAATATTATAATATTTTCAGAAAATTCGTCAACATAATATTTTCAGAAAATTCGTCAACATATTAGAAATTTGTGGAGAATTTATCAAAATATCATAAATTTGTAAGGAATTATCCGAAATACCACAAAATTCTGGCAGAATTTAAAAAAATTAAGGGAATTTTACAAAAATGTACGCCGAAATGTATTCAATTCCAATTCTATATAGAATCTTTGGTTTTCTTCAAATTATAATATACTATAATTTTAAAAAAACATGTAATGAAAGCTCGCGACAAATGATAAATTATATGAAAACAAGTTCTATGAAAATTTGTCAAAAGTTTCGTTAATTTCCGAGAAAAAAAACTTCTAAGAACAACACTGATATTATAAACCGAAAATCTACTTATAAAGAATCTGCAAAATATAAGAACATTGTACTCTAAATTATTTATGTAAGTTAAGTTGATATTAAATTGTAGTTACTTAATGCATGTGTTTGACAGGCTAATTTGGGACCACGACAGCTTTACTCGTCCAATGAGCTACGACGCAAATGAGGGGCCCAACAAATTCTGATACAAGGTGCTGGTTGTTGAGTTGATGATTATAACTCAAACATACATTTCTGTCTACTGCATGTTCTACTGCCAATCCCAGAAATTGATGTAAGGTTTGTGTTTTCATAACGGAATTAAATAATAGTAAATTTTGCCACGAGCATTTAATAACCATTAAATGCGAGTTGCATACACTATTTTTTCTACGACAAAGAATGAAAAGTGGTAAGTGTCAAAATTTATTAAAAGTAAATGTACAACACGATATGTAAGTTAAGTTAAGTTAAGTTTGTAAGTTAAGTTGACATTAAATTGTTGTAACTTAATACATGTGTTTGAAAGGCTAATTTGCGATCACGACAGCTTTACTCGTCCAATGAGCTACGACGCAAATGAGGGGCCCAACAAATACTGATAAAAGGTGCTGGTTGTTGAGTTCTTGATTATAACGCAAACATACATTTCTGTCTACTGCATGGTCTACTGCCAATCCCAGAAATTGATGTAAGGTTTGTGTTTTCATAACAGAATTAAATAATAGTAAATTTTGCCACGAGCATTTAATAACCATTAAATGCGAGTTGCATACACTATTTTTTCTACGACAAAGCATGAAAAGTGGTAAGTGTCAAAATTAAAAAAAAATTAAATTAAAAAATTAATTAATTAAATTAAATTAATTTTTTAAAACACAATAATAAATTGTAAATAAATTGCTTGATTTCGTTGGTCGCAAACGTTTTAGCTTCTTTAGGTTTATATCCTTCGGATTTTCGTTTTATTAACGCATGTATTTTGGAATATTTGGATATGTCCACATTATGTTTGATACCCAACGTAGATTTCAAAATTGAATATGGTGTCCATAAAGATATCATTTTTTTGGTAATTCATTCAACTTGTGTTCCTCCAAAAATAAAATTAGAGTAAAATTTCTCGTTCTAACAATCTCACTGGTAATAAATTGATTGTGGCTCTTGTGGGCTGCTCAACAATGTCCGGTGGGGTTAAATTTTCCATATCACTATCACTAGAGGTAGGATAGTTAGGCAATTTGCCTTTTTCGTATAAAAGGTATGATTAAAGGCAGGCCCAGCGCATTATTTGTTTACCATAGTAAACATTTAAAAAAACCTAAATTATTTTTTTTTATTTTGCCTTTTTCGCATAAATTCGAGGTTTTTGCCTTTTTCGGGTGCATTTTGCTTTTTTTACCTTCTTTATGCCTTTTTAGGTGGTTTGTACATTTTTTTATTTCGATTTTGGAATACTTGAATTTTTTTTTGTTTTTTTTGATGCTTCCAAATCCATAGCAATATCAAAATCACAGCAAGCTTTCAACGACGCAAATGTATTAAATGTTCTGACCTACATACAAACATATTTTTCTTGGATACCGCAAAAAATCGAAAATTTGGAAAAGATTGGATTAAGCCTCATCGTATCTCTTAAAATCATCGATGATGCAATCATACTCACGTCGGGTGCTCCGGGTCCAGAAGGAAAACTTATTAATGAAAAACTAAAAACAGTTTTGCAAAAAAATTCAGGTTTAGATGAAATAAGAAATATTTCAAAAATTTTAAATGGTACCGCTTCGTGTTCCGAAGTACTTGTATATAATAAACTCTCTCCAGACGAAATAAGTTCACTGAAATTTGCTCCTATAACATCATGTGATGCAGAAAGATCATTTTCCGTGTACAAACAAATTCTCAGTGACAGGAGAACTAAATTAACTCCAGATAACATAGAAAAATTACTTGTTACGGGATGGTTAAAAAATAAAAATGTATAATTATTATTAACAATTATTTATTTTTATTTAATAATTATTAATATTTTACATGGTCCCAATAAAAAGTTGATTATTTAAATATGTTTCATTTCTTACAGTTCTCTAGATGTGTTTTCAGTTTCTCCTCGGCCATACCTTGGTATTGTGTTTTTGTGCACTATTTTTGCATTTCTTGCTTTTTTTTTAATTTGCCTTTTTGGCCATCTTTTTTGCCTTTTTGGTCACTTTTTTTTGCCTTTTTGCCTACCTTTTTTGATGTTTTATTTTGCCTAACTATCCTATCTCTAACTATCACTATTCGACATGTTTAATGATTTTTCCCGCAATCGTGTTGTTGTAGCGATTTGCAGTTTATGTTGGTACATCTTGTAAGTTCAACATAACAATACTATGGCTAGTCTCCATGGAAACACAGTTCTGTTCGAGTTTATAACAGCTCTAATGCGGTAAGTAATAGTAATATTTTTTCACCAACAGATGTCTAATTTATTTGGAAAAATGAATTTTCGTACCTTTCTTTTGATATTATAGGAACCAAAGATTCACAACCCATTAGATACGATTCTTCAATGTCTGTATTTATGTGAAATTCTTCTTCATTAGCCATTGTGAAAAAATAATACTGAAACTTTAAATTTTTGATTTGGTTTCTAACCCCAGAACGTTTCTAACGAAGTACATAACGTTTCTAACGAAATACATTCAAAACACTCTGGATATACCTATGTACAACATTTTGCCATAAAAGTCAAGATAATTAAATTGGAAACAACTCAAATTGTTATCTAACTTGATTTATGCTATTGTGCGAAAAAACGTTATACTCTACACCAGTAGTTTTCAAAGTGGGGCGCACGCCCCACCGGTGGGGCGCGTAGGTTTTTCAGGTGGGTCATGAGAATCTAAGGTGGTCTTATGATATTTGAAGTTGGATTTTAATATCGAATTAATATTTGCTGCAGCACTTAATTAAAAATATATTAAATTATAATATATTAAAATTTATATACACATATGTATATAATATACATATATCATAGCGTTTTACTTAAGCGTTATTGTACTATAATATTGATCGAAAAAAATGCGTTAACAAACATTTTTGTTTTTCCACGTATTTAATCGAATCGACAAAATCATGTGTCGCGACGTCGTGGCTCGATGACTGTTGGTACACGAGTCATATTTTCAACTAGTGTTCGTCTAGTATTCATTGTCAGTACTTGCATTTACGTCTTTTTCAAGTGTTTTTCGTGTCGAGTAGGTGTATATAAATCAGTTCATTGTTCTTTTTCGATGTTGTAAGAGAGTTTTTCAATTTGCTAGTTATTAAAGGTAAGTTGCATTTTTTATCAAAAAATAATTTAAAAATACTAAATACAACATAATTGTAGCTAATTTTGGCTCAATATAAAAATGGCTAGCGCCAAGAAGATAAAGACTCGCCAATACAAAGAAGAATTTTTAAATTTTGGTTGCATAACCGCCATAAATGTCCTAGCCATCTTAGTCTTTGAGCTTTCACTACCCCCACAATTTCGGCATCTCCATACAGTTCTCTTATTTCCTGGTTTGTTAAATGTATTGTCTGTCAAAATGTTATAGGAATTATAATTCCTGCTTGGTCTGAAACTACCAGTTCAGTTATTGAACCTTTGATTTATTTATACAGGGTGTTTGCAAAATCAAAATTTTTAGGTTATTTTGACACTTATTTATTTAGTATTTGTAAAAAGAAAGTAAAATTACATCTAACAATATTATAGAAAAAAATTAATCATTCAAACAATCCCCCAAATACAGAAAATAACACAGAAATTTAAAAAAATCGCCTCCGAGAGGCATTTGCATCGATAACTATTGAAGAAATACAAAACAGGATACAGAAGCTAGTAGTGAAAAAAACAAATGGCTTGGTGAACATTTCCAGAAACTTTTATTGAAGTGTTCACATTTTCATAGTACATATTTGAAATATTCATACATATCCATATCCCAATGAATTCCCCAAGTTTGCTAGGAAATTTCATAAAAAATCCTAAATATGTAGGATATCAATGAATATACAAGAAAAACGAAAATTGTGGTTATTGAATTTTCGTAAATATTTGGGAAGACCACAGAAAGTGCCTAAATGTACTAAACATGTGCTAAAATATTCTGAAACCTATGATGTGTAGAAACGTTCATTGTTTTCTCAAATTATAATAAATTATTAGAAAATTTCTAAAACTAATTTCCGTCTTTAAATGTGCAAAATATTGCAGAAAATACAACAAAATTATAAGCAAATTCATATAAATTTTGTAGAAAAAAAAGAGCATATAGCCTCAGCTATTAAATATACTTCAAATTACGCGAGAATATGCAGGAAATTGTAGAACATTTCCAGAAAATTTAATTGAACTGTTCACATTTTCATAGCACATATTTGAAATATTCATACATATCCATATCCCAAATAATTGCCCAAGTTTGATAGAAAATTTCATTAAATATTCGCAAATATGTACTGTATTCATGAAAATTGTGCTCATTGAATTTTCGTAAATATTTGGAAAAACCACACAAAGTGCCTAAAGGTACCAAACAAGTGCTAAATTATTGTGAAAACAATGAAGTACAGAAACGTTCATAGTTTTCTGAAATTGTAATAAATATTTCAAAAAAATTCTAAAACCAATTTCCGTCTTTAAATGTGCTGAATATTGCAGAAAGTACAACATAATTATAAGCAAATTCACATATATTTTGTAGAAAAAAAAGAGCATATAGCCTCAACTATTAAATATACTTAAAATTACGCGAAAATATGCAAGAAATTGTAGAACATTTCATTGTTCATATTTGAACATTGTACATATTTGAAATATTCATACATATCCATATCCCCAAGAATTCCCCAAGTTTGCTAGGAAATTTCATAAAAATTCCTAAATATGTAGGATATCAATGAATATACAAGAAAAACGAAAATTGTGGTTATTGAATTTTCGTAAATATTTGGGAAAACCACAGAAAGTGCCTAAATGTACTAAACATGTGCTAAAATATTCTGAAACCGATGATGTGTGGAAACGCTCATTATTTTCTTGAATTATAATAAATTATTAGAAAATTTCTAAAAATAATTTTCGTCTTTAAATATGCTGAATATTGTAGAAAGTACAAGAAAATTATAAGAAAATTCATATAAATTTTGTATAAAAAAAGAGCATATAGCCTCAACTATTAAATATACTTAAAATTACGCGAAAATATGCAGGAAATTGTAGAACATTTCCAGAAAATTCAATTGAAGTGTTCACATTTTCATAGTACATATTTGAAATATTCATACATATCCATATCCCAAAGAGTTCCCCAAGTTTGCTAGGGAATTCAATAAAAATTCATTACGCAAATATGTAGGATATTAATGAAAATACAAGAAAAAGAAAAATTGTGGTCATTGAATTTTCGTAAATATTTGGAAAAACCACACAAAGTGCTGAAATGTACCAAACAAGTGCTAAAATATTCTGAAAACAATGAAGTACAGAAACGTTCATAGTTTTCTGAAATTGTAATAAATATTTCAGAAGATTTCTAAAACTAATTTCCGTCTTTAAATGTGCTGAATATTGCAGAAAGTAAGGTTTTCTGATTTAAAAAACATGCATTTTCCTTCGTGGATAACGCAACCAATGTTGGTAAATTTATCTGATATTCCGGAAATATATCAACAAGAAATCGCTGAGCTGCAAAATGACGACTCGACAAAACCGTTATTCAAACATAAAGGAGAATTAGCTTGGCCTTCTGATGAAATGGAAAGGAAATATCCAAAAACAACGGATTTTGCAAGGAAATTGTTATTACCATTTCCGTCATCTTATCTGGCTGAATGTGGGTTCAGCAGTGTCAATGATATATTAGTAAAAAAGAGGAGCTCTTTAAATATCACCATGCGAGGAGATTTGAGACTCATGCTGACTAAGTTTGCACCGAACATAAAAAGTCTTTGTAGCAGACACCAGGCTCACGGATCACATTAATTAAACCAAATTTACTTACAATTATTATATCCTTTGTTTTTTTCTTAAAAATTTTCGGTTTATACTTTTACTAATATATACCTACATATACAAATTTATTATAATATTTAATTTTATAGCGATATTTTATTTTTTTTGTTACTTTGAACCTGGAAGTTATTATAAACAATATTTTATAGTTCTTATTAAAAATTCGTTTTTCTTGAATTTATATTTTATGAC
Organism: Othius punctulatus; assembly: GCA_951805005.1. NCBI lineage: Eukaryota > Metazoa > Arthropoda > Insecta > Coleoptera > Staphylinidae > Othius > Othius punctulatus. Next base: position 77,226,181 of record OX638142.1, read on the forward strand.
CATTCTACTTTGCGTATATAGACGAAGAAAAGCAATTAATAATTTAGTCATGCTGTGCAAAAGTTCCGACATTTTGTTTATTTTATATATGGGGCATCAGATATTTAGTAGCTAATTGGTGGGGCATGGATCAAAAGAGTTTGAGAAGCACTGCTCTACACGGTTGTTAAGTGCCTAACAGAATCTCGAAAATTGAAAAATCTCGAGTTCGTCTCGATTTTTCAAACTTTTTCTCGATTCTGTTATAACGCACTTACCAACCTAATAGTGTAATATACTATTATTTAAAAAAGCAACAATTTATTAAAAATACCAACCATCAATTCCCCATGCACAGCTGTCAAAACTAATTAATTTTATATCTGTCATTGTCATAGATTAACTTGTATCTTAATGAAAAATTTGTATCCAAATGACTATCATTTAGGTACAAGTAGCGATTTTTTAATGTATAAATTAAAGTGTAGGAGTAGAAAAAGTATTTTTTTGTTTTTTTAATTATAATTGGCATGCATACATATTCGTTTATTAACTGAAAGTCATTATTAATTAATTATAATTGACATGCATACATATTCGTTTATTAACTGAAAGTCATTATTAATACGATGTGAAGATATGTCATTTATACCAATAAATCCTGATGAATACATCCAACCTTGATCGCATCCAATTAAATCGAATCCAGTGAAAAATATTTAACACGCATTACAGTTAACACCATTTGCGAAACGTCGAATTACAATATCGCACCGCGACCGTCCATTAATCACACCCCCATCCCTGCCCCTTCGCACGCTATTATTTCGCGCGTTTTGGGAACGTTACCCAAATCCAATTCGCCGCCCCAAATCAAACATGTCCACGGCCTGGTCGCTCCCCCTAATTACTATAATTGATCCAATAATGAACGGAAAATTTGAATTGATACATCGGCTGTGAAACGCACCCCCACACCTACACACACAGTTGGACGGACAGACAGACAGCAGCAGCGAATTGATGCAGACATGGAAATGCAGATGTGTAGATTTAATATTCATCCGCGGGCGGGCCGCTTATCCCCGCGATCAGGCCGAAACAAATGCAGTGGTAGATACACCCCGTCAGATACGGAGTTTATAAATGCCGGGCCATCAATTTGGGGGCGCGTTTCGGTTCTGGCTGGCGCTTTTTTCCTCGATAACGCGTTTGATGGATAAACTTGGCTCGTCATTATCGCGAGAGCGCCCCGCTTTTAATTCCAATTAGCGGCGCGCGGCGCCGGATTTCCGCTCAAATAATCCGCGCGCGCGTTTTTTTTTCGCCGCTCAACAATGCAGTATTTACACGCCCCATCCCTATCCGCGCACACCAAACGCCGCACGGCGCGATCAAACTTATTAAATTAAACCCCCGAAAGCGCGGTGCTCAGCGTTTGAGCATCCACGACGCAAGCGGTTTTATTTAATTCCGCTTAATTGCCCGTGGGAGATAGTGATTCAACAATTCGCGAGGCGATTCTTACCTCTTCGGGGCGCGCAGATTACGTTATGAAGCGGTAACTTCACACCTCAGGGCGCTGTTTTCATCTTTGCCGTTGCGATTAAGAAAATTTAATCTAGATTAATGCGAGGCAAAGGGAACGGAATAAAGCACCGAGCGCAGGGGGGCGTGCGGAGGGCGATAAAGTATTACATAAATATCTCAATAGAATTGCGCCGTTCTGTGAGATTAAATGATATTAAAACTGAAATAAAATAATTCAGGCGCCCCCTTTTATACGTGTAATTTGCTTTATGCCGTTTCATATAAGGCGCCCCTCGTTCATTAGAGCCGAGCGAATTTTGCTTAATTTCATCCGGCTTTAACGAGGTATATTGTTAATCCCATATACGGACGCCAATGCGCGCAATGGCTCCAGCGCAAACAAGCCGCGTTTGTTGATAATAAAATATTATGATGTATCAATCAAACGCGTGGGCCGGAAATTAAATCGGCACGGATACACTCCTATCATTACTTCGATCGCGGTTTAATTCCGAATAAATTGCATTATTCTATCTATAATAAAATCTTAATGCCGAGCCCTCCCACTCCGGCTAGCGACCGCAGGATTAAAAAAAGGTTACAGAATCGCGCCTAATCCTTTGTACCGGAATTTATAGGTCCTTTATCACGCCCCCCGACCGGTGAGCGTAAAAAACGCGGCCCGACGTGCGGGTAAAGTGAAAAAATTTAATAAGCCGGTAATAGATTCAAATGCGCGTCTAATGAAAGTCACATTAGTCACTTTTTTAAACCGCCCCCACGCCAGGGGGCGGCTGCGAGTTAATAAATTGCGACGCGCCGCTTTGGCGGGCGTAAATATCAAACCAGGGCCTGTAATTCAACGAGCTCTGTAGGTGCGTCCAACACAGGTTCAAAATTAAGCCTGCATAATTCCGCCCTCGTCAGCTATCAAGGGAATCAATTTTTGTATCTAAAGTTTTCTATGCGTTTGCATGAATTAAGCGGTCTCTCATTGCACTCAGATAATTTTGCCAAAAACAAATCAGAAATTTATGAAAAATCTAAGAGAACATAATTTTTTTTCAGAAAATTAACCAGAAATTAGTACTGATGGTATTTACCAAAATATGATAAATTTATTAGCTCGGCTAGGTACATCAAAATGAAAATTTCCGTTAAATAAATAAATTAAAAAATAAATTGAAAAGTTGATCATAATATCAGTACATACCTAAACAGTGGAAAATTCGCAATTATGTTAGAAATTTATGTAGAATTTACCAAATTATTAGAAATTCACAGAACATTCAGAACAAAATTTATGAAAAATTGCAATAATGTCAGAAATTTGTGGAAAATTTGCCAAAATGTCATATATTTATGGTAAATTCATCATAATATCATAAATTTAAGGAAACTTCACCTAAGCATTACAAATTAGTGGAAAGTTGTAATGTAGATACATCAAAATGAATATTTCCGATTTAAAATAAATTAAAAAGTTGATCATAATATCAGTAGATACCTAAGCAGTGTAAAATTCGCTATTATATTAGAAATTTATGTAGAATTTACCAAATTATTAGAAATTCACAGAACATTCAGAACAAAATTTATGAAAAATCGCAATAATGTCAGAAATTTGTGGAAAATTTGCCAAAATGTCATATATTTATGAAAAATTCATCATAATATCATAAATTTATGGAAACTTCACCTAAGCATTTCAAATTAGTGGAAAGTTGTAATGTAGATACATCAAAATGAAGATTTCCGTTAAATAAATAAATTAAAAATAAATAAATAAATTGACCATAATATCAGTAAATACTTAAGTAGTGGAAAATTCGCTATTATATCAGAAATTTATGGAGAATTTACCGAAATATTAGAAATTCGCAGAACATTCAGAATAAAATTTACGAAAATATCGCATTAATATCAGAAATTTGGGGAAAATTTCCCAAAATATCAGAAATTTATGGTAATTTCACGAAATATCAGAAATTTGTGAAGAAAAAATGTCTATAAATCAATATTTGTGGGGAAATATCATAAAGTTGTGTCATATATTTGTAGAAAATTGATCGTAATATCATACATATACGGAGACATCAGAATATTAGAATTTGTAGATAATTCGCAAAAATGTCAGAAATCTGCGTATAATTTACCAAAATATCTTAAATTAGTGGAAAGTTGTAATGTAGAAGCATTAAAATGAGGATTTCCGTTAAATAAATATGTTAAAAATAAATTAAAAAGTTGATCATAATATCCGTTCCTAATTAGTGGAAAATTCTCCATTATATCAGAAATTTATGGATAATTTATCAAAATATTAGAAATTCGCAGAACATTCAGAATAAAATTTATGAAAATTCGCAATAATATCAGAAATTTGCTGAAAATTGGCCAAAATATCAGAAATGTATGGAAATTTCACCAACTATCAAAAATTTGTGGGGAATAAATATCTATAAATCGATATTTGTGGGGAAATATCATAAAGTTGTGTCATACATTTATAGAAAATTGATCGTAATATCATACATATACGGAGACATCAGAATATTAGAATTTGTAGATAATTCGCAAAAATGTCAGAAATTTGCGTATAATTTACCAAAATATCTGAAATTAGTGGAAAGTTGTAATGTAGAAACATTAAAATGAGGATTTCCGTTAAATACATAAATTAAAAATAAATTAAAAAGTTGATCATAATATCCGTTCCTAAATAGTGGAAAATTCTACATTATATCAGAAATTTATTGATAATTTATCAAATTATTAGAAATTCACAGAACATTCAGAACAAAATTTATGAAAATTCGCAATAATATCAGAAATTTGAGGAAAATTTGCCAAAATATCAGAAATTTATGGTAATTTCACCAAATATCAGAAATTTGTGGGGAATAAATATCTATAAATCGATATTTGTGGGGAAATATCATAAAGTTGTGTCATATATTTGTAGAAAATTGATCGTAATATCATACATATACGGACACATCAGAATATTAAAATTTGTAGATAATTCGCAAAAATGTCAGAAATTTGCAAATAATTTACCAAAATATCTGAAGTTAGTGGAAACTTGTAATGTAGACACATTAAAATGAGGATTTCCGCTAAATAAATAAATTAAAAATAAAATAAAAAGTTGATCATAATACCCGTTCCTAAATAGTGGAAAATTCTCCATTATATCAGAAATTTATGGATAATTTATCAAAATAATAGAAATTTGCAGAACATGCAGAACAAAATTTATGAAAATTCGCAATAATATTAGAAATTTGTGGAAAATTTGCCATAATGTCAGATATTTCTGGTAAATTCACCAAATATCAGAAATTTGTAAGGAATAAATATCTATAAATCGATATTTGTGGGGAAATATCATAAAGTTGTGTCATATATTTGTAGAAAATTGATCGTAATATCATACATATACGGAGACATCAGAATATTAGAATTTGTAGAAAATTCGCAAAAATGTCAGAAATTTGCGAATAATTTACCAAAATATCTGAAGTTTGTGAAAAGTTGTAATGTAGAAACATTAAAATGAGAATTTCCGTTAAATAAATAAATTAAAAATAAACTAAAAAGTTGATCATAATATCTGTAGGTTGGGGTTAATTTTCTTTATTACTTCGTCTTATGAAATCATCAAATTGCAGAAGAAATATTAACATATCATAGACACTACTAAGATTCATTTATTTATCATTATTTCATCTCTATGAATCTCTATGAATCTCTATGGGTAGGTGACTACCCAGCTACTACGATCTTCAATACAAACCGCTACATATCCATTCCTAAATAGTGGAAAATTCTCCATTATATCAGAAATTTATGGATAATTTATCAATATACTATACTATATATACTATATAAAATTTATTCGCAATAATATCAGAAATTTGCTGAAAATTTGCTAAAATGTCAGAAATTTCTGGAAAATTCACCAAATATCAGAAATTTGTGGGGAATAAATATCGATAAATAAATATTTGTGGGGATATATAATAAAATAGTGGACGGAATTTCAGAAAATTGAGGGAAATTCACTAAATTATAAGCCGAAAAAACTGAAAATCAAATAATTAAAATCAAAGATAGCCCATAAAAATACTGACAAAATTACAATATAAAGCAATACAAAAAAAAACATTACTCAGTGAGTAAACAAATGACAGCCAACTTGTTAATCTGGGTTTTGAAAATATACCTGTATACACAGAGCATTTTCTTGTTGCCAGAACATTTTCCTGTCGTCTTTTTAGATTTTTTTGAAATATATATTTTAAAAGTTCCAAAAATTTCAGCAAGTAACAAATTAAATAAAAATCTGTGATAAGAACACTGATTTTGAATTCTATAAAGAATCTTCAAAATATAAGAAATGAGTACTCTAAATTATTATATTATATGTAAACTCAAGTTTTATTTTAAAAGTGGTTCCAAAAATTTGGACAAGTAACTACAAAAAAATATAAATTTGTTGAACAATTATTCTGAAACCTATAAATATTATCCACAATATTAGAAATATGTAGTTTAAATTATTATATTATATGTAAACAATTTTTACAATTAACACAATTATTTTGAAACCTATAAATAACTTCCACAATATTAGAAATGTGTAGTTTAAATTATTATATTATATGTTAAATATGTAAAGATTCTATAATACACTGTCAAGTATTTTTAATAACGATTTTCAGAAAATTATCTCAAACTTTGTGCAGAATCAACCAAAATATGGCCAATTTAAGGAAAGTTCATAGGAGTATCAGAATTTTTCAGAAAAATTGTCAAAACATCAGAAATTTGTGGAAAACTCATCATATTATTATAATATTTTCGGAAAATTCGGCATAATATCAGAAATTTGTGAAGAATTTATTAAAATATCATAAATTTAAGTAGGATTTAAGTAAATTGTAGCAGACTTTCAGAAAATTCAGTGTATACTCCAAGTTATTATATTATGTGTAAACTATACCTTTTCAAGTTCAAATTAAGACCAATCAAGTTCAAATTGAGACCAATAAATTTCATATTGAGGCCAATCAAGTTCAAATTGATACCAATAATTCTCAAATTGAGACTAAACAAAATCAAGTTGACTCTAAACAATATCAAGTTGAGAGTAAACAATTAAAATTGATTATGTCAACTTGATATTGTTTAGTGTCAACTTGATTTTGTTTAGTCTCAATTTGAAATTGATTGGTTTAAATTTGAAATTGATTAGTATCAATTTGAACGTGATTGGCCTCAATTTGAAATTGATTGGTCTCAATTTGAACTTGATTGGTCTCAATTTGAACTTGAAAAGGTATAGATTATATCTTGATTATTTGATACTGTGAATTATTTTTATTTAACGATTTTCAGACTAACAAATTATTTTGTAAAATAACCTCTAATAAACAAAGGAAAAATTCTTTTTCAAATCTTTTGTAATAATAACAATTTAAATTGAAAATTACCAAATGTATTATTGGTAATTACACATTTGTAAAGGAACCTCCTTTACAAAACTCAGGAATTTACCAATAAATTGTAAACAATGTAAAAAATGTTTATTTAATTCCTTTATGAAAACACAAACCTTACATCAATTTCTGACGTTATGAAATTTCAAATTTTTCATAACTGCCACCCACGAGTTATGTAATGTAGTTATATATTACAGTTATTAGTATTATTAGTATTATTAGTATTATTATTAGTATTATTATTAGTATTAGTTATGACATTACATAACTGCAGTTCCCACCAAGCTTCAAACTTTTTTAGGTTACAGCGTATCTATTTCTGGATTTTTCAGGTAATAAACTACCCATGGCAACATTAGCAGAGTCTTCAACATCAGAAGTTAGTTCTGAATCGCTATTTGAGGATATTTTTTGGCATTATTATTAAATTTGTGAATTGTTTTAGTTTTCTGATAAATTTGTTCATGTCAGTGCATTCATGTTGGCGTAGAAACAATAGGTATAAGATGATCTGATTTTGTGATGTAGTAAGGAACGTTATTATTTAAGTAGTAGATTAAATAAATCCGACGGAATTAAATAAAGTTTTGTGCGTAACCAGTTACGAAATATGCAATATTGTTTGACTCGTGTAATTTGCAAAACTCGCTTCGCTCATTTTGGCAAATATTACACTCGTCAAACGAAAATTGTTTGTTGTTGTTGTTGTGGAAAATAAGGTAAACGTAATTTCATTGATTATTACTCAAAATATTGATTAAAATCGCTGTAAGATTCAATTACCGAATATTGTTACCTGCATGTTTCCTTATTGCAATTGCATTTTCATTTCTAGTGGTTGGCGAAATTTCACGCTGCACCTGGGGATGCCTGCCAAAGTTGCACTAACGACTCAGTTTTTGCAGAGTAAATCTGCCCGTTTGTAGTATCGGGTTGACGTGCATCTCGACGATGCAGACTCACTTTTGGGGGATTTTGCTGCCTCTGCAAAAGTGAGCCCAGGCGCGCATTGTATCGACTTCGCCAGTTCCCCTTAAAACTTTCCTTTGTGCAAATTGAAGTTGCCATAAGTTTAATATTATAATTACGCGAACTCGGAGAGGTATAATAACATACTCCGTCGGCTCCGTGAGACTGGCGGAATAATTAAAATTCAGCGACAAAGTTATAATTGCACTTTTATTGCGAAACGTTCATCTCAGGCGCGACGACTATATATACACGTTTATATAGATATAGATGGATGTGGAGGCTCGTATAATTCACTGAAAGGCTCGGGCGTGCACATTCAAAGATTCCCCATTAATTACATTAGGCTTATTATAAGTTGGCCCCTAATATAATTATTCAACCCCAATTAATAGTAGTTTAACTAGCGGTAATTTCGGCCCCGGCGGCGCCCAAGTTTTGCCAGAGGAAATAAATAAATCATACCGCCGGAAGCTGCGTGTGTGGCACGTGGTGCGTGCGCCCTCTTCTTCCTCCGCAGCAGCCACCACCACCCACTCGTGCTCATGATTAAAATACCCAGAGTGCAGCGTTTATATGATCAAAAGCCCTGTCCACTCGATGTACCTAGTTAGTTGGCCGGCAAACATGCGGATGTTAATGTGGACGAGGACGTGCATGTGGACGTGTATGTGGGTGGATCCGTTATCCCTTTGACGGATGGTTTTATTTATAAAACAATGCGCCTCCCTCGATGGACGCCCTAATTTATGCCGTCGCTTTCAGACAGCGTCACCGGGAGAAAATCCGTGGATTTATTGCAACCTCTCGATTCGGCGAATTAAACGATCGCCACGCTCCATCTATGGTTATATTATGCATCAGGCAAATCCCCGTAATCCGTTAACAAATAAAAGCCAATTTGACACTATTTTTGTCTTAAATTCAATCAATTAACAATAAACAATAAACAATAAATAATAAACAAGCCCGGCTGTGAAAGGAGGAGGGTTGTTGGCAGGGCTAGCAACCCTGCAACGTAAAAGGGAGCGTGCTACGGAAACTTATACAAGCCTCGGATGGAAGAAGCTTGTAGAAGCAATGTGCGTTTAATTGTCTCCCTTATTTAACACTAAAACTTTGTCAAATTTTCAGGAGAATTAGTTTCAGGTGTACTATATACGAATCTAATATCAAATTTGCAAATAATAAATTTTCAGAAATTTCAGTAATAGATAACCCATACTTGTCAATGCGGAAAGTTAAGTGTTTGATTTTCTCTCTTATTTAATACTGAAACTTTGTCCAATTTTTCAGGAGAATCAGCTTCAGGTGTACTAAATACAAATATAATATATAATATGCATTTAATACATTTTCAGAATTTTCAGTAATAGATAACCCATACTTGTCATTGCAGAAAGTTAAGTGTTTGATTTTCTCTCTTATTTCATACTGAAACTTTGTCAAATTTTCAGGAGAATTAGCTTTAGGTGTGCTAAATACAAATCTAATATGAAATATGCATTTAATACATTTTCAGAAATTTCAGTAATAGATAACCCATACTTGTCAATGAAGAAATTTAAGTGATTGATTTTCTCCCTTATTTAATACTAAAACTTTGTCAAATTTTGAGGAAAATTAGTTTTAGGTGTACACGAATCTTATATGAAATTTGCAAATAATAAATTTTCAGAAATATCAGTGATAGCTAACCCATACTTGTCAATGTAGAAGTTAAGTGTTTGATTTTCTCCCTTATTTAATACTGAAACTTTATCAAATTTTCAGGAGAATTAGTTTCAGGTGTACTGTACATGAATATAATATGAAATTTGCAAATAATAAATTTTCAGAAATTTCAGTAATAGATAACCCATACTTGTCAAAGAAGAAAGTTAAGTGTTTGATTTTCTCCCTTATTTAATACTGAATCTTTGTCAAATTTTCAGGAGAATTAGTTTCAGGTGTGCTGTACACGAATCTATTATTATATTTGCATATAATTATTTTTCAGAAATTTCAGTTATAGCTAACCCATACTTGTCAATGCAGAAATTTAATTGTTTAATTTTCTATCTTATTTAATACTGAAACTTTGTTAAATTTTCAGGAAAATTAGCTTTAGGTGTACTTAATACAAATATAATATGAAATTTGCATTTAATACATTTTCAGAAATTTCAGTAATAGATAACCCATACTAGTCAATGCAGAAAGTTAAGTGTTTAATTTTCTCCCTTATTTAAAACTGAAACTTGGTCAAATTTTCAGGATAATTAGTTTCAGATGTACTGTGCACGAATCTAATATAAAATTTGCAAATAATAAATTTTCAGAAATTTTAGTAATAGCTAACCCATACTTGTCAAAGCAGAAAGTTAAGTGTTTAATTGTCTCCCTTATTTAATACTGAAACTTTGTCAAATTTTCAGGAGAATCAGCTTAAGGTGTATTAAATAAAAATCTAATATAAAATGTGCATTTCATACATTTAAAAAAAATCAGTAATAGCTAACCCATACTTGTCAATGCAGAAAGTTAGGTGTTTAATTTTATCCCTTAATTAATACTGAAACTTGGTCAAATTTTCAGGAGAATTAGTTTTAGGTACACTGTACACGAATCTAATATTAAATTTGGAAATAATGAAGTTTCAGAAATTTCAGTAATACCTAACCTATACTTGTCAATGTAGAAATTAAAGTGTTTGATTTTCTCCCTTATTTAATACTGAAACTTTGTCAAATTTTCAGAAGAATTAGTTTCAGGTGTACTGTATACGAATCTAATATGAAATTTGCAAATAAGTAATTTTCATAAATTTCAGTAATAGCTAACCCATACTTATCAATGTAAAAAGTTAAATGTTTAATTTTCTCCCCTATTTAATACTTAAACTTTGACAAATTTTCAGAAGAATTACTTTCAAGTATGTTATATATGAATCTAATATCAAATTTGCAAATAAGTAATTTTCAGAAATTTCAGTAATAGCTAACCCATACTTGTCAATGTAGAAAATTAGGTGTTTATTTTTTTCCCTTATTTAATACTGAAACTTTGTCAAATTTTCAGGAGAATTAGTTTCAGGTATACTAAAGAATATGTAGAATGTTAAATGTTTAATTTTCTCCCTTGTTTAATACTAAAACTTTGTCAAATTATCAGGAGAATTAGTTTCAGGGGTACTGTATACGAATCTATTTTGAAATTTGCAAATAATAAATTTTCAGAAATTTCAGTAATAGCTAACCCATACTTGTCAATGAAGAAATTTAAGTGTTTGATTTTCTCCCTTATTTAATACTAAATCTTTGTCAAATTTTTAGGAGAATTAGTTTCAGGTGTACTGTATACGAATCTAATATCAAATTTGCATTAAATATATTTTCAGAAACTTCAATAATAGCTAACTCATACTTGTCAATGCAGAAATTTAAGTGTTTGATTTTCTCCATTATTTAATACTGAAACTTTGTCAAATTTTCAAGAGAATTAGTTTCAGGTGTACTGTACACGAATCTAAGATGAAATTTGCAATTAATAAATTTTCAGAAATTTCAGTAATAGCTAACCCATACTTGTCAATGTAGAGAGTTAAGTGTTTAATTTTCTCCCTTATTTAATACTGAAACTTCATCAAATTTTCAGGAGAATTAGTTTCAGGTATACTGTATACGAATCTAATATGAAATTTGCAAATAATAAATTTTCAGAAATTTTAGTAATAGCTAACCCATACTTGTCAATGTAGAAAGTTAAGTGTTTAATTTTTTCCCTTATTTAATACCGAAACTTGGTAAAATTTTCAGGAGAATTAGCTTCAGGTATACTATATACGAATCTAATATCAAATTTGCAAGTAAGTAATTTTCAGAAATTTCAGAAATTTCAGTAATAGCTGACCCATACCTGTCAATGTAGAAAGTTAAGTGTTTGATTTTCTCCCTTATTTAATACAGAAACTTTGTCAAATTTTCAGGAGAATTAGCATTAGGTGTACTAAATACAAAACTAATGTGGAATATGCATTTAATACATTTTCAGAAATTTCAGTAATAGATAACCCGTACTTGTCAATGTAGAAAATTAAGTGTTTGATTTTCTCCCTTATTTAATCCTGAAACTTTGGCAAATTTTCAGGAAAATTAGTTTCAGGTGTACTGTATACGAATCTAATATCAAATTTGGAAATAATTAAGTTTCAGAAATTTCAGTAATACCTAACCCATACTTGTCAATGCAGAAATGTAAGTGTTTGATTTTCTCCCTTATTTAATACTGTAACTTTGTCAAATTTTTAGGAGAATTAGTTTCAGGAGTACTATATACGAATCTAATATCAAATTTGCAAATGATAAATTTTCAGAAATTTCAGTAATAGAAAACCCATACTTGTCAATGCAGAAAGTTAAGTGTTTGATTTTCTCCCTTATTTAGTACTGAAACTTTGACAAATTTTCAGGAGAATTAGTTTCAGGTGTACTGTACACGAGTCTAGTATCAAATTTGCATGAAATACATTTTCAGAAACTTCAATAATAGCTAACTCATACTTGTCAATGCAGAAATTTAAGTGTTTAATTTTCTCCCTTATTTAATACAGAAACTTTGTCAAGTTTTCAGGAGAATTAGCTTTAGATGTACTAAATACAAATCTAATATGAAATATGCCTTTAATTCATTCTCAGAAATTTCAGTATTAGATAACCCATACTCGTCAATGCAGAAATTTTAGTGTTTGATTTTCTCCCTTATTTAGTACTGAAACTTTGTCAAATTTTCAGGAGAATTAGTTTCAGGTGTACTGTACACGAATTTAGTATCAAATTTGCATGAAATACATTTTCAGAAACTTCAGTAATAGATAACCCATACTTGTCAATGAAGAAATTTAAGTGTTTGATTTTCTCCCTTATTTAATACTGAAACTTTGTCAAATTTTCAGGAGAATTAGTTTCAAGTGTACTGTACACGAATCAAATATGAAATTTTCAAATAATACATTTTCAGAAATTTCAGTTATAGCTAACCCATAGTTGTCAATGTAGAAAGATACGTGTTTAATTTTCTCCTTTATTTAATACTGAAACTTTGTAAAATTTTCAGGAGAATTAGCTTTAGGTGTACTAAATACAAATCTAATATGAAATATGCATTTAATACATTTTCAGAAATTTCAGTAATAGATAACTCATACTTGTCAATGCAGAAATTTAAGTGTTTGATTTTCTCCCTTTTTTAATACTGAAACTTTGGAAAATTTTCAGGAAAATTAGTTTCAGGTGTACTGTACACGAATCTAGTATCAAATTTGCATGAAATACATTTTCAGAAACTTCAATAATAGCTGACCCATACTTGTCAATGCAGAAATTTAAGTGTTTGATTTTCTCTTTTATTTAACACTGAAACTTGGTCAAATTTTCAGGAGAACTAGTTTAAGGTGTACTGTACACGAATCTAATATGAATTTTGCAAATAAAAAAATTTCAGAAATTTTAGTAGTAGCTAACTCATACTTGTCAATGTAGAAAGTTAAGTGTTTGATTTTCTCTCTTATTTCATACTGAAACTTTGTTAAATTTTCAGGGGAATTAGTTTCAGGTGTACTGTACACGAATCTAATATGAAATTTGCAAATAATAAATTTTCAGAAATTTTAGTAGTAGCTAACCCATACTTGTCAATGTAGAAAGTTAAGTGTTTGATTTTTTCCCTTATTTAATACTGAAACTTTGGCAAATTTTCAGGAAAATTATTTTTAGGTGTACTGTACACGAATCTAATATTAAATTTGCATTGAATACATTTTCAGAAACTTAAATAATAACTCACTCATACTTGTCAATGCAGAAGTTTAAGTATTTGACTTTCTCCCTTATTTAATACTGAAACTTTGTTAAATTTTCAGAAAAATTAGCTTCAGGTGTACTAAATACAAATATCATATGAAATATGCATTTCATACATTTTCAGAAAATTCAGTAATAGATAACCCATACTTGTCAATGAAGAAATTTAAGTGTTTGATTTTCTCCCTTATTTAATACTGAAACTTTGTCAAACTATCAGGAGAAATAGTTTCAGGTGTACTGCACACGAATCTAATATGAAATTTGCAAATAATAAATATTCAGAAATTTCAGTAATAGCTGACCCATACTTGTCAATGTAGAAAGTTAAGTGTTTAATTTTCTCTCTTATTTAATACTAAAACGTTGTAAAATTTTCAGGAGAATTAGCTTCAGGTGTACTAAATACAAATCTAATATGAAATATGCATTTAATACATTTTCAGAAATTTCAGTAATAGATAACCCATACATATCAATGCAGAAAGTTAAGTGATTGATATTCTCCCTGATTTAATACTGAAACTTTGTCAAATTGTCAGGAGAATTAGTTTCAGGTATACAATATACGAATCTAATATTAAATTTGCAAATTAATAGTTAGAATTTTTAGTAGTAAAATTTTTCAGTAAAGTTTTAAGTAATTTTCAGAAATTTCAGTAATAACTTATCCATACTTGTCAATGACTTAGATACCTGACTTTTTTTTTGTGGCTTAACTATAAAACGCTTGTACATTCCGCATCGTTGCTTTTAATAGAATGTATAATTTAGTGCAGTCAAAAAGAGTAAAAAAATCGAATTTTTGTGAATAACTCGATAACAAAAGACAATAGTTAATTTTGATTTTTACCATTAAGTTTTTCTCTATAAAAGACATCGGGGAGAAGGGTCCATTCTATCATCCCGGTTATAGTTATGGAGATTCTCTATTAAAACATCGAATTTTGTAGAAATAAAATTCGATCTTCTTAAAATCAGAGCAAGATTTATTGAAGTATTAATTTATAAGAAAATCGCAGCCAATATTAATACTTTTTTTAACAATTTTCGCTAATTATTCCCAATTTTTAATTCTTTTGTCCACAATTATGAGTGTCACTAAATAACTATATTGCAAATTTTGGCCCTGCTTGAGATATTGCTTGTTTGTTAATAATAATAATATGAGATAATAATTGAACACGAAATACCATTCTCAAGAAAAATGACCACTGGGAGGCGCGCGTACAAAACTCGGGACTAACTTAATCTCTGGCAACTTTTTCAGCTTACTTGCTTACACATGTTTCCATAGCATTAAACATTCAAGGGGCAAATAATTTCTTGTTTATCCCATTTTTCCCCGCGATACCGCATAAATTATGGAGTAATAAATGTAGGCAGACATAAATTTTTCATTTACCCGGCGAAAAGTCCCTCCCAATCGCACATCTCGAATGCCCTGCCTCATTAATATCCATTCTTTGCATTACGGCATTATACAACCCCCGGCCCGCTTGTCTCTTCTCGCCCCCTCGTTTTTTTCGCATGAATTATTTATGGCCGCGCGCGTATATCAGCCATCGGGGGTCTTTATTAATGTTTACTTGTACGTTTATCTCGATTTAATATGAAATATATCCACTCCGCTGTTCGCATTCTCGCGGGGGCAAAAAAACGAGAGAGCCAACTGTTTGCGGAGACGCAGCGGAGGACACTCGCACGGCTCGAGGATGAGATATTACGTCCATGGAGGGCCCCTTAATGGGGGAGGATCGTTTTCAATTTCGGACGCCCTCTGGACAGCGCGAGAGAGCCCCCAAATTGCGTTTGCCGGGATCGCAATGCTTTTTATTTTTTTTGATGAAAAAACGCGACTTTAGAAAATCGAGTTTAAAAAAGGAGTAATGGGGTATCTCTCCCGGTTTTTTTTTGCGCCAGCTAAAAGCACTGTTTTGCTCTTTGTGTATTTGCTCGGTAGTTTATTTATCAATACGCAATAAAACGCGCGGAAAGACAGCACAAATGGAGCGCAGATTTTACGCGTAGCTGAATGCCTGATTTATGGTAATGGTGTGCGCGTTTTTCAGCCCATTCAGAGCACAATTCGAAAATGCAGAATTATAGGTCATTGCTTTCAGACAAAATTATTACAATACCTTATTTATTTCATCATCTGTACACTACAATTATTAAAAACGATTCGCCACTATCAGTAATTACCTACAAGACATGAAACAAATGCCTACATAAATTCAATGTATCTATAATTCTATAACAGTTATACTGGTTGAAGTGGCGTCATTCAGGATTCAAGCTGATCCTTCGCACCCCCAACCCTCGCCGGCGCTCACCCAGTCTGCTGAAGACGAGGGGGGAATTTTAAACGTGTGCGCGCGCGCAAAAAAAATTAAGAAACATTTCAGACAATGCGAGGAAAGTTAAAGAGATGGATGTGACACAAATAGAAACCCGAACCAGATTTGTCGCTCCGGAGCAGTCGGGAAGGGAATTAAGGGCACGGGCCCGGGGGACGCGATGAGTTCCGGGGGCGGCTCCGGGACTCCGGGGGGCGGCGGAGGCGGGGTGAGCTCATGCGATCGCTGATGTCACGGTTACGCATTTAATTCCGGGGCTGAAAAGTGAGCGAGCCTTTTTCTGGGGAAGAGTGCGGTTGTTAAACGCGAGTCGGGAGTTTGCGAAGTTTCGAAGATTTAAAATGTAGGGCGGAAAATATTAAATTAACTTGCGAGTCACGGAGTTTCGGATGTAATTGATAAAAATTATTGAAGCAAATTTTTGAACATTAACACAAAATTTAAGCAAGAAAAAGCTACGATAAAATTCGTCACTAAACGACATAATATTTTAATGAATTTGCCATAAATTTATGGCAATATATTTATGATATTTTTACGATTCTGCCTGAAATTTACAATATAACTATGAATTATCAACGAATTTCTGATAATTTGATAATTTTGCTATAAATTCGGTATAAATTTATGTTATTGTGATGAAGCTATGTGATATGATGAATTATTCATAAACCAATTTTTAGTTCAAGGAATATTCCGTAAATATATCGTGATCAATATCGTAATAATCGTGACGAATACTTTAAAAATTTGAAACATTTTTATACAAATTCGGTATAAATTTATGTTATTATAATGAAGCCTCCCCAAAATTAATATCTAGATGAATTATTTTTTTCGTGATGAATTCTTTACAAATTTGTAACATTTTGTTACCAATTCGATATAAATGTGTGATTGTATGATGAAGTCTCCCCAAAATTGATATCAAATCGAATTATTTTTAAATTTATGATATTTTGGTAAAAATGAACCATTTTATTATAAAAATTGCATTGTTATTCTTGTATTATTTTTACGTCTTGCATTTTAACTTGTTGTGGTACCGAATTAGCTAATTATTAATATTATCTCAAATATTATCTTATGAATAGTAATACAATTTATCCACGACATTAAATGATATATTTATGTGAAATATGTTGATTTTGATTAATATCCAATAAGTAATTCTAGTATTATTTGTCTGTAAATTCAGTATTCACGTTTTGCTCATACTTCATTAATGATATTTAAAAAAAAATAGCGTATGAATACTATCATAGCTTACTAATATTGTATGGTATATTGGATGATATCCAATGCCTGGTCCTTAGATATTTGCTTTTTAGTATGAGCTTGAGCTTGCAGTGAATATCTCAAATGCCGATGATATTTTTTTAGCTATATCTCAAATACTAGCGTATCAATTTGACTAAAATTTTGCACTGATATTGAGTGATACATTCGTGTTAAATGTGTTAATTTGGACTAATATCCAATGTGTAATTCGTAATAATAATAATAATAATAATCATAATACGTTTGTTCATCCCTCATTAATGATATTTCAAAAGCTAGCGTGTGAATATTAACATATTGTGTTACTGATATTGCATGATATATTGGCATATTACATTTAAAATGGTTTTAACATCCAATGCACGGTTCTTAGGATATTTGCTTTTTCGTGTGCGCATGCGTTTTTCAGTGATATTCTCAAATAGCGCTGATTCGTTTTTAGCGATATCTCAAAAACTAGCGTATCAATTTTACTCAAATTTATCGCTGATATTCAGTGATACATTCGTATTAAATTTGTTGATTTTGACTAATATCCAATGTGTAATTCGTGAGATATTTGTTTGTAGATTATACTCTCACGTTTGTTTATCCTTCATTAATGATATTTCAAAAACTAGCGTGTGAATATTACCATAATGTGCTACTGGTATTGCGTGATATATTGACATATCACATTTATAATTGTTTTAATATCCAATGCGTGGTTCTTAGGATATTTGCTTTTTCGTGTGAGCAAGCGTTTTTCAGTGACATTCTCAAATATCGCCGATTCGTTTTTAGCGATATCTCAAAAACCAGCGTATCAATTTTACTCAAATTTATCACTCATATTATGTGGTATACTCTTATTAAATGTGTTGATTTGGACTAATATCCAATGTGTAATTCGTGAGATATTTGTTTGTAGATTCTACTCTCACGTTTGTTCATACTTCATTAATGATATTTCAAAAACCAGCGTGTAAATATTACCATAATGTGCTACTGGTATTGCATGATATATTGATATATCACATTTAATATTGTTTTAATATCCAATGCGTGGTTCTTAGGATATTTGCTTTTTCGTGTGAGCAAGCGTTTTTCAGTGATATTCTCAAATATCGCCGATTCGTTTTTAGCGATATCTCTAAAACTAGCGTATCAATTTTACTCAAATTTATCACTGATATTATGTGGTATATTCGTATTAAATGTGTTGATTTTGACTAACATCCAATGTGTAATTCGTGAGATATATGTTTGTAGATAATACTCTCACGTTTGTTCATACCTCATTAATGATATTTCAAAAACCAGCATGTGAATATTACCATAATGTACTACTGGTATTGCGTGATATATTGACATATCACATTTATAGTTGTTTTAATATCCAATGCGTGGTTCTTGGGATATTTGCTTTTTCGTGTGAGCATGCGTTTTTCAGTGATATTCTCAAATACCGCTGATTCGTTTTTAGCGATATCTCAAAAACTAGCGTATCAATTTTACTCAAATTTATCACTGATATTAAGTGATATATTCGTATTAAATTTGTTAACTTGGACTAATATCCAATGTGTAATTCGTGAGATATATGTTTGTAGATTATACTCTCACGTTTGTTCATTCTTCATTAATGATATTTCAAAAACGAACGCGTCAATACTTACATAATATCTTACTGATATTGTATGATATATTGGCATATTATATTTATATTTTTTTAACATTCAATGCGTGGTTATCGAGATAATTAAGTTTTAGATTGAGCATGCGTTTTTTAGTGATATTCTCAAATATCGCTGATAAGTTTTTAGTGATATCTCAAAAACTAGCGTATCAATATTTCTAAAATTTGGCACTGATAGAGGGTGATATATTCGTGTTAAATGTGTTGATTTGGAATTATATCCAATGGATAATTAGTGAGATATTTCTTTGTAGATTATACTCACACGTTTGTTCTTATGAAAAATCATTGAAAATTTTGGTACTATACAGTGAAAAATCATGATATTTGTCAGTCACCTGAAAATTTAATTCCAGAATCAATGTTTAACCAATAATTGTTGTGTAACAAAAAAAGTAGTACTGTTAACGTTTTTGATTCGTAATACACCAAAATATATCTTTATTTAAATGTCTCATCGAGACTCCTCTTCTTTTTCTTTTTCTAAACATTTATCCATTAATGAATGTTTGAAGCAATACGATTCAATTCGTCTCGATTCCTGGCTGTATGAACCAGATTTCCAATTGTTTTTAGACCCGTCTATTGCCTTATATTTTTTAGCCATGACATCTTTATATCTTTTTAAATTTAAAAAATATTAGAAATTTGAAGATAATTTGTCATATCATAAATCTCTAGCATTCATTTCTGCGTGGTTCTTGAGATATTTACTTTTGTTCTTATAAAAAATGCTATCATTGGAAATTCTGATACTATACAATGTAAAATCATGATAATTGTCAGTCACCTGAAAATTTAATTCCAGAATCAATGTTTAACCAATCATTGTTGTGTAACAAAAACGTTGTGCGTTTTTCAAGGATATTGTCAAATACCGCTGATACGTTTTTAGCGTTATCTCAAAAAGTAGCGTGTCAATTTTACTAAAATTTAGCACTGAAATTTTATTTTGATCTATATTAATTTCGCATTGAGTGAAATATTAGTATATCATACATTTAATGGGGTTAATATCCAATGCGTAATTGTTGAGATAATTGCTCATTAATAGTCTAGTGTTTACCAATGATAATATCAAATATTGCAGGTACTAATTTGGCGATAACTCAAAAATCGGATTCCATTGGTAGCTTTTATTTCAATTGGTAGATACTGATTTTTAATTTATTGTTTTGGACAAATCAATAATTTTGTTATCGCGTTTGTTGGGTTATTCGCTTTAAAGCGCTATTCTCGAATTAAGTATTTTTATTGTGCGAATAGTATATAAAAATAAAAAAGAGTAAAGAGTAAAAAGAGTATACAGTGTCATTGCAGCCTAAACTGAGGCACTCTATATCCGAGTAATTTTCAAATTTTCTGATATTTTGCGTACGTGAACAATTTCATCATCCCCTGCTGCTATCTTTAGACCGCAGGCGGTGTATAATGCGTAAATAATACTTCAGCCTTATTTGCACGGTTTATTACAAAGCAAGGAGTGTTAATTACCTCCACATACTTTCCCATGCACACCGAATCCCTCCTCCTCTTCGAGTTTCGCCACTAATTACCGCATAAGGAGCTCGCAGTATTAAAATTAATTAACGCTACACACCCCGAGCCTTCCCATTTAAGCTGCTCCTCACTTTTTACCCGGACAACTTCATCCCAGGACGATAATTAATTTCCGAAGCGTCACGGTCGATTACCAGCGTTATATCTGTGCGCCTCCTTCCAGACGAGGAGTTCTGCCCGACTATCAACATCATTGTAGATGTATTGGATTATTTAAAATCTGTGAGTTTGACGCTGGAACGTTATTTAAAAACAATTCAAGCAAATCGGAATGTCAACCTAAGTTTAAAAAAAAATGAGTTTGTGTGCTAGAACGTTATTTACAAATTATTTAAATGAATCGGAATGTCATATTAAATTTTAAAAAAAATATTGTAGATACAAACAATGTGGTGCAAAGTAAAGCACCCCATTATATGGAGAAGACTCATTACAACCTTTTGTTGATAGAATTTTATGGAGCAAAATTTGGCTCCTAAATATTTACATAATTATTGCGTTAATAAGCACAATTGCGTCTTTACGGTGATGAAAATAATCCTAGAGTAATTGAAAAGTGTTTGCTCGATGTACGAATTTGTCTAAATGACGCTCAATGGGTTGAGCACATATGTTCTACAATATTCGATATGGAAGACAGTTATTGATAATTAAAAATTTTGGATATTGGTATATATTTATACTGTATATACTAGGTTAGGTTAAGTTGAGTAAGTAGTAATAGTTGAATAAATGTCATAGAATATTATCATTATTTGTTTGTCCGATTTGAGTTAATATTATTTCGAAACTGGATTAAACAAATCCAGAGAATCACGATATATACGAGGCACGTAACAAAACCGACGTCGTTTTCATTGGGTGATTTGTATCAATCAGTTCTGTTGCGGGCGAGACATAATGAAGCATCAAAATTTCACAGAAAAACAAACTCCATTAGCGGCGAACTAATTCCCAACTTTTTTCATCGTAATAAACTAGGAGGCGACTCGTTAACATCGATTCGCCGGGGGCACACACACACACGCACACACACACACACCACACGCGCCCGCAAAAAAGGCATTTTAATAATGAACGTTGCGTGTGTGCGAGCGGCCCCCCCGAAAAACAAATTAATTCCGCTTAAATATGCCTGCCCAGCGGCGCACGCGGAGGGAGAGAGGCCGGGGATAATTTTACTTGCTTAAGCCTCTGACGTTGATTGATTAAAATTAGTGAATTATAAATTTGCAGAAAGTTGGTAATATATTATCTGCGCGCATTTATGATAACGGCATTATTTATTATGTCTTCGTGCATGAATATACACGGACAGCACCGCAGGCTGCTTATAAAAATACACCGAGTGGTCGGATTTTCATTACATCGTCATTAATTTCGTCAGATTTAAGGTATTTAAAAAATTGAAAAAACAAGTGTCTCCCCCCAAAAGAGTCTCCATCCACTTTTATTAAATCAATCTCAAAAATATTTTTTTGAGAATATTCAATATTCATTGTGCCTTTTTTTGTATTATACAAAAATTGTAATATACATATTGTCTGTTAACATGTAATTAGATATTTGTTTGGTAATAACTGAATTATAACTATAATTATTATTATACCTATTTGTTCAAAATAGCTTGTTTGCTTATGATCTTATGTTTTTTAAATATGTGGATGTTAGCAGTGGAGTTTCAGGATCCGTAAACATATTAATTAAATTAAATTCCCATTGTAAACACCACATCACCACATTAATTACTCAACGAATTACAGAGCGCAAACCCATATTTGAGAAAAGCCAATTCCATGGTAACCCGAAACACTCCGCAAACTTCTCCACGCATTGTGGGGGCCGTGCCAGGGCTTTTATCCAGACACACAAATCATGTTCATCATTGTTCCGCGGATTAATTAAAGATGATTGCGCCGATAAATTTCGAATCCCACCTCAAAGTAAATCTATTACCGCTGAAAACTTGGCTTTTACCGTTAAGTAATTATACGTGTGCCGTCGGGGGAAACTTGGCCGTTTAGAGAGCGGGTTACAAATCTCTCCTATCCCTCTCGCTACCCGCTTCGAATGCACACAAGTGATTGGCCCCGGCGAAGTTTCACAATTGCGATAATAGAAGCGAGCGGAGTTAACGATTTTGCTAAGAATTCATTTCAGTCGGGGAGTTAGGACGCTGTAAATTTAAGATCAGCTAGACATGAATTTTTAATTAAATGACCCAGTAAGCAGGATAACAAATCGCCTAGTTTACTCGGTGGCTGTAAATCCTCTTTTTTATTGTTTTAACTGTATTTCACATTTAATACAGATATCATGAAAATTTGAAATTACTTGGAAACTTTCACAAAAGTCTCTAATGTTAAAAAAAAAACAACCAAAAACTATGAAAGATTTAGGAAATAACATTAAAATTCCGAAACTTGCTTCAAAACCTGCAAAAGCTTTTGCCAAAACAAATTTTTGTTAGAAACGGTCCACCCAGACATGTTCCAAATATTTCATTTTGTTTTGTATAGTTAGTTAGTGAAAAATAAAAATGTCCAACGGCACAATTTTATTTTTAAATTTTGATATAAGATTATATAATCGTAACTGTATTTCACATTTAATACAGAAATGGTATCCTCTTGTGCCCCTCCGCCTTTTCGCCCCTCCGCCCCTCACATTTTTTAAGTGTGAAAAGCTTCTCTCCACATCCACACTTGTAATCGGTACATATTTAAATTTGGGAACAATTGTAATATTTATCAGCAAATCTGCCACGAAATAACCTTTTGAAACTGTTGATATTTGTTGTAACTCGCCAAACCCTTCATTTTTTGACAAAACTGCATCAATTTTTTTTTAATAATCTCTTCTATAGATCCCCGTACGTTTAAGACGTCGTTCCTAAAATCTTCAACTATTTGAAGCGCATCTACCAAAGTTGTGTCCTTTGCTTGGAATTTATCTATCGCTTGCTTACGAAACTGTAGTTGGTTTTTAGGATTGCTAAATTTTGTACAACCCTTCTGTCTTTAAGAACTTTGTGGCATTCTTTAATTCCTTTTGATACATTTTCGGGAAACTCTAACACAAGCTCCTTAAATGAATCGAAATGGTCGGCATAATAGCAGGCAGCATCTAGCCACGTACCCCATCTAGTTATAACCGGTGCCGGAGGAAGAGGTACATTTGGTACCTCTTTATTATAATTTTTGTTAGAAACGGTCCACCCAGACATGTTCCAAATATTTCATTTTGTTTTGTATAGTTAGTTAGTGAAAAAAAAAAAAATGTCCAACGGCACAATTTTATTTTTAAATTTTGATATAAGATTATATAATCGTAACTGTATTTCACATTTAATACAGAAATGGTATCCTCTTGTGCCCCTCCGCCTTTTCGCCCCTCCGCCCCTCAGCCCCATAGCCCCTCACAATATCCTCTTCTAAATAGCTTTAAATAGCAAGGTGGTGTTGATGATGCAAAATGAGTTTTTAAAAGAGGATATCGTAAGGGGGTTAGCGGTGGAGGGGCGGAGGGGCGGAGGGGCGGAGGGGCACAAGAGGATATCGAGAGTGGCTGAGAGTCCCGCGCAGATATTAGGCTGCTCAACATACACGCAACGGCTCGCTCGACTGGAAGTAAGTAGCGAAAAATCGGCCCATGGACTTTAGTGAACCATGCTACCGAGTGATCATTTAAATTTCAGCTCTAATTACCCATGGAAATTTTGCGATAAGCGAGATCTCCAACCTTGACTTTCTTATTGGCTAAGAATCAAGAATCCTAATATTGAAAAAGTGGAAGTTACGGCATGAAATATTGAACACTAAAGAATCAAGGAATGGAAAACAGAAATAGTCAAAGCTTATAGTCGAGTCTTCGATTACCTAAATGTAGAAAATCACGTATTCGAAAATTGAAAAATTCAAGTCTAAAATCCTTCAGCCTTAAAATTCAAGCCTTCAATTATCTGTACATTTTCAACTTTAACTTGGCACTAATCATTGGAAAATTAAAGTCTGAAATCCTTCAGCCTTAAAATTCAAGCCTTCAATTATCTGTACCTTTTCAACTTTAACTTGGCACTAATCACATGTAAGTTGGCATTAATCACTATCAATTTGGCATCAATCAAAACTATGTTGGCATTAAACAAATTCACGTTGTCATTGTTTAATGCCAACATGGTTTTGATTAATGCCAAACTGATAATGATTAATGCCAACTTGACTCTGATTAGTACCAAGTTGAAGTTGAAAAGGTATAGATACAGAAAATCGAGGATCCAAAATATTAAAATTATGAATGAAATGCTGAAAATAGAGTTATGTAAGCTTTGAAAGCCTGCGAAAATCGAGGCTTGAAACATTGAGATTTCAAAAATTAAAAGTTGGGATCACAATACAAGATTTCGAGTATAGAAAAATTGAAAATTACAGCATGAAATGTATAAAACTGAAAAATTGAGGAGTGGAAAACTGAAAAAGTTAAAGCAAGAAATCAAGGCTTCCATTATCTAACTGCAGAACACGAAGGATTGGAAAAATGAAAACTAGAAGTCGAGCCTCCAATGATCTAAGTTTAGAAAATCGAGGATTGAAAAATTAAGATTCAAATATTAAAAATAGAGTCATGCAAGTTTTAAGTATCTAGATATAGAAGATCGAGGCTTGAAACGTTGAGATTTCAAAAATTAAGATATAGAAAAATTGAAAATTACAGCATGAAATGTAGAAAACTGAAAAATTGAGGACTGAAAAACTGAAAGAGTCAAAGATTGAAATCAAGACTTCGATTATCTAACTGTAGAAAATCAAGGATTGGAAAATTGAAAAATGAAAGCTTGAAGTCGAGCCTCGAGTAGAAAATCGAGGATTGAATAATTGAAAATTGGGGGTGAAATTCGAAAAAACTCGAGAGCTGGAAAATTAAGAATAAAAAACTGAATATTGAAGCATGTAAACTTTAACTACCTAGATATAGAAAATGAAGGCACGAAACATTGATATTAAAAAAAAAAATTGATGCTTGGGACTTCCAAAATCGAGAATTCAAGTATTGGAAAAGTCAAAATTAAGGCACAGAATGTAGAAAATTGAAACAACTAGGAATGAAAAATTGAAATAGTCAAAACTTGAAGTCGAGTCTTCTATTATCTAAATGTAGAAAACGACGGATTTGAAAATTGAAAAATTGAAGCTTGAAATCGAGTCTTCAATTATTCAGATACAGAAATTCGAGTATTAAAAACTTGAAAATTAGAGCATCAAAACTCGAGAGGTGAAAAATTATGGATCATAAACTCTTGAAAATAGAGTCGTGTAAGCTTTAAGTATCTAGATATAAAAAATGGAGCCTTGAAACAGGGAGAAAAATTGAAAATGACGGCATGAAATGTAGAAAACTGAAAACTTGAGGGATGGAAAACTGAAAAAGTCAAAGCTTGAAATCAAGACTTCGATTATCTAACTGTAGAAAATCAAGGATTGGAAAATTGAAACAAGAAAGCTTAAGGTCGAGCCTCCAATGGTCTAAATATAGAAAATCGAGGATTAAAAAATTGAAATTCTGGGCATAAAAACTCGTGAGGTGAAAATTTAAGAATGAAATATTGAAAATAGAGTCGTGTAAGCTTAAGCATCTAGATATAAAAATCTAGGCTTGAAACATTAAAAATTCAAAAATTCAAAATTGGGGCATCAAAAATCAAGATTTTGAGTATAGAAAAATTAAAAATTACGGCATGAAATGGATAAAATTAAAAAATTGAGGAATGGAAAACAGAAAAAGTTAAAGCCTTAAATGAAGGGTTCGATTATTTAATTGTGGAAAATCGAGGATTGGAAAATTGAAAAATGAAAGCTTGAAGTCGAGCCTGCAATGGTTTAAATTTATAAAATCGAGGATTGAAAAGTTGGGGCATAAAAGCTCGAGAGGTGCAAAATTAAGAGTCAAATATTTAAAATAGAGTCGTGTAAGCTTAAGTATGCAGATATAAAAATGGAGCCTTGAAACATTAAGATTTCAAAAATTAAAAATTGGGGCATAAAAAAATCAAGATTTTGAGTATAGAAAAAATAAAAATTACGGCATGAAATGAATAAAATAAAAAAAATGAGGAATGGAAACAGAAAAAGTTAAAGCCTTAAATCAAGGGTTCGATTATTTAATTGTGGAAAATCAAGGATTGGAAAATTGAAAAATGAAAGCTTGAAGTCGAGCCTACAAGGGTTTATATTTTTAAAATCGAGGATTGAAAAGTTGGGACATAAAAACTCGAGAGGTGCAACATTAAGAGTCAAATATTTAAAATAGAGTCGTGTAAGCTTAAGTATGCAGATATAAAAAATGGAGCCTTGAAACATTAAGATTTCAAAAATTAAAAATTGGGGCATAAAAAAATCAAGATTTTGAGTATAGAAAATGAAAAATTACGGCACAAAATGTATAAAACTGAAAAATTGAGAAATGGGAAACTGAAAAAGTCAAAGCTTGAAATCAAGACTTCGATTATCTAACTGTAGAAAATCAAGGATTTGAAAATTGAAAACTGAAAGCTTGAAGTCGAGCTTCCAATGATCTAAATTTAGAAAATCGAGGATTTAAAAATTGAATATTGGGGCATAAAAACTCGAGAGGTGAAAAATTAAGAATCAAATATTGAAAATAGAGTCGTGTTTTTTGACATTTTTTTATTTGAAAAATTTGAAAAAAAAATCACAATGATGTTCAATGATACTACTATTTATCGATATTTGTTACCAATAATCAAACTTTAGGGGTTTTGTTCAATAAATAACTATTGTATAATTATGATTATAGTATAATTGTTACTAAGTAACTGCTATTGACATTGATTTTCTAAATAATTTGGGATGCTCGCTAGAAATTAGTCGGTATTGATGTATGAAAATGTCTGCTTCTTTCTATGTAAACGTGCATTTTCTTTGATATCTCAACCGCGCGACATTTTCCGACTGCCTTCCAAATTGTCGTGTACGTATAAACACATTTCCCTCTAACCCCGGCGCCGAGAGAATCTCCATTTTCCATCCCGTGTGTGACTTATATCGTTCGAATG
Organism: Othius punctulatus; assembly: GCA_951805005.1. Classification (NCBI taxonomy): domain Eukaryota; kingdom Metazoa; phylum Arthropoda; class Insecta; order Coleoptera; family Staphylinidae; genus Othius; species Othius punctulatus. Next base: position 77,253,957 of record OX638142.1, read on the forward strand.
TTTTAGTGAAACGGCGCAATCGTCCCCATTTATCTGCCCCGCTTGCGTTCTACGCCCTCTTGATTTATCTGCGACGAATTATTCGGGGCGTGCGTATGAGGGATGCGGAGGAATCGGGGCTTATAATTCTTCGGCAATATGTGATGTAGATCCGGGGGCCGACGCCTGTCACTGGATGCGGGGGCGGCCGCCCCCTGCCGCCCCCGTGCGCGCAGAAAACACGACCCGTTCCGCGTTCCGCCGCCGACAAGGCCCTCGCCTGTGTTTAATTTATGACCCACCACCTCCGTGTCAGGGCGCCGCGCGCGGGGGCGGCGGGCGGCAGAATTATGGCCGTTCCTATCGGTGCGCCCCCCAACCCCCTCCGCGCGCCCCGTTGAATAATGATTTTTGTTTTATCACGACGGCGAGCGCGGCCCTCGAAAAACCGGAAATGAATATTCATTTCTGCGAACGGAACAATTTCTATTATATTTGCCGTAATTTTGGGCTCCTCCGCGGACTCCACGGTATTAACATATAAATGGAATCGATATTGGTCGCAAGAGCTTTAAGACCGCACGCAGAGTCGATACAGTCATCAAAATTAAAAATGTTGTAAATAGTTATGAAAAAGGCAAATACAGTAAAATATCCCATAACGGACACCTCCCGAACAGCGGCCACCCCTTCTATACGAAGGTAACAATATCTAAAATTTTATGTTTTTCAAAATTCTACATATCTATAAAAATGTGAAAGTTTCATATTATTCCTCAAATTTTCATAACATGAAGAAACTTACAACAATTTTTCGAAAGGTACCAAAAATGTAACCATTGTAAAAAAAACTAAAACTCCAAACTCCAAAAAGTTAGATGATAACATTATAATTGTATTGTAAATATAAATAATCCTGACAATTTTCTGAGCTTCAATTTCACTCCATGAAAATTAGACGCATTATAGACGATTAGACGATATTATATTGAGAGATACAAAACAGTAACGATAAGAATATTTATAGCTCGGGCATTCGCACACAACGCGTGTTTTGGTTATAGGTAGAATTATTGCTCGAGTTCAATCAACTTAGACAGAAGAGTCCAAAAAGGACATACTCATAGACACAAATGATTGTGTTCTTCAGTAAGTATGCATTAAATTGTTCCTTAACGAAACTTATATATGTCTTTCCTAATATGCCTGTCAATATACCTGGGTCAGAAGACTAAGCAGTTCCTGATAGGGTCAATGGCAATAGTAAAGTTAAATAATTGTGTAACTGTTTTAACTCTCTTTAGTGTTGAAACGTGTTCATCTGAGGATTCTGTAGCGGCGAAAATGTTTCGTCTGAAAATCGCGCGGTGAAAGCGCTGTTAGAAAAATCCTGCAATATGCATTTTCCCCGTATCCCAGCTCCCATCGTAATTTGCATAATTCTCTGCCTCGCCCAGCACAGCTAATGTGACCGGTAGAAAGCATTTCATGCAGGCGACGAGGAATAAATTACGCACACACACGGCCACAAGGTTAACCGTGTTTATGTTCATCAGCGTATGTCGGTTACTATGACAAGGAGCGCGGCGTTTCTCAAGGCAGCGCAAAAATGCTCGCCTCACGGACTTCGTAGGTGAAGATTGGAATCTGGCCGCATAATTCCGGCCTTGTGCGCGCAATCTTGGGCCGTTATTATGCGAACTTTTAAAATCCTGGCCCGCATTGTTGCGTTGTGGGAGTACGTTGCCGTTTTGTAATGGGGCCCGATCGATTATTACCGCATTTCCATTAGTTTAATTGATGCTGAGTGATTAATGGTGTCGGTATTTAAAGCATATCAGTGTGATGGCAATTAAAACGCCATGTTTCAGCCCTTTTTTTGAGCTTACTGATTCGATCGCATTCATCGCTAAATAATTAAATAATCATAAATACTTCATTTCTTCGACATATAAACATGAATTATAAATAATAAGTAGTAGCGGGGCTGTAGGAGTTCGGCGGCATTTTCCCCATAAGGAATGTTGATGAAATCTTTGCAAAAGATCTTTGCCTTTTTTTGAGCTTACTGATTCGATCGCATTCATCGCAAAATAATTAAATAATCATAAATACTTCATTTCTTCGACATATAAACATGACTTATAAATAATAAGTAGTAGTGGGGCTGTAGGAGTTCGGCGGCATTTTCCCCATAAGGAATGTTGATGAAATCTATGCAAAAAAAAATATTGAAAACTGGAAACTGTTTTTTTGTGATTTGGTCAGTTTATTTTGTAAGCCCACAGTATTTAATTATTTTATATTTTTATTTATTATAATATTTATATTAATATTATATTAATATTATATTTTTTATTAAAAAAAAAAAAAAAAAAAAAAAAAAAAAAAAAAAAAAAGGTAAAGTAATACCTATATACAAGAAAGGAGATAAAAACGACACTAATAATTATCGCCCCATATCACTGCTCCCGGCAGTGTCTAAAATAATGGAAACACTACTGAAGGACCAAATTGTTAATTACTTTGACACCAATAACCTTTTCTCAAAAAGCCAGTTTGGATTTAGACAGGGACGCTCAACAACCGATGCACTGTTAGATCTCTGTGATTTAATATATGACAGCTTCGAAAACAAAACCTGCTGTATGGCCTCTTTTCTGGACTTGAGCAAGGCTTTTGACTGTGTTCCCCATGACATTTTGCTCGAAAAACTACAAATGTACAACTTCAATGAAACTAGCATAGATATCATGAGATCATATCTAAGCGGTCGCAAGCAGTCGGTATTTTTAAATGGACGCATGTCGGATGCGTTACCTGTGCTACAGGGTGTTCCTCAAGGGTCGATATTAGGACCCATATTATTTTTAATATACATAAACGACCTCCCGCTGGTATTGGAAAACGCGGCAGTGATACTGTTCGCAGATGACACGACAGTGGTAAATGTGTCGAACGACAGCAACAAACTCAAAGTGAAAAATGCTCAGTCGCTGGAACTAGCACAAGCTTGGTGCAGCGAAAACAAGCTCAAGTTAAATCACAACAAGACCTCACAAATGATATTCTCTACCACAGGGTCAACCCTGAACATTGAACCCATCCGCTTTTTGGGTATTTACTTAGACCCTGAATTGAGGTGGCATAAGCATGGCGATGAACTAGCAAAATTACTAGCTAAAAATATATTCTGCCTGCGAAACATTTCGCATCAATTACCTAAGCAAGAGTTGAAAAGTGCCTACTTTGCACTGGTTGAGTCCCACATAAGATATGGCATCCTTGTTTGGGGACACTCCGCTATCACTCATCGAATCTTTTCACTCCAGAGACGCGCAATAAGAATTGCAGCGGGAACGGGATACACACATGATTGCAAGAAGGACTTCATTGCGCTTGGCATATTGACGTTGCCTTCAATCTTCATCCTGGAATGTCTATGCCATATAAAGAAACATCTGGATAATTATTCTACCCACGACCATATCTACGAAACAAGAGGAAGGGATGACCTATGTCTGAACAAATTAAGACTAAAAAGAATGCATACAGGTAGCAAGTACTATGCAATAAAGTTATATAACAAACTGCCGAGGGGTATAAGAAATTATCCAACAGAAAAGTTCAAAATGTCCATCAAAAACTATTTGGCTACCAACACGCCTTTTACTCCCTTGGTGATTTCCTGAACAGTGATATACATATTTAATATGTCTGAGTGCGTCTTATTTGTATAGTTGTTTTTATGTGTTCACCAAATTTTTAAAGTGTCTTAGTTTTAGTATTGTATTTGTATTCTATAGACCATATAACTTTGACTCGTGTAAAACATTGTTACTAGCACCAAATAAAAAAAAAAATAAAAAAAAAAATAAAAAAAAAATTATTAATACAAGACATCTTGATTTTAGATGCCCTAACTTTCAATTTTTGAAATCTGCATGTTTTAAGTCACGGTTTTCTATATCTAGATACTTAAAGTCAATAAACCTTATTAATAATTAATTATTAATTTTAATAATTGCTCTAATAATTACAATGATAATTGTATATTTTTAATTATTTTCAGTATCAATGGTTCTGTCAAAACCTAATTTATTGTGCCAAAATTTCAATTATTAGTGTCAAAATTTCAATGATTACTTAAAAAAAAAAATCTCACGAATTTTTAGACTGTTAAAGTTTAATTTATTATGCTAAATTTGAATGATTAAAATTTCAAGGATTACTGTACATTTTTTAATTTCATTTCACAAGATATGGGAGGGGAAGGTACAAATGACGCCGAAAAAAAGTAGGACACATGTAAGTGCAGCATCACATTGAAGTATCTAAAGCAATTATGACATAAATGCATGATAACGGGGAGTTGGAGCTTTTGAAAGTATGTTTAGAAATAAAACGTAGCACCTTCTTCACAAAAAACATGTATTTTTTCTAAATGTACATTTCAGTCGTCAAGCGACCATCTTCATAATGTATCTAATGTATTGAATAATTGTGACACGTTACCTACTGGTTGTTTTTTGAAAATTCGTGCTTATTTTTATTGATTACTCTCAATTTTGAAATATTTCTGTTAAATTTCGAATTATTTTGTGTCTAATACAATCAATACGACATAAATGCATGTGCTATTTGAATGTGATGCTGCACTTACGTGTTTTTTTGGTCGTCAAAAAAGTAAGTTAAAAAGTAAGATGTGTACCAATTTTTTGAAATAATAGTATGTATAAGTACATGTAAAATCAAAAAAGTACGTTAAAAAGAAAGATGTGTACCAAATTTTGGATATAATAGTATGTATAAGTACATGTAAAATCAAAAAAGTACCTTAAACAGTAAGATGTGTACCAAGTTTTTGATATAATAGTATGTATAAGTACATGTTAAAAGTACAAATTATGGGCAGCTACAATTTGCACATGAAATTGAATCAGCCGTCTGTTTCTTGCCCTGGTGGTAACTTTTTGCACCCCGCATATTATTTATAATAATTTGCAGAGGTGGAAATCGCCAACAGTTAAGTATTCCGCAGACCGTGCCTAATTGTACGCTTTTTGCCGGCGTCCTTAAAAGCCGCCGAAATAACAAATTACTTCCGAGCGGCGGCGCTTAATGAAATCGCGAGACCTGAACATTAGCGGGGGCCGGCAAAAAAAATGAGCCGCACCTCGCGGGGGCGGGAGTTAATGAATAAGTACGTTTTTGCGCTGCATTATTCACGGGGAGCTGAAAAAGCCGATATTTACCGGATGAATTATTTAGCGGAATCCCCGGGAGGAATCGCTGTTTATTAATTATTTTCGCCTGTCGCAAAAGTTGCCAGCCATCCAGCGGCGGGGATTCCGGGACAATCCATTACCAGGGCCGGTGCACGCTAATGCGCGCTTTATATCTCGGCGGGCAGGGGGCGGCGCGGCGGCGGCCGCCCGGGCGTTATGTCTAAATAACCGCCCCCCAGGACGTCGCATTTGAATTCCGAAGGTAGTCGGAGGCATCTTCTTCTACATTAAGCGCCAAATGAGGCGCACCGCTGCACGGGGAAACGCAAACACACACACACACCAACATACACAAGCAGGAACACAGCCAGACATAATTTCTTATAGTTTCGTCCGTGCGCGCACAAACGTGCACGATAAATTCGCGGGGACGTAATCCTGTTTATATTTCGGAACTCTCCCCTTGGGGAGCATTAAATTGCCTGTGCCCCAATATTTTATACGTCCGCGGAGTAAACCGGCTTAAATTATGTTATGTTACATTCTGCGTCGCGATTTTCCGCCCGATGAGTTGTAAAATTCACTTTTAGTTAAATATAAATGACTACGCGGGGCGGAAGTAACTGAGCTCGCGCAATTTTTCTGCGCTCGCACGGACCGCCGTAGCGCGAATAACGCGGATCAAAACTAAAATCACACTACATTAAACCTATAACCGTTCACATAAAATTCACAAAACATTCACGAAATATCTCACATCTTCTAATGCATGTTATAATCAGAAGTAATATAACAAGAGCGTCAAAAATAATCGAATATAGCTGACGCATGCGAAATGTGTTCTGGGAAATCCGCCGAGTCCGTTGCACGATGCGTAATTTATGGAACACATTGAGCAGTAGTCGCTATATTCAGATTATTTTTGATGCTCGAGTTACATTCGGAGGACTATATACCCAATAATAAATGTAAATGCAAGAAATATTTTGTCAATTTGACTTTCGTGCACACATATTATGATTCACGGCAACTTGATTTTTATTAACACCTCATCGAAATACACAAACTAATGATATATTCGATGACAACCAGGTAATTAGTAATAAACGCTGTAATACGAAGTAACTAAGGAAAATTCAATATTGTGATTAGTCCATTTAACTATGAGGTATATAGTCAACTGAAATTTTGCATACTTGTGATTAGATTCGTATGATTTTCCTCACGATCACTCGGAATCCGGTCGTGTCAGAGGCAAGTTTGAACAGCGCTAATCCAATTCCGGGCACGGATCGAATCGGTCGCCCCGTCTTAGTCGCAGCCCTAATTTGCTGCGCCGCACGGGTTCTTCGTGGTGTGCCCTGTGCGACGCACTAAATCTTTAATTCCTCCCCGCGGTTAATGGGACATGATTCCGCCCGTAATTAAATTAAACCGAGCCGCTCTCTTCGCGCCCTCTCGCCCTCAGGGGCCGTTATCGAAAATCATTATGTGCGATTTAACGGCGAAAATAATTAAAGTCCGCCGGCTCGTGAAAAATTAATATCCGAGGCTCTCGGTAATGGCGAGGCGGAGGAACGCGCTCAAATTAATTCCGCAGATATTTCGCACGTTCACGCTGCAGAGGCTCGAAATACGAATTTAATTATTTACATATGGTAACAATAATAATAGTACTGAAACTTTGTCAAATTTTCAGGAGAATTATCTTAAGGTGTACTAAACACATATCTAATATTAAATATGCAATTAATAAATTTTCAGATGTTTCAGTAATAGCTAACCCATACTAGTCAATACGAGTCAAAATTAATGGTCAATGAGCGTGAGACATCCTGTATATGTATTTTGAGCATTCAAACTTCATGATTACTAGAAATTACAATAGTAAATGTACGTATGTCTTAACTATTGCTCAAATATTTCTAATTTGGACAATTATATTTTAGTATTTATTTTCTTGGTGCTTTGTTGTAATTTTAAATTTTTATTTTACTGCTACTTGAAAATTTTAATTAAAATTTTCTGGTTTCTGGTTGAAATGTTTAATTTTCGTGCTGCTGCTTCACGAACTATACAGAGTGTACAAGATAATAATGAACAGGATGAACATTAATGGTCAAGAGCGTGGGACACCCTGTATATGTATTTTGAGCATTCAAACTTAATGATTACTAGAAATTACAATAGTAAATGTACGTGTGTCTAGACTATAGCTCAAAAATTTCTAATTTTGACAACCATATTTTAATATTTGTTTGGTTGTTTGTTGTAATTTCCAATTTTTATTTTAGTGCTACTTGAAGTTTTTATTTGGTTTGGATTTCATTTAGAACTTTAAATGTTCTGGTTTTTGGTTGAAATGTTTAATTTTCGTGCTGCTGCTTCACAAACTATACAGGGTGTCCAAATAAGTATGAACAGGATGACCATTAATTGTTAATGAGCGTGGGACACTCTGTATATGTATTTTGAGCATTCAAATCCGTACTTATGTTCTTATATCATTTAATAAATGATATATTGCCATTCGAAGAATTACCAGTTAAATAATTTTCAAGTAGCGAAATGATCCCGTTAAACCATAACTTCTCCGATAACATTAAACGAAATTATGTGCACCGACGTGTATTTCTATAAATTATCAATAATAGTTTAAAGGGCCTGGGAAAGTTGCCATTTATACGGTCCTCGATCAAAAAGTTTTATGATGAGAGTACTGCGAACATATTCAAGACTGCATAGATCTCTCGAAAGAAAGTTGGATAGGCCATTTGAGAGGTAGCTATGCACGACGATATTTTTTCTAGACTTGGAAGTGTTAAACTAATACTGCGATTAAATATACAGAATTACCTCATTATTGGTAAATCAGCCTTACTTACTAGGCCTCATCTACTTATCATGTAACTGTTAATCCTCATTTTCTGTTAATTTCATTAACATCAGGATTTTAGGCTATATTGAGAATTGCAATAGGAAAGTATATAAAAATGGGAATTTGAATAGAATTAATAGCTTGAGTAGATCAAATTATTCCTAATTCTATTGTATAATCAATTGTTTCTTTTGAGCGAATTATAGTTTTATTCAAATGATGACACCAATACTTAAAAATGCGCTTGTTGAAATAATTTTGTGCGGAGCTCTTAGAAGTTCGCTGAAAGTGGAAGATACTTGGATTGTCAAACCCTTGATGAACGCACTGAATTCCAGGAATGCTTCATCCGTGCTCATGCGGTGGGATTCTTATCGCTTTACACATATCTATAAATAGTGTTCCTAATTAGCTAATTTATTACATTATTCGCCAATTAAAAAGGTCCACTTTAGATTTAAAATTATAAATCCCAAAGGGGGGTAAATTATTCTTTTGTCGAGGACTGGCTGTGAAAATAATGTGTACGACACAGTGTTGCCAACTAAATTCTCTATAAATAAAAATATTAGAGGCATAAGAAATGTTTTGAAATTGAATTCGAAACTGCGAAAATCGAACGAGAATGGGGAAATAATGCGAAAATTGGATACAAGAAATTGATCATAAACAATAGAATGTGGAGATGGGATGAAAGAGAACGCAAATTGATGAAAAAAAAACTAGATGACAGACTGAAGATTAATAACAATAAAAAATTGAAAAGCGAGAAGAAGGAGGTAGAATTAAAATAGGTACATGGAATGTTAGAACAATGAGGGACAAAGCAGAGGAAATTGAAGGGGACTTCGAGAAAACAAAACTGAGAAACTAGAAAACTATATTGAATATTTCAAAACTATATTTGAAAAACTATAGAAAAATAATTAACTAAGTAACACTTTAAAGTCCTATATTTTGGAAAGGATTTCCGATTTCCACGATCTGTGGAATGATTGAACTCTGAAGGATTGAAGAAGAACGAATGAAAACCGATACTAGTCAGTGCAGAAAGTTATATCTTTCATTTTCTCACTTATTTAGTACAGAAACTTTGCCAAATTTTCAGGAGAATTATCTTAAAATGTACTAAACACAAATCTAATATTAAATATGCAATTAATAAATTTTCAGAAGTTTCAGTAATAGGGGACCCATACTAGTCAATGCAGAAAGATATATCTTTCATTTTCTCACTTATTTAGTACAGAAACTTTGTCAAATTTTCAGGAGAATTATCGTAAGGTCTACTAAATACAAATCTAATATTACATGTGCAATTAATAAATTTTCAGAAGTTTCAGTAATAGGGGACCCATACTAATCCATGCAGAAAGTTATGTCTTTGATTTTCTCACTTATTTAGAGCTGAACCTTTGTCAAATTTTCAAGAGAATTATCTTAAAGGGTACTAAACATACATCTAATATTAAATATGCAATTATTAAATTTTCACTTGTTTCAGTAATAGGGGACCAAGACTAGTCAGTGCAGAAAGTTATATCTTTGATTTTCACACTTATTTAGTACTAAAACTTTGTCAAATTTTCAGGTGATTTATCTTAAGGTGTACTAAAAACAAATCTAATATTAAATATGCAATTAATAAATTTTCCGAACTTTCAGTCAGAGGCGACCCATACTAGTCACTGCAGAAAGTTATATCTTTCATATTCTCACTTACTTAGAACTGAAACTTTGTCAAATTTTCAGGAGAATTATCTTAAGGTGTACTAAAGACAAATCTCATATTAAATATGCAATTAATAAATTTTCAGAAGTTTCAGTAATAGGGGACCCGTACAAATCAGTGCAGAAAGTTATATCTCTGATTTTCTCACTTATTTAGGACAGAAACTTTGTCAAATTTTCAGGAGAATTATCTTAGCGTGTACTAAACACAAATCTAATATTAAATATGCACTTAATAAATTTTCAGAAGTTACACTAATAGGGGACCCATACTAGTCATTGCAGAAAGTTATATCTTTGATTTTCTCACTTATTTAGTACAGAAACTTTATCAAATTTTTAGGAGAATTATCTTAAGGTGTACTAAACACATATCTAATATTAAATATGCAGTTAATCAATTTTCAGAAGTTTCAGTAATAGGGGACCCATACTAATCAGTGCAGAAGGTTATATCTTTCATTGTCTCACTTATTTAGTACAGAAACTTTATCAAATTTTCAAGAGAATTATCTTAAGGTGTACTAAATACAAATCCAATATTAAATATGCAATTAAGAAATTTTCAGAAGTTTCAGTAATAGGGGACCCATACTAATCAGTGCAGGATGTTATATCTTTCATTTTCTCACTTATTTAGATCTGAAACTTTGTCAAATTTTCAGGAGAATTATCTGTAGATGTACTAAATACAAATCTAATATTAAATATGCAATTAATAAATTTTCAGAAGTTTCAGAAATAGAGGACCCATGCAGAAAGTTAAATCTTTGATTTTCTCACTTATTTAGAACTGAAACTTTGTCAAATTTTCAGGAGAATTATTTTAAGGTGTACTAACCACAAACCTAATTTTAAGTATGGAATTAATAAATTTTCAGAAGTTTCAGTAATAGGGGACCCATACTAGTCAATGCAGAAAGTTAAATCTTTGATTTTCTCACTTATTTAGTACTGAAACTTTGTCAAATTTATAAGAGAATTAGCTTTAGGTGTACTAAACACCTAACACCTAAACACCAATTTAAAGATATTTCATCAAAACATCATCAATTGATAGAGAATTCATCAAAACATCATCGATTTATAGATAATTCATCAAAACACCATAAATTTATAAATAATTCATCATCATTTATGAGAATTCATCACAATATCATCAATTTGAGGCAGCTTAGTATTTTAAACATTATCCTGAATATTCGAAATTTATGCAAATGTCATCAAAAGAACAAACATATTTGAAAGATTCTGCAAAATGTTAATAAATTGAGTGAAATTCACTAACATATATAAAATTTGTCAACAATTCATCAAAACATTAAAAACATTATGGAAGATTCTGCAAAATGTTAACACAATGAGTGTTTTAAGCTTAATTCAATATTAATTTCATTTACGCAAAATTACATGCTATCTCCATTCTTTCATTCTGTGGTGGCTCAACAACCGTTTGTGGGATTCTTGCTTCTTCGATTTAAATCTTGCCAATCTTTTATTCAGCTGTGAATCGCATGATATTTGGGGTTTCTTATAACTCGCATAATAAGCATAGGAATGACTTGAAATTGAACCCATACATTTGAAACATGATTTAAATGGCATTGGCCTGCTCATTTGGCCCTAATTCAACCGTAATTCCAACATTATTCTGCTCATATATTGACTGTCAGCGCCATCTATTAGACATCCATGAACTACCAAATCCTTCCATTTGCTGATACTCGTCTAATAGGCAATCAAAATCGATTTAAACTCATCCTTCATATCAATAATTTCCCCTAAATTGCATTGGCGTGCTTATTTTTGCCCTGAAAAGCCTCAGAAACCCCCTATTTCATGGTGTACGTTGTTTTAGCGCCCCCTGGTGGAGCCACCAGAAGTGCTGTTTATGAATGAAATCATTTACTACAAGCCCACATTCCAAACATTCCTTTCAAGGTCGCAGCACGTAGTAAATAAACGGCGGCCATCATGGATTGGTCGAGTTTATGAATGAATCTGCAGAATGGCGCGGAAATTTGAATGTTCAGGAATCTGTGATGGTTTGAATGCTGTGCTGTTAAACCATTTGATGTAGAACAATTGATTTGTTGAAGTTTGATAATGTTCAGAAAGTGATCGAAACTATCGTCATTAAATTTAATAAACAGTGTGATAAAAACCAAGAAAGGTGTTTGTTTTATTTAATTTTATGATAAATATAGTTTTCATTATTTATAGACATACATTTATAGATATATAGACCTATATATATATATATATATATATATATATATATATATATATATACAATAATGGTGCTTTGGATTTTTATATAAAAAAAAACTAACTAAATATCAGTACACATCTTAATAATATCATGTAATGATATTGATATTGATGCGCCAATTTCTGAGATATCGTTACTAAAAAACATCTCCATTTGAGAATATCACCCAAACACACCTAATCACACTAAATAACAAATATCTCAAAAACCACTCGCATATTAATACAAATACATATACAGTATGCAAATATATCACTCTGTATTACAATCAAATTTTGTTATTATTGATCAGCCGGTTTTGGACATATCACAAAAAAAGTATAAGCAACTTTTGGGGAAGTATCTAATAGTAGATATCTCAATATTAGTGGTTTGCATTTTAATTTAAAAAATAAAACTAACTTAAAATCGGCACACCTCTTAATAATATCATGTAATGATATTGATATTAAAGCGCCAATTTCTGAGATATCGTTACTAAAAAAACATCTTCATTTGAGAATATCACCCAAACTCACCTATTCACACTAAATAACAAATATCTCAAAAACCACTCGCATATTAATACAAATACATATACAGTATGCAAATATATCACTCTGTATTACAATCAAATTTTGTTAATATTGATGAGCCGGTTTTGGACATATCACAACAAAAATATGAGCAACTTTTGGGGAAGTATCTAATAGTAAATATCTCAATAATAGTGCTTTGGATTTTAATTTAAAAAATAAAACAAACTAAATATCAGTACATCACTTAATAATATCAATAAATGATATTGATATTGAAATGAAAATTTCTCAGATATAGTTACTAAAGTAACAGCTGTATTTGAGAATATCACCTAATTTCACATGATTACACTAAAACTCGGCCACTAGGTGATACATGTTTAATAAGTTTAAATGTTAAAAAATGTAGACAACACTTCATATTACATTTTTCAACCTCAAGATATAGGAACAAATTGGTTTATCTCATTACTTGATAATATCGAAAATGGTAAGAGATCTGAAGAAATTGCTGTGAAAAAAAATCAGTAAGCTTCTGTACAGTGATGCTCACATAAATCAAGTACAAGAAATTAGGTTACAATAGCAATTTTATATGGCAATGTCAAATTGTTTGTACTAGATTTATGTGAGCATGACTGTGATATATATTGTATATATTGTATATACCTGTATATACAATAATTGACGACTCGAATTTCGACTTCTGGAACTTTGATGAATTAATGATGTCAATTATGTCTATAAATCAAAAAACATACTGTGGTAAAAATATAGCATAGTATATTTGTTTCTCTGTTTTTAAAAAGTACTCAATCAAGTGTTTGAATAAGTACATTTTTCCGACGACAATCGCCGTATTCCACCATTATCCTGAGAATCACAATGACTGCAGTGTTGGCCGGCTTAAGGAACGGATCGGGCTTCCTCCTTCCTCATTGCGGCAATTACTTTAATCGCGGTTTACATGGCGTGTGCTCGTGCATGTGTGGGAAATTCCTGCCTTGATCTTTCCGATTTTTGCGGCGGCGCGGAAACTCTCATTCAAATCTGACAAGCCATTAACGTACCCCGTAATTACACGTCTCTTTATGCAAGTCATACAGATGCATACATACATACGGATACATACATACAGATTATACAAACGCACACGCCGCCTCGTAACGTGTATTTTGCTCCGGCGGGCGGCATTTTCCAGGCTCAGATCCATAACTTTGAATTTTTAATGAACTGCAGAAACTCCATCGTGGAATGTTGCGAATGCAATATGCATTGCTTTGAGTGCTAATTGATGGGTGGCTCGCGTGGTCTATTATAATTTGTATACCATATTAAATCATAATAATAATTATATGTACTATACACCTCCATATTCGTAAAAGGAAAATTATTTTTAATTAATATTTACATGTATAATAAATTAATGAAATTATTATATGATATTTTTAATTTGTGGCTAAAATAACGACTTAAAGCCTAGTGAGTGCTACAACATAAACTCTGTTCTATTTTTATTTTTAACTAAGTTGGCTCTGTTAGGATGACAGTATTGTTGGCCAATGTAAAAACTCACTAGACTTGAAAAATTATGTTATATTAAAAAAAAAAACATAAAACAGAGTATCTATTGAATACAGAATTTATATGCTATTTTTATTTTGCGAAAGCAAATCAGTAGAATTATGATATAAAATATAGTTGATGTTTGTTAGGGAAGTCGACCGAAATATTTCTAGGAATGAATCAGGGCGCAAAATGAAGTCGAATATTCATTTGCCACCTTTAGTGCATATGCAGAGTTTACCCCTAAATTCTTGTTAAAATTAGTGTTGCATACGTGTGTAAGTGCTAAGTGCTGAATAAATCTCGATAATGCATTGTGTATGAGCATTATTGTTATTTGAATTGCATTGTTATTTGAAATCTAGCACAGATTGCATTACTCTTAAATTGCATTACTCTTAAATTTTACACTTTTAACTTTATTGAAAGGTATTTTGAATTGTGATGGCGTTAACTTCGTGATACATTTTATTAATTATAAATAGAACCAGTTACTTTGTGACTATAACATAAATTGAAGTCATAAATATCTTGGTTAAGAAGTTAAAATTACTCCTGAAATGTTTTCATGTACAGTCATGCTCACATAAATCTAGTACAAACAATTTGACATTGCCATATAAAATTGCTATTGTAACCTAATTTCTTGTACTTGATTTATGTGAGCATGATTGTACAGAAGCTTACTGTTTTTTTTTCTCAGCAATTTCTTTTGATCTCTTACCATTTTCGATATTACCAAGTAATGAGATAACCCAATTTGTTCCTATATTTAGAGGTTGAAAAATGTAATATGAGGTTTGTGTACATATTTTAACATTTAAACTTATTAAACATGTATCACCTAGTGGCCGAGTTTTTGTGTAATCATGTGAAATTAGGTGATATTCTCAAATACAGCTGATACTTTACTAACGATATCTGAGAAATTGGCATATCAATATCAATATCATTTATTGATATTATTAAGTGATGTACTGATATTTATATTGTTTTATTTTTAAAATTAAAAGCCAAAGCACTATTATTGAGATATCTACTATTAGATACTTCCCCAAAAGGTGCTCATACTTTATTTGTGATATGTCTAAAACCGGCTCATCAATATTAACAAAATTTGATTGTAATACAGAGTGATATATTTGCATACTGTATATGTATTTGTATTAATATGCGAGTGGTTTTTGAGATATTTGTTATTTAGTGTGAATAGGTGAGTTTGGGTGATATTCTCAAATGAAGATGTTTTTTTAGTAACGATATCTCAGAAATTGGCGCTTTAATATCAATATCATTACATGATATTATTAAGAGGTGTGCCGATTTTAAGTTAGTTTTATTTTTTAAATTAAAATGCAAACCACTAATATTGAGATATCTACTATTAGATACTTCCCCAAAAGTTGCTTATACTTTTTTTGTGATATGTCCAAAACCGGCTGATCAATAATAACAAAATTTGATTGTAATACAGAGTGATATATTTGCATACTGTATATGTATTTGTATTAATATGCGAGTGGTTTATGAGATATTTGTTATTTAGTGTGATTAGGTGTGTTTGGGTGATATTCTCAAATGAAGATGTTTTTTTAGTAACGATATCTCAGAAATTGGCGCATCAATAACAATATCATCGCATGATATTATTAAGAGGTGTACTAAATATTTAGTTAGTTTTCTTTTTTATATTAAAATCCAAAGCACCATTATTGTCATATCTACAATTAGGTTCTTCCCCAACAGTTACTCATACTTTTTTTGTGATATGTCCAAAACCGGCTCATCAATATTAACAAAATTTGATTGTAATACAGAGTGATCAATACTCATACTTTTTTGTGATATCTCTAAAACTAACTCATCAATATTAAGATTATTCTATTGTAATACAGAGTAATATATTGACATATTTTATATGTATTTTTATTAATATGCAAGGAGTGGTTTTTGAGATTATTGTTATTTAGTGTGATTAGGTGTGTTTGGGTGATATTCTCAAATGGAGATGTTTTTTTAGTAACGATATCTCAGAAGTTGGCGCATCAATATCAATATCATTATATGATATTATTAAGAGGTGTACTGATATTTAGTTAGTTTTCTTTTATGAATTATAATCCAAAGCACCAGTATTGCCATAGCTACAATTAGGTACTTCCCCAATAGTTACTCATATTTTTTTTGTTATCTCTAAAACCAACTTATCAATATTAACAAAAATATATTGTAATACAGAGTAATATATTGACATATTTTATATGTATTTATATTAATATGCAACGAGTGGTTTTTGAGATTTTTGTTATTTATTGTGATTAGGTGTGTTTGGGCGATAATCTCAAATAGAGATGTTACTCTATTAAAAATTTCTCTCAAATTGGCGTATCAATATCAATACAATACAGAGTGATATATTGACATATTTTATATGTATTTATATTAATATGCAAGGAGTGGCTTTTGAGATTTTTGTTATTTATTGTGATTAGGTGTGTTTGGGTGATAATCTCAAATAGAGATATTACTTTATTAACAATTTCTCTTAAATTCGCGTATCAATATCAGTACAATCCATTAATATTATTAAATAATAATAATAATATAAAACGTTTATTTAGCTTTAGCAATTATACACTTACATATCAAATGGGTTGTTACATTTAATAGGTATACAATCATTTATTAGTTATTCTTATTTGGTTATTACCTACTAAGTATATTGTTTTAATTCTAAACGTAAATTGTAAAACATTGCACTTCCTTCTTTCCAGGCTTAATTTATAGTACACTAATAGTGTCCTTAAAATGAGATACTTAATATCTCAAATTAAGATATTAAATTTCTGTGATTTTACCTACTAAGTATATTTTCTTAATTCTAAAGTTAGATGATGAATTCTTGAGATATATTAATGTTTGTTTGAAAATATCGAATATTAGAACTATTTTAAGTGTTTCTTCAATTAGGCTTTTATTTATATAACGATATCTCAAAAACCAATATCAATGTAATTTATTCCTGATATATCTCGATATACTCGCACTGAATAGGGATAAGTAAATTTAAATCCAATGCGAGATTCTTGAGATATATCTCAAGATATCAAATATTTAAAGCTGTTTTTCTAATTTTTTCATATTAATGATGGAATCTAGAGAAGTAGGGTGTTAATGTAATTGCATTATTTTGGTAATATAAACCGATATTATAGAATTCGACATCTGGAATTTAAAAAATATCCAATAAGAGATACTTGAGATATATCAATTTTTGTTTGAAAATATCGAATATTTCAACTATTATAAGTTTACCTCCAATTAGGCTCATATTTCAATAACGATATCTCAAAAACTACCATATCAATATTAATGCATTTTATTGCTGCTAAAGAGTGATATACTGATATTAAATGGGTGCATTTAAAATTAGATCTAATGATGGATTCTTGTGATATTTCAATTTTTGATTGAAAATATTGAATTAGACCTATTTTAAGTATTTCTTCAATTAAGCTCTTATGTAAATAACTATATCTTAAAAACCACCGTATCTATATCAATGTAATTTGTGATAAATTGTAAAACATTGCACTTCTTTAATTCCAGGCTTAATTTATAGTACACTAGTAGTGTGCTGAAAATGAGATTCTTATATTAAATTTCTGTGATTTTACCTAGTAAGTACAATTTCTTAATTCTAAACTTAAATTGTAAAACATTGGGTTTCCTAAATTCCAGGCTTAATTTATACTACACTAGTAGTGTCCTGAAAATGAGATACTTATATTAAATTTCTGTGACTTTATGTCATGTTAGTTGATATTAATATTAATATTTGTTATTAAATTTGTTTATTCAACTTAAAATCCAAAACCTGATTCTTGAGACATTCACTATCAAGTGCTTTTCCCAAAATTATCTCTTACATTTTTTAATGATACATATATCCAAAACCAGCACATCAATATTAACAAAATTTTGTACTTATTTATGTGTGCGAAGTTTCTGCGTTAGACACTTTGTTTGATAATGATTACCTAAGTAGTCGAAACTATAGTATTAAAAAGTTTTATTTTCGATTATGGTTTAAATATAAACTTTCCTATCCTTATTGATATTCAATAGTTTCTCTCGATTCTTTCGTTAAACAAAATGTGTCCTGAAAATGAGATACTTATATTAAATTTCTGTGATTTTATGTCATGTTAATTGATATTAATATTAATATTTGTTATTAAATTTGTTTATTCAACTTAAAATCCAGAACCTGATTCTTGAGACATTCACTATCAAGTGCTTTTCCCAAAACTATCTCATACATTTTTTAGTGATACATATATCCAAAACCAACATATCAATATTAACAAAATTTGGTGCTTATTTATTTGTGCGTAGTTCTGCGTTAGACACTTTGTTTGATAATGATTACCTAAGTAGTCGAAACAATAGTATTAAAAAGTTTTATTTTCGATTATGGATGAAATATAAACTTTCCTATCCTTATTGATTTTCAATAGATTCTCTCGATTCTTCCGATTAAAAAAAAATGTGTGCTGAAAATGAGATACTTATATTAAATTTCTGTGATTTTATGTCATGTTAATTGATATTAATATTAATATTTGTTATTAAATTTGTTTAATAATTTAAAATCCAAAACCTGTTTTTTGAGACATTCACTATCAAGTGCTTTTTCCAAAATTATCTCATACATTTTTTAGTGATACGTAGTATATCCAAAACCAGCACATCAACATTAACAAAATTTGGTAGTTATTTATTTGTGCGAAGTTTCTGCGTGAGGCACCTTGTTTGATAATGATTACCTAAGTAGTCGAAACTATAGTTACAAATAAATAAATTTATGTGATACTCACAAAGTAACTTGTTTTATTTATAATTTGTTAAAAGGGTTAAATTGAACGTTTATAACTTTCCAAAATAAAAATCCATGTAAACCAAAAATGGCAAAGGAATATTCGAATTCATTTTGCACCATGATTCACCGTAGAAATGTTTCGGTTGACTTCCCTAGCACCCTGTATAAATAATTTATATAAATATAATGTATTAAGTTCGTTTATACAAACAATTATCTATAACAAACAGAGAAACCACTTGCTATGTTTTTACTACAAAATGTGGTAATAAAATATACGGTACGGTACGGTATAATACGGTACGGTACGGTACGGTACTGTACTGTACTGTACTGTACTGTACTGTACTGTACTGTACCGTACTGTACTGTACTGTACTGTACTGTACTGTACTGTACTGTACCGTACTGTACCGTACTGTACCGTACTGTACCGTACTGTACTGTACGGTACGGTACGGTACGGTACGGTACGGTACGGTACGGTACGGTACGGTATGTAAGGTACATTTTGTGGTAAAAACATAGCAAGTTGTTTCACTGTTTTTTAATATGGACTACCACGTAGTAAAGGTCGAAATTATCCTGAGAATTATGTATGTTGAGCTCATTATTTGCAATGTTCGTTGTGCAATTAGGTATCATTTTCGCGTAATTATCTGTAAATCTGTGACTTATTTAACAAAATTTCGCAGCTCGTTAGGGGAAACTGTTATTATAAATCTGATAGAATTAGATGTAATATTTCTTACATGTTTTGGTCCACTTATCTCCAGCAGACATCTCCGAGCTACGTGCACACTCTCCGCATACCGAATAACAATCCCAGATAATGCGGGGCACACGTGAGCGCCCCCGGAGATCCCGGGGACCCCTTTTTCCGGCCCTCCCCGCGCCCCCGTATACCTCATTTGGGGGATGTAAATTTGCATTCGCTCGGTCCGGGGCGTCGATATTTGATTATTTCGCGCTGACGTGGACGATTCCGGCCTCAGCGCCACTTTGTTTTATGTGTTTTTTCCTTCCGCGTCTATTTTTTTCTTCGTCCTCCTCCTGGTGGTGCTTCTGCGTGTTCGCGGTGATCGCGAGTCGAGGGGGCGGCCGGGCGGAGGCGCCATAAATAACGCCGGAAATATCGGTAAAAAGCTCGCTGCGGCGGCCGAGGCACGGGGGCAAAAAGTACACGGCCAGATGTGTAACTGTTCATGATAAGTGAAGGGTGCAATTCGCCGGAGTAAAGGGTATAATTTGGGTCACTATTAATCTTAGAAACAAGTCCAAAACATGGAGATTAATGTCTTACTCGGGCCGCAGTTTAACATCGAACCGGGGCACCCGGGATCCTGGATATTCAATAACCATACATTACAAAGCCGGGGCTGGGCCAGGGGGGGCCACGTCTCGTTCCACCTTGTTTTTATGACGGCGCTCCTCTACGTAAATACATTAATATGTATGATCTTTTTAAGGCGTCCCCGTTCCGTTTGCGCGCTTATTTATAACCGCTGCGTTGCATCTTTTAATGGGCTTACGTTATGAATTTTATGAATTTTACGGCCCTGCGCGCTCGCAGGACGGCGGAAAAAATACGGCGCCCCCAGTATCTCCCATCGTGGGTATGGGGGGCGGCCCCCCATACCCTCAGGCCGTTGCGATTTGTGTTTTCTTTCCCCCGCCGCGACCCCAATTTATTATTTCACTCTAATTTCCAGCGATAAATTCGGCCTAAATACGAAAATAAATTTAAACCGTATTATTTATGGGCGCAGTTAATTTTTCCGGGCGGAATTTAATCTCGCCCATTCCGAAAAACTATGGGGGGAAGCCCCGGAAAAATCCCGCCCAGTTTCATTGGGATTCATAAAATGTTTTCTCCGGGGCGACTTTATTAAAATTCCTCGCCCGAAATTCACTTTTCGGTTGTGATTTTTAAGAATAAACGCATTACGCCCGCCCCCCGGGGGCTGCGGAGGACACCGCGCGCATCTCGAATTTCCTAACCTGCCCATAATATTTACCATCCCATAAATCCGACCTGGAGGCCCGCATAAATCACCGCCGCCGGCGGGAGGGAAACTTCGGGAGTCGGCGTGCATAACAGGAAGCCGCCCCCCGCAGGAGGCGGCGAAACGGCGCGAAAAGATTAATACGCGAAAAAAGGAGCGCGTCCGCGAAATAAAGCCCCGCTCGCACAAGTGTGCACAAATGAGGGCGATGGAGTTCCCAGATTGCCGGGACACAATCGCGCCCGGATTTTCAGCGCCGGTTTATCCCGGGAATTTATAATTAGTCACCGCGCGCTGTTTTTTCTGCATTTAAATAAAGTCCCGTGCGTGCACGCGACGCTACGTGCGCAAAAAAACGGAATTAAAATACACCAACAGCGGCGGATGCAAAACGAATAACAATATCACGAACTCCGGTTTAAAAAAAGCCGGATTGGCTTTTGCCCGTTTCGCCCAGACACCAAATTTATATGTACATTTCGGTAATAAAGTTGGAACTTTATAATAACCTGTCTGTCTGAAAATATTACCAGAATTAGGCAATGCATACAAGGTGTCTCACGCAATCCTTTTGTTAAAAGTTTACGGAATTTCACTTAAAATTTAAAAAAAAAATACTGGAACCCATTAACTAATACTTTATTTACTCATGTGTGCGTTTCCGCGAAATTTCTTACCAAATGTTTATATTTTAGTAACAGTAACCTAAAAACATATTACTTGCAAGTAGGGAAATAAAGGGAGTAACAGTTAACTAAAAAAAAAAGAAATTCTTGCAAGTGGTAAATAAAGGGCACCCTGAAAAGTTAGTCCCCATAAGGAACAACATGCATTTGCAGTGAACAAGTATGCAGGTTTGGGGGAAAGGGGGTTAGCTCCATAAGAGGTGATGAGTGCGAGTGAAGTTTCGAGAAGTCGATGGAGTGGGATGGAGTATGTAAGTATGTGACGTGTTGCAAGATATGCGATAAAGAAAATCCGCTGCCAAGGTTACCCCGAATGGTGACATATTGCACAATATAGGCTAGATAGATAATTCGCGGTGTCTGCGAAAAAGCGAGGGTTGCGAATAACTTTTTAAAAAAGTGACATTGAAAATACACGTAATGAGTTGCAGAACATGAGACAGAGAAAAAAATCTGTACAAAACATTTACATCACCAAGGGCATTTTTAAGAGTTTTTAGTATATACATGCAAATTGAAAAAGTTCTATTTTCGATTATGGATGAAATATAAACTTTCCTATCCTTGTTGATTTTCAATAGATTATCTCGATTATTTAAAAAAAAGAACTTTTGCATCACCAAGGGTACTCCAATTAGGCTCTTATTTAAATAACGATATCTCAAAAACCACCGTATGAATATTAATGTAATTTATTGTTGCTACAAAGCAATTCACGGATATTAAATGGGTTTAAATAAACCAAAACGTGGAAAATGCACGTAATGAGTTACAAAATATCAGACAGAGAAAAAGTTCTGTACAAATCTTTTACATCACCAAGGGCATTTTTAGGAGTTTTTAGTATACACAGGCAAATTGAAAAAGTTTTATTTTCGATTATAGATGAAATATAAACATTCCTATCCTTGTTGATTTTCAATAGATCCTCTCGATTCTTTCGATTCAAAAAAATGAACTTTTGCATCACCAAAAGCACTTTTAGGATTTTTTAGTATACACAGGCAAATTGAAAAAGTTGTATTTTCGATTATAGATAAAATATAAACTTTCCTATCTTTGTGATTTTCAATTGATTCTCTCGATTCTTTCGAATCCAAAACATCTGCTTTCACATCACCAAAAGTACTTTTATATTTTTTTAGTATACACAGGCAAATTGAAAAAGTTTCATTTTTGATTATGGATGAAATATAAACTTCCCTATCCTTGTTAATTTTCAATAGATTCTCTCGATTCTTTCGATTCCAAAATATCTACTTTTACATCACCAAAAGTACTTTTATAATTTTTTAGTATACACAGGCAAATTGAAAAAGTTTTATTTTTTATTATGTATAAAATATAAACTTTCCTATCCTTGTTGATTTTCAATAGATTCTCTCGATTCCTTGGATTCCAAAAAAATGTAAAATAATTGTGCAAAATCCCAATCCAAGAGAGTATTGTTAAAACTAACGTATCAAAAGCAACATTTCCATCTGGCGTTAGTTCAATGGACACATAATATTTGTGGTCTTTCCTATCTTGCAGACAACCCTAAAAAACTTTAGTTAAGTTCCAATGAGTGGTTGTTGCGATATTTGCATTTTAGTGTTTTTGGACGATATACTGAAATACTACTTAGTGCTCATTTAGCGAAATCTTAAAAATTGTTGTATCACTTGTAATCAAATTAGAAAACTCAATTTTGCGATATTTTGGAATATCATACATGTCAATGACTTAATGTCCAATGTCTAAATATTGAGATAATTGTATTTAAGTGTACTTATATGTTTGTAAATGCTGTTTTCAAATACTATTAATACATTTTTAGCGATTTGTCAAAAATTGGCCTAACCATTTTAGTTAAATTTGACACTGATATTGAGTGATATCGTGATATATCATATATTTAAATAATTAACTGTCCAATGATTGGTTGTTGAGATATTTGCATTTTAGTGTTTTCTGATGATATTCTTAAATACTACTGATACTTTTTTAACGACATCTCTAAAACTGTCGCATCAAATTTAGGAAAATTTGGCAGCAATATTTAGTGGTATATTGATATATCACACATTTAAATAATTGATTGTGCAATGGCTCGTTCTTGAGATATTTGCAGTTAGTGTTTTTTAGGAAATTCACAAATACTACTGATAATTTTTTAGCGATATCTCAAAAACTGGCGCATCAATTTAAGGAAAATTTTACACCGATATTTAGTGATATATTGATATATCATACATTTAAATAATTTATTGTCCGATAGCAGGTTGTTGAGATATTTGCATTTTAGTGTTTTTTAGGAAATCTTAAATATTACTGATACTTTTTTAGCGATATCTCAAAAACTGGCACATGAATTTCAGGAAACTTTGGCAGCGATATTTAGTGATATATTGATATATCATACATTTAAATAATTTAATGACCTATGGCTGGTTCTTGAGATATTTGCATGTTAGTGTTTTTTATAAAATTCTCAAATTCTACTGATCTTTTTTTAGCGATATCTCAAAAACTGGATCATCAATTAAGTCAAATTTGGCACTGATATTGAGAAATATATTAGTATATCATACGCTTAAATCACTTAATGTGCAATGGGTGATCGTTGAGATATTTGCATTTTAGTGTTTTTGGGTGATATTTTTAGATACTACTGATACTTATTTTAGCGACATCTCTAAAACTGGCGCATCAATTTTAGAAAAAATTTGCTGCGATATTCAGTGATATACTGGGAAAATCATACATTTAAATAATTGATTGTCCAATGGCTGGTTGTTGAAATATTTGCATGTTAGTGTTTTATGTGAAATTCTCAAATGCTACTGATCCTTTTTTTATCGTTATCTCAAAAACTGGCTCAGCAATGAAGTCAAATTTGGCACTGATATTGAGAAACATATTGGTATATTATTATACGCTTAATTCACTTAAAGTGGAATGGGTGGCGATTGAAATATTTGCAATTTTTGTGTAATTATGTATTTTGGAAGCATTGGATGATATTCTCAATAATACAGAAACTTTTTTTAACGATATCTCAAACACCGGTGCATTAAGTACAAGTTGGCACTGATATTGAGTATTATATTAGTATTTCTAGAGCGTAAACCACTTAATGCCCTATGGCTGGTTGTTAAAATATTTGCATTTAAGTGTAATCATGTGTTTTTGGATGATATTCTCAAATACTGATACCGATACTTTATGGGCGATACCTCAAAAACTAGCTCATCAATATAAAAAAAATGTACCGTCATTAACTGATATATTGGTATATCATTCATTTAAATTTGTTAAAGTTCAATGAGTGGTAGTAACGATAATTGCATTTTAGTGTATTTGGATGATATTCTCAAATACCATTTTTTTAAGAGATATTTTAAAAACTGGCGCAGCAGTTTCAGTCAAATTTGACAACTCTATTGCGTGATATATTTGAATGTCATACATTTTAATGACTTGATGTTTAATGTCTTATTAATGAGATTTTGCATATTAGTGTAATCATATGTTTGTAAATGATATTGTCAAATACTATTGATACATTTTAAGCCATATGTCAAAAACTAACTTAACTATTTTAGTCAAATTTGATACTGATATTTAGTGATATCGTGATATATCCTACATTGAATTTTTTTTTAAGTGCAATGGGTGGTTGTTGAGATATTTGCATTTCAGTGGGTTTGGATGATATTCTTAAATAATACTGATACCTTTCTAGCGATTTTCTCAAAAACTGGCGCATCAATTTTAGGAAAATTTGGCAGCAGTATTTAGTGACATATTCGTATATCACATATTTAAATAATTTATTATCCAATAGCTCGTTGTTGAGATATTTGCATTTTAGTGTTTTTTATGAAATCTTAAATACTAGTGATGGATTTTTAGCGATATCTCAAAAACTGACGCATCAATTTTAGGAAAATTTGGCAGCGAAGGTAAGTGATATATTGATATATCATACATTTAAATAATTTATTGTCCAATGGCTGGTTGTTGAGATATTTGCATTTTAGTGATTTTTTATGAAATCTTAAATACTACCGATACTTTTTTTAGCGACATCTCAAAAACTGGCGCATCAATTTTAGAAAAAATTGGTAATGATATTTAGTGATATATTGATATATCACACATTTAAATAATTTATTGTCCAATGACTGGTTGTTGAGATATTTTCATGTTAGTGTTTTTTTATGACATTCTCAAATACTACTGATACTTTTTTAACAATATCTCAAAAACTGGCTCATCAACTTAGTCAAATTTGGCACTGATATTAAGTAATATATTGGTATATCATACGCTTAAATCACTTAATGTGCAATGGGTGGTTGTTGAGATATTTGCAATTTTAGTGAAATCTTGTATTTTCGAAGTATTGGATGATATTCTCAAATACTTCAGAATCTTTTTTAACGATATCTCAAACACCGGCGCATTAATCTCAATACAATTTGGTATTGATATTGAGTTATTATGTTGGTATTTCTTAAGCTTAAACCACTTAATGCCCAATGGCTGGTTGTTGAGATATTTGCATTTAATTGTAATCATGTGGTTTTGAATGATTTTCTAAAATACTACAGATACTGTTTGAGTGATATCTCAAAAACTGGAGCGTCAATGTTTATGAAATTTGGCAGCAATATCGAGTGATATACTGGTTTATTATTTGGTTAAATTAGTTAATATCTAATGGGTGGTTGTTGCGATATTTGTATTTTAGTCTATTTGGATGAGGTTAAATAAAACACATGGTTAAAGTTTCACTGTATTCATAGAATAAACCTCTACAATTGTTTCGGCCTCACGACCATTCTCAAGAGTACAGAGACACTGATTTGGATGGTTCTATTTGGATGATATTCTCAAATACTAAAAACAGTTTAAAAGTGACTTTAGTTTGCACAATATAAACACAGCTTCGCAATCATTAGCACATTTAGAGTAGAATATCTTTCACGTCTCGCAGCCACGCAATTCGCCCTCGTTTACCCTGCCACAGCCGCCCCAGGTTTTTAATTCGAGTGCGGTGGGAACGCGACGTTCGCAAATGAGCGCCGAATTGGACGCGTAATGACCATCGATTTCCACCTGACGTCTGCATTTCTTTTTTGTCCATTTCTTTCCGGGCCCTCGCCGTAATCGCCCGGCCGGCCTCATTAACTTTTTAATGGAGAGCCAACATCGTGTTTTCCTTCCGTCTTCATTAACGGCTCCGTCGATGGCCGAACGTGCAAACCGGAAAAAATAAAGTTAAGCCGGGCAGGGTTATTGGCAAAAGAAATTCGATAAATTTACGCCGAGTCTCAACAAAAAATAAAAAAAACGTTCGTTAAAAGTTGGGAGTGCTCCATTAAGTACAAATTAAAAAAAAATCTTAAACGAAATACACTAAAAAATAAATGTCTGTGAAATATGAATTTCCACTTTATTTTAATTTTAATATTTTACAAGCTATAAACGATATATTACGTAGAGGTATTATTATAAATAACAATTATTTGCAATTGTAAATGCAAAATAAAATATTTATACATTTGCATGTGGGTAATTTTCACCGTTATATTGTCGTCACATCAATATTTTTAATCTCAGATATGCATACAATCAGGCAAAACAATCTGGAATGTTTTAAAGCCTCATTACGGCGCACAATGCCCACATAATCTCCCCATTCCCTCGATTGCCGCCGTATTTCAATAAACTGCCTCGAACAATCGCGAAAAAAAAACTCCCATTTCCATCTCGCTACTGCATAAATCAACGAGTTTACAGTGCGCTTTAGAATAAAACAGAGTCATTAAGGGCGCGTGCACGTAAC
The DNA here is from genome assembly GCA_951805005.1 of Othius punctulatus. NCBI lineage: Eukaryota > Metazoa > Arthropoda > Insecta > Coleoptera > Staphylinidae > Othius > Othius punctulatus. The sequence goes on from OX638142.1 coordinate 77,281,539, forward strand.
TCATTACCTTGACGCGTATCCACCCCGCATCAGCCGCGCAATTGCCCTAAGGACTCGCCCTTTTGTGTGTGTGCTTTGCGTACTGGTCGCTCCACTTCTGTCGGCTGAAGAAACGCAATTGCGCCCGTTACTTCCGGCATTACCGCGCACTTAAGGACCGCAAAGCCGCAATTTTGCGGCGTCGTCGGTGTGAATTGTGTTTTATTGCGGTTTAATGTCCCAGGCGTGATTTATTCGGATGTCGGAGCTATAAAATGTGATGAATCGCAATTATGCGTGGCGGTTAATTTATTGTATTATGATGTTACGAGGTACAGTGATATATAGTACAGACAGTATGTCCCGGTAGTAATTTGTAAATTCAATACGTTCTGGTAGCTACTAATACATGGTAAAATATCACTAGCAAATTACGTTCACATCAATACGTTAATTTTTGAGATATTGCTATTTAAATACGACTTTAATTAGAAAACTTCTTGAAGTTGTATTAAAATATCGAAATTCACATAAAAGTTAAAATATCTTAAGAATCGTTCATTGCATATTATTTTAATTCTCACACTACATACTTGCATATCACTTTATATCAGAAATAAAATGAATTCATATTGATACGCTAGTTCTAGAGATATTAGTATTTAAGTATGAGAAAAATGAGAGATACACTGAAATATTTTACTTTTTAAAATAGTATGTTAGCACTAGCATTTAAATATCCCGAGAATCGCTTATTAGATACAAATTTAATTATAGTAGTGTAATACTAATATATCATAAAATATCAAAAACAAATTACGTTCATATTGATACGTTAGTTTTTGAGATATCGTTATTTAAATACGACTTTAATTAGAGAAAGTCTTGAAGTTCCACCAAAATATCGAAATTCATGTGAAAATTGAAATATGTTAAGAATTGTTTATTGGATATTATTTTAATTACTCACACTACATACTTGTATATCACATTATATCAGAAATAAATTTAATTTCTTATTGATACACTAGTTCTAGAGATATTAGTATTTAAGTATGAGAAATATGAGAGATACACTGAACTATGTTACTTTTTAAAATAGTATGTTAGTACTAGCATTTAAATATCTCTAGAATTGCTGATTAGATACAAATTTAATTATAGTAGTGTAATACAAATATATCATAAAATATCAGTAATAAATTACGTTCATACGTTGATTTTTGAAATATCGTTATTTAAATACGATATTTTTTAGAGAAAGTCTTCGCACCAAAATATCGAAGTTCATATGAAATTTGAAAAATCTAACGCATCGTTCATTGGATTTTATTTTATTTATTCATACAATACACACATCTAGCTCATTATATAAGTAATTAATTTAATTCACATTGGCACGCTAGTTCTAGAGATATTAGTACTGAAGTATGAGAAAAATGAAAAACTCTGTTACTTTTTAAAATAGTATGATGGCACTAGCATTTAAATATCTCGAGAATCGCTTATTAGATACAAATTTAATTATAGTAGTCCAATACCAATATATCATAAAATATCAGTAATAACTTACGTTTAAATTGATACGTTGGTTGTTGAGATAATGTTAATTAAATACGACATTAATTAGAGAAAGTCTTTGCACCAAAATATCGAAGTTCATATGAAATTTGAGATATCTAAAGAATCGTTCATTGGATTTTATTTTAATTATTCATACTATACACACATATAGCACTTTATATTAGTAATAAATTAAATTTACATTGGCACGCTAGTTCTAGAGATATTAGTACTGAAGTATGAGCAAAATGAAAAACTCTGTTACTTTTTAAAATAGTATGATGGCACTAGCATTTAAATATCTCGAGAATCGCTTATTAGATACAAATTTAATTATACTAGTTTAATACTAATATATCATAAAATATCAGTAATAAATTACGTTCAAATTGATACGTTGGTTGTTGAGATAATGTTAATTAAATACGACATTAATTAGAGAAAGTCTTTGCACCAAAATATCGAAATACATATGAAATTTGAAATTTCTAAGAATCGTTCATTGGATTTTATTTTAATTATTCAAACTATACACACATATAGCAGTGTATATCAGTAATAAATTGAATTCCCATTGGCACGCTAGTTCTAGAGATATTAGTATTTAAGAATGAGAAAACTGAGAGGCACACTTAACTATGTTACTTTATAAAATAGTATGTTGGCACTAGCATTTAAATATCTCTAGAATAGCTCATCAGATACAAAATTAATTATGGCGGTGTGATACTAATCTATCATAAAATATCAGTAATAAATTACGTTCATATTGATACGTTGGTTTTTGAGATATCATTACTTAAATATGACCCTAATTAGAGAACTGTACTGTGTAACTGTATATTATTGTATATTACTGTGTATTACTGTATACTATATTGGTACTACTATGGTACAGTACATGGTACTACTATGTACTGTGTGACAATTTTTTTGCTACAAAATTATGTTTTTAATTTTGTTTTCAAATTACGTTATAATTTTAAACATCGGTTTCATATTTGAAGTCAGTGACAGAATCTTTCCTGCAAATCGGGCACAAAAAAAAAACGTATAAAAGTTTGATAACCAGCCACTTCAAAAAATTGTTTTCATTTTTTTCAAATCCAATAGTATTTTTGGGAAATTTTCCGAGCAGCCACTATATTTCTATTGATAGCATGATAATTGCGTGAAAATTTGATGAAATTTGATAAAAACATGATAATATTCAGCTAAATATAATTATAAAATAATAAGAAATGACATGGGAAAATGGTGTTCGAAAAGCAGTGTTACTGCTTCCCTAGTCATAGTATAATAAAATTAACAGCACCGTTAAATGGTCATTTTCTCACAGAAAATTTTAATTTCGCTATCAGTAAATCTCTAATTTAAATCTGTATCTTTATCTGTATCTGTATCTGTATCTGAAACTGTATCTGTATCTGTATCTGTATCTCCAATCACCCAGAAAGGATAAAGCAAAATAGACTAGTTAGTACCAGTTGTGGTTATGAAATATTCCCAATGGTTACTCACACAAAAATATCGGGATAAATATATAAACGAGCCCAATAAATAAATGTATGCAGTACAATACTTTTAAATGCTTCGTTTGTAGGTGCAAACCATCACCTTCCAGCCCTAGGGCAATAAAGTTACATTATAGTCCTGGTGCAATAAAGTAATATAACATCCAATTCTATAAAATTTATAATAATAGTTTTACGCACATGTGAGAAATTATTTGAAATAAATGTGTCATTTTAGAATACAGCAGTATATTTTTAATTTCTAAGTTATTTTTGATTGGTGTTGTTAATGTCTGCTTTTTATATTTTGATTGCTTACATGGTTCAATATAGTTTTCTAGAGCAATTGATGGTAGCATTTTATTTATTATACGTGTATCTATATCTAGCACATCAGCACTTACGTTACAATTGTTAGGAAGTCTGTGTGTGAGTGTGTGTGAGAGAAGTTGAAAAATTGTGAAGTCTGAAGAATCTAATAAACGGGAAGTTGAGAAATTGCGAAATAGAGACGCCCGCTTAGTTCGTGGGGCATCACATCGGAGAATTCGATTTGCAGTAGCTGAGATCAGCAAGGAGCGGCAGGGTCCTGGTAAACAATTTATCGCCACGATCCGAGCGCGGTTACCTGTCAGATTGCGCTCCTCGGAATAAAATCCGGCGCGCATTAAAACCGTATTAGCCGCAAATCCGGCGTATAAATTGGGTAAATTAAGGGGGCGGCGGTTGGGGGGCGCCCATCAAAACTATATCGCCGAAAAGGGCATTATTTATGCGCCGGCGTAATCGCATTAATTCGGATAGCTGCATGCTAATGGGGGTAATTGGAAAGGGCGCCTCATTACGGCCGGCGGAGAGAGCGACTTTTAATCATCCCCTGTAAAAACGGCGACTTCGCTCGAAGCGGCCGCGCTAATATCGCTCAAAAAAATAATATATTTTCGCTCCCTAATACGTTCCGTAATACCTTGTACGTAATCCGCTCCCCCCAATCACAGGGGGGAATCCAATTTTCTCCCGCGATCCCGGCGTGATACGCGTCTGCTCGCCCCCTCCGGCAATCCCGTAATTTTACAGATGCCCTCATCAGGGAACGTAATGCAATAATACATTCCGAGATGAAAATGTAGATGTAATATACGGGGGCAGGATGTATTTACACTTGTCTCGGCGCCTTCCTCCCCGTGGGGGCCACAGTTGCATCAGCACTCCTGTACGTTTTATCAGGAATAAGCACACACCGAATTACGAAAGTTCTCGGTTCAATAAATAATTCATCATCTGCCTGCTTTGTTGCAAATTCAGCAGTTCGCCGAAGTGGATAATCTTCATAAATATTTTAATTGAACTATGTAATTGTAACTCAATATAATAGCATAGGTATTGCGTATGAAAATTTATAGCACTCATACATAAATTGAAAAAAAAACTACTTAAGTTGGATAACATAAAAAATTTAACTCCGGACTCACACTGGACTGATGAGACCAGATAAGTAGAAACCGGTTTAGAGTTGTTAGCAGAGTTAATACCCAAATGTACAATTAAATTTTATATAAAAAAAAATATCAAGATTTATATCAGTGCTATAAACCGTCATACGTAACGCAACGTAGTTACTTAGGTTAATCAAGTGTCATTAAACCACTTACTTATCAAAAAATTGCTCCTTGTATTTTTAACTAAATCAAAGGGACTTCGCGAAAGCGGTTGAGACGAGGACTAAAAAAAAAACGGGAGCCATCAGTCACTTTCTTAATGTATGTGTCGTGTTTACATAAAGAAGGAGCTCGGCAAAAAGAGAATTCATAATAAATAATAAACGCATTAAATTTACGGGGGGTCGGGGCGCAGGCAGGGGGAATAAAAGCCCATTCCCTTCAGCCGCAGATTTTCCCCGTGTAAATTTAAAGTATTCCCCTTGTTCTCCGGGACCCTCTTAAAGTCTGTTGATTTAAGGCGCTAAGAAATAAGACGCGGAGATTTACATTTTCGGGATTACCAAATGACTGGAACGTATCGCAAATTTCGCGTACAATTTGCCCCAGAGAATTACGGCGAAGGTAAAAACGCACAAATAGAATAACAGTACTTACCTACTGACTCTTAGTCTATGTGCCACAGTTTTTGATACACAGTTCGTTATACAGGGTGATTTATGATGTCGGTGACAAACTTTGATCACCCTGTATAACGAACTGTGTATCAAAAACTGTAATACTGTATACAAATCAGACTTAAAAGTTTCAAAATATCCATTAGATAAATTTTCATTTCATATTCATTTTCATAAATTTCAGTGTTTGATAAAACTGCTGGGAAAACAGCTTTTTCTTTTTGAAATTTGGAAAAAGTTTTTGGATATACCTACAAGGTAATCAATAAGGTCAGTTACAAACTTTGGCAGGTGAAAGGTAATAAAAGAAGTTTCAGTTTTCAGTATTTAATCTTGTTTCACCTGCCAAAGTTTGTCACTGAACTTATTGATTACCCTGTAGGCACGTCCAAAAACTTTTTCCACTTTTCAAAAAGAAAGACCTGTTTTCCAAGCAGTGTTATCAAACACTGAAGTTTAGGAAAACGTATCCAATAGATATTTTGAAAATTTTATGCCTGATTTGTATACAGTATCGCAGTTTTTTATACACAGTTCATTATACAGGGTGATTTATGTGGTCGGTGACAAACTTTGGCAGATGAAACAAGATTAAATTCTGAAAACGGAATCTTCTTTTATTACCTTTCACCTGCCAAAGTTTGTCACTGAACTTGTTGATTGCCTTGTAGATATGTCCAAAAACTTTTTCCAACATTCAAAACGAAAAAGCTGTATTCCAAGCAGTGTCATCAAACACTGAAATTTATGACTTTTTATCTAATGGATATTTTGAAAATTTTATGTCTCATTTATATACGGTATTACAGTTTTTGATACACAGTTCGTTATACAGGGTGATTTAGGAGGTCAGTGACATACTTTGGCAGATGAAAGAAAATGCAATTCTGAAAACTGAAACTTATTACATTACCTTCCACCTGCCAAAGATTGTCACCGAACTCATTGATTATCCTGTAGGTATGTCCATAAACTTTTTCCAATTTCCAAGAAGAAAAAGCTGTTTCCCAAGTAGTGTTATCAAACACTGAAATTTATGAATATTTATCTAATGGATATTTTGAAAATTGTATGTCTGATTTGTATACAGTTTTACAGTTTTTGATACACAGTTACAGGGTGATTTATGAGTTCGGTGACAAACTTTGGCAGATGAAAGAAAATGCACTTCTGAAAACTGAAACTTGTTACATTACCTTCCACCTGCCAAAGTTTGTCACCGAACTCATTCATTGCCCTGTAGGTATGTCCATAAACTTTTTCCAATTTTCAAAACGAGAAGGCTGTTTTCCAAGCAATTTGACAGGTATTGGTTTATCAAACACTGAAATTGCTGAAAATTTATCTAATGCATATTTTGAAAAAAAAAATGCCAGATTTCTATGCAGCATGCCTGAAGATAATTCCTCTGAACATTTGACGACAAGTATATATTATATAAGTGAGAAAATCGAATGTTTAACTTTGCGAGTAGAGGTATAGGTTTATCAAACACTGAAATACCTAACAATTTATCTAATGGATATGTTGAAAATGTTAAGCCAGATTTGTATACAGTATGCCTGAAGACAATTCCTCTGAAAATTTGAGGACGAGAATGTTTTAAATAAGTGAGAAAATTGAATGTCTAACTTTCCGAGTAGACTATCTATCTGTTAAGACACTCAAATTTCTGAAAATTTATCTAATGTATATTTTGAAAATTTTATACAAGATTTGTATACAGGATGCCTGAAGATAATTCCTCTGAAAATTTGAGGACAAGTATGTTTTGAATAAGAATAATATGTCTGATTTGTATACAGTACTACAGTTTTTGATACACAGTTCGTTATACAGTGTGATATATGAGGTCGGTGACAAACTTAGGCAGATGAAAAAAAATGCAATTCTGAAAACTGAAACTTATTACATGACCTTCCATCTGCCAAAGTTTGTCACCGAACTCATTGATTACCCTGTAGATATGTCCATAAACTTTTTCCAAAATTTTCAAAACAAAATCGCTGTTTTCCAAGCGATTTGAAAGGTATCGGTTTATCAAACACTAAACTTGCTGAAAATTTATCTAATGGATATTTTGAGAAAAATTATCCCAGATTTCTATACAGCATGCCTGAAGATAATTCCTCTGAACATTTGACGACAAGTGCATATTAAATAAGTGAGAAAATCCTGTATAAGTTATCACTCACTGAAATTTCTAAAAATGTATTTAACGGGTATTTTGAAAATTTTATGCCAGATCTATATACAGTATGCCTGACGATAAATCCTCAATAAATTTGAGCACTAGTGTGTCTCAAATAAGTGAGAAAATTGAGCAATTAAATTTCCGAGTTGACCTGTATAAGTTATCAGTCACTGAAATTTCTGAAAATTTATTTAACGGATATTTTGAAAATTTAGTGCAAAATCTGTATACAGTATGCCTGGAGATAAATCCTCAACCAAATTGACTACTAGTATGTCTCAAATAAGTGAGAAAATCGAGCTATTAACTTTCCGAGTAGAGGTATAGGTTTATCAAACACTGAAATTCCTATAAAAATATCTAATGTATATGTTGAAAATTTTAAGCCAGATTTGTGTACAGTATGCCTAAAGACAATTCTTCTGAAAATTCGACGACGAGTATATCTTAAATAAGTGAGTTAATCGAATGTCTAACTTTCCGAGTAGACTATCTATCTGTTAGACACTGAAATTTCTGAAAATTTATCTAATGTATATTTTGAAAATTACATGCCAGATTTGTATACAGTATGCCTGCAGACAATTTCTCTGAAAATTTGACGACGAGTATATCTTAAATACGTGAGAAAATCAAATCTCTAACTTTTCGAGTTAACAGGTATCTGCACCACATTGTTTTCCCCATAAAGAAAAATTAAATGACTACCTGTATGACTACAACACTCTTCAGCACAGTTCGAACCCATGACCTTTGGAAAAAGAGGCGAGCCCTTAATGATGGACGGCCGAAACCGGAAGTACAACGATTGAATATCTTGGAATTAGTAAATTAGCGGCTGGGTTCGTCGCTTGACCTAGCGTAATGGGCATAGGGTCTCCAGCACCATGTTGTTAAAGCGCATGGCATTTCCTTGAAATTGCAAATTTTTCAAAACCGTTTCTGGAATTTAATAGCCACATAATTGATTACTATGCTGCCAAAAATTGGTTACATTATGTTATGAGGTTACGTAGTTATGCATATGCAAATACGAAATATTGCTTTATGAAATATTACATCAAAATTGACTAAATAATTTACGAAAATTTAATTTTTATAACCATTACATTTTTGTTATAGTTTCATCCATTGTAGATACCAGTTATTGTTATATTTTTTATTGTTCTTATATAAAATTCTTATATAATATCTTATATATTGAACTCAAAATGTAAGAAAATATCCTTAAAGGTCTAGATATAGTAATTGAGTACTGTAAGTCGTGTAATCCATCACAAAAGGTCCAATATGTAAGGTAACGATTTTGGGTAGGTAACAAATTTAGGCTAAGATAGTTTCTACAATCTTTAAATTGTAGTCTGTAATTTTGAAGAATACTTGAAAACAGAAAAAAACGGAGTCTGATTTTAAAGAATTCTTGTAAACAGAGCATGATTTTTAAGAATTCTTGGAAAAAGAGTTTGATTTAGAAGAATTCTTGAAAACAGAGGTAGGTACTAAAATATTAAACCCAATTTGAGCCACATGAAGAAAAAAAAACATCAAATTGTAGTCTGTATTGTTGAAGAATTCTTAAAAACTGAAAAACAGAGTCGGATTTTGAAGATTTCCTGAAAACAGAGGCACGAATTTGAAGAATTAATGGAAACAGAGTCTGATTTTTGAAAATTATTGAAAACAGAGTCAGATTTTGATGAATTTCTGAAAGCAGAATCTTATTTTTAAGAATTCTTGGAAACAGAGTTTGATTTAGAAGAATTCTTGAAAACAGAGGTAGGTACTAAAATATTAAACTTGAGATTAAATTTGAGCCACATGAAGAAAAAAAACATCAAATTGTGGTCTGTATTTTTGAAAAATTCTTAAAAACTGAAACACAGGGTCTGATGTTGAAGATTTCCTGAAAACAGAGGCACGATTTTAAAGAATTCATGGAAACAGAGTCTGATTGTTCTTAAATCTTAAAAACACAGTCTGATTTTGATGAAATCTTGAAAGCAGAGTCTGATTTTTAAGAATTCTTGGAAACAGAGTTTGATTTTGAAAAATTCTTGAAAGCAGAGGTAGGTACTAAGATTTTGAACCAAATTTGCGATACTAGAAGAAAAAAAACTTCAAATTTTGGTCTAAATTTTTGAAGAATGCTTGAACACTGAAAAACAGATTCTGATTTTGAAGATTTCCTGAAAACAGAGCACGATTTTAGAGAATTCATGGAAACAGAGTCTGATTTATTTTAAATCTTGAAAACAGAGTCTGATTTTGATGAATGCTTGAAAGCAGAGTCTGCTTTTTAAGAATTCTTGGAAACAAAGTTTGATTTTGAAGAATTCTTGAAAACAGAGGTAGGTACTAAAATTTTAAACCAAATTTGAGCCACATGAAGAAAAAAAACATCAAATTGTGGTCTGTATTGTTGAAGAAGTCTCAAAAACTGAAAAACAGAGTCTGATTTTGAAGATTTCCTGAAAATAGAGGCACGACTTTGAAGAATTCATGGAAACGTGGTCTCATTTTTTAAAAAATTTGAAAACAGAGTCTGATTTTGATGAAATCTTGAAAGCAGAGTCTGATTTTTAAGAACTCTTGCAAACAGAGTTTGATTTAGAAGAATTCTTGAAAACAGAGGTAGGTACTAAAATTTTAAACCAAATTTGAGTCGCATGAAGAAAAAAACACATCAAATTGTGGTCTGTATTGTTGAAGAATTCTTAAAAACTGAAAAACAGAGTCTGATTTTGAAGATTTCCTGAAAACAGGGGCACGATTTGAAGAATTCATGGAAACAGAGTCTGATTTAAAAAAAATCTTGATTCTTTTGAAACAGAGGACCTAATTTATTTGAAGATGACCACTTTTGAGTTTAAGATTTGTAACAAAAATTGAACATCCTGCGGATTTTTTTACGTCAACGGATTTAGGTTAAGATACATAGTTTCTACAAATCTCCGTATTGTATTTTTGAAGAATACTTGAAAGCAGAAAAAACGGAGTCTAATTTTGAAAAATTCTTGTAAACAGAGCACGATTTTGATAAAGTCTTGAAAACGAGTCTGATTTTAATGATTTCTTGAAAGCAGAGTCTTAATTATAAGAATTCTTGAGAACAGAGTTTGATTATGAAAGATTATTGAAAACAGAGCTATGTACTGTAATATGGAACCAAATTGGCGCCACTTAAAGAAAACAACAATAACATCAAATTGTGGTCTGTATGTTTGAAGAATACTTGAAATCAGAAAAAAGAGGAGTTTGATTTTCAAAAATTCTTGTTAACAGAACATGTTTTTGAAAAATTCATGAATACAGAATCTGATTTATACTGTAATATTGAACCAAATTAGCGCCACTTAAAGAAAACAACAATAACATCAAATTGTGGTCTGTATGTTTGAAGAATACTTGAAAACAGAAAAAAAAGGAGTTTGATTTTCAAAAATTCTTGTTAACAGAACATGTTTTTGAAAAATTCTTGAATACTGAATCTGATTTTGATGAATTCTAAAAACCAGAGTCTGATTTTTAAAAGCTCTTGAAAACAGAGTTTGATTTTGATGATTTCTTGAAAACAGTTTGATTCTCAAGCATGCTTGAAAACAGAGGACCTAATTTAATTAAGGAAGACCACTTTTATTCATTTATAAAGATTTGTAACAAAAATTGCACCTACTGCGGATTTTTTAGTTATTCCTAAATTAGCAACTACGTTAGGTTTCCACAAATCTTCAAATTGTGTATTTTTGAATAATTCCTGAAAACAGAAAAAAACGGAGTCTGATTTTGAAGAATTCTTAAAAACTGAGCATAATTTTGAAGAATTCTTGAAATCAGGTGTGAGTTCTTATTCATATTTTGAAATTTTTATGCCAGATTTGTATACACCAAGCCTGAAAATGATTCCTCTAAAAATTTGACGACGAGTAGGTCCTTAACAAGTGCGAAAATCGAATGTATAACTTTCGAGGCAACTAACTTAGGCTAAGATAGTTTCTATAAATCTCCAAATTGTCTGTCCACAAATCTTCAAATTGTGTATTTTTGAATAATTCCTGAAAACAGAAAAAACGGAGTCTGATTTTGAAGAACTCTTAAAAACCTAGCATAATTTTGACTATTTCTTGAAAATAGGTGTGATTTTGATTCTTATTCATATTTTGAATTATTTATGCCAGATTTGTATACATTTTGCCTGGAAATGATTGCACTGAAAATTTGACGACCAGTAGGTTCGTAACAAGTTCGAAAATCGAACGTATAACTTTCAGAGTTGACCAATACCTTTCTGTTAGTCTGAAACTTTCTGAAAATTTATCTAATGGATATTTTGAATTTTTTATGTCAGATTTGTATACAGTATGCCTGAAGATAATTCCTCAGTAAATTTGAACGAGTATATTTTAAATAAATGAGAAAACCGAATGTATATCTTTCCGAATTGACAGGTATCGGTTTATCAAATACTGAACTTTCTGAATATTTATCTAATAGATATTTTGAAAATTTCAGGCCAGATTTGTATCGACGTTATGATGACACTTTTTCTGATCATATTTTTGAACTCGTGTGCAAATAATTTCGCACCCTTATATAAATAGCTATTATTTCACTAGGGCTATAATGAAACATTATAAACCTAGAGCTGTGAGGTGATGATTTGCACCTTCAAACGAAGCACATAACATCACTTGGATAGGTCGGTGGTACATATACAGATTATCTATATTTTGCTGGTTATTAATATGTTTGGTAAAATCAAATTATACACCATTTTCTGGTAATTTTCTATTTTTTTTTTCAATGAACGACTTTGCTTTTAATTTTCGCAGAGCAAATGATTAATTGTTGTAACCATTGTCCAAAAATAGAACTAAGAATATGGAAAATATTTAAAAAAAAATCTTTACTTTATTTTTCGAAAAAACAAATAAAATAAACTAAACTACAAATTTTTAAGGCACAAACAATTGAAAATTTGACAGTTATCATTGAAATTTTCATAGAATAATTAAAAATTGACTAGTTATTAAAATTTATATGGAAATATTGGTCAATCTTGACAGTATAATTAAAAAAAATATGGTAATCATTGATATTTTCATAGAATGATTGCAAATTTACAAGTTATTAATAGAAATATTTGTCAAACTTAACGGTATAATTAAAAAAATTATAGTAACCATTAATATTTTTACAGTAGAGTTGATAATTTGACAGCAATTATTGAAATTTTGACAAAATAATAGATAATTTGACTTTAACAATTGAATTGCTGGCAGAATCAATTGAAACTTTGTCAACTATCATAGAAATGTTTATAGAATAATTGCAAATTGACTAGTTATTAATAGAAATATTTGTCATACTTGACAGTATAATTAAAATTTTTATGGTAACCATTGATATTTTTACACTAGAGTTGATAATTTGACAGCAATTTTTGAAATTTTGATAAAGTAAATGATAATTTGACTTTAACAATTGAAATATTGGTAGAATCAATTGAAACTTTGTCAACTATCATAGAAATGTTCATAGAATAATTGCAAATTGACTAGTTATTAATAGAAATATTTATTAAACTTGACAGTATAATAAAAAAATGTATGGTATCCATTGATGTTTTTACACTAGAGTTGATAATTTAACAGCAATTTTTGAAATTTTGATAAAGTAAATGATAATTTTACTTTAACAATTGAAATGTTGGTAGAATCAATTGAAACTTTGTCTACTATCATAGAATTTTTTATAGAATGATTGCAAATTGACTAGTTATTAATAGAAATATTTGTCAAACTTGACAGTATAATTAAAAAAATTATGGTAACCATTGATATTTTTACAGTAGAGTTGATAATTTAACAGCAATTTTTGAAATTTTGATAAAGTAAATGATAATTTGACTTTAACAATTGAAATATTGGTAGAATCAATTGAAACTTTGTCAACTCTCAAAAAAATTTTCATAGAATGATTGCAAATTGACTAGTTATTAATAGGATACTTGTCAAACTTGACAGTATAATTAAAAAATTTATGGTAACCATTGATATTTTTACACTAGAGTTGATAACTTGACAGCAATTTTTGAAATTTTGATACAATAATAGATAATTTTACTATAACAATTGAAATATTGGTAGAATCAATTGAAACTTTGTCAATTATCATAGAAATGTTCATAGAATAATTGCAAATTGACTAGTTATTAATAGTAATATTTGTCAAATTTGACAGTATAATTAATTTTTTTATGATAACCATTGATATTTTTGCACTAGAGTTGATAATTTAACAGCAATTTTTGAAATTTTGATAAAGTAAATGATATTTTACTTTAACAATTGAAATATTGGTAGAATCAATTGAAACTTTGTCAACTATCATAGAAATGTTCATAGAATAATTGCAAATTGACTACTTATTAATAGGAATATTTGTCAAACTTGACAGTATAATTAAAAAATTTATGATAACCGTTGATATTCTTGCACTAGAGTTGATAATTTGACAGCAATTTTTGAAATTTTGATAAAATAAATGATAATTTTACTTTACCAATTGAAATGTTGGTAGAATCAATTGAAACTTTGTCAACTATCACAGATATTTTCATAGAATGATTGCAAATTGACTATTTATTAATAGAAATATTTGTCAAACTTTCCATGGAATTCACGTAATTATTGGAACAACATTTTTACTTGTTTGTTTAATCCGACATCTCAGAAATCATATTTCTTGCATTCAGTGTAATTAAAATTTTATAGTAACCATTAATATTTTTACAGGAGAGTTAATAAATTGACAGCAATTATTGAAATTTTGACAAAATAATAGATAATTTGACTTTAACAGTTGAAATGTTGGCAGAATCAATTGAAACTTTGTCAACTATCAACTAGACAACATCCACAAGGAAAAAATCTCTGGAGAACGGAGGTAAAAATACCTCTGGCAATGCATCCAGTTTCCACTGCATTTACTTTTTTGTTTTGTGGAAAATTTTGCAAGAAAACGTTATCTGTCATTGCCAACATATCTCAAAAATGAAACTTTACGTCAGAATTAAGTTTCATATTTTGTTTTAGGCTTGTCCCACTCAACTTTAACTTTTGTAGTTTTCGTACTTTTGTAGTTTAGTAGCTTGTGTGTAGTTTTGTAGTTTGTAGACTTTAGAAGTGCTGTTTTCTGTGTCTAGCCTCTGATTATCCATGAAGTCAACTTTTTCTTTAGATGAATCATGAATTAAATTCTTGATCTACTTCGGAGATGATCAGGGCCTAAAAATAGAAACCAATGCTTCTGGAGGTTTCTATTTCTAGGACCTGATCATCTCCGAAGTAGATCAAGAATTCAATTTCTTTTAAAATTGAGTTTGATTTTAATTTCTTTAATTAGATTTTTATGTCACTTGTGTGGTGATACACTGTCTGCCTTTTTCGGGGTAAAAGCTGTCCGAATTACTTCCCAAACTGTGCACGTAAGCGTCGCTGTATGTGCAGTTGACGTTACGTAAAAAGCGTCGCCGTCGCACAGTTACAGCTGTTGGCGTGAAATAGCGTGCGCCGTGACTGCGGGGACGTAATCTTCGCCAACTTTCCGCAATAAATTAGGTCGGCTCCCTTAATTCCGCGCGGAAACGTCAAAACGCAACTTTGCACTCACACAGCAAGGGCCGGATGCTGCGGGCAAAAAAAGGACGTGTTGTGTGGCTGCGGCGGTTTGTTGCTCCTGAATCACGAGCCGCACGCCCACGGAATGCAGTTCCGTGTTAACACGCGAGCGAGGATGTTAATTTTGATGGCGATGTTTGCTTATTCGACGAGATGCTCATGTGCATAAATATGAGTGAACATGATGTGCAAGTATTGACGACGAAATAGCTTATGAAATAATAGTTACAAAGGTTTCAAATAAATTTACACTTTGATCCAGTCACTAAGTCAAATAAGTAAGTAAATGAAATGGAGTCATCCAAAATCTGCAGTTCAGTTTATTTCATTTGTTTTTTCGAAAAATTATGCATTTTTTTTTAAATAAATCCCATATTTTCACTTTTGTAACTTCTATATTTGGACAATGGTATGAGAAGGACATGGACAAGTAATAAATTTTATAATTTGTTGGGAAAATGCAGAACATATTTTTTTTGTTTTGAATGAAAGTCTTCGTGTTTATAAAAAAAAAATATGAAAAATCCAATTGCCAGTTTTTTAACAATATCAGTTATTTTCAGCGAATTCAGCGAAAATAAAGTTCCCGTTTAATTAAAATTTGATTGAGAATCACAGTGTTGCATAATACGGATCTAATATAAACGGTATTAAGCGGGAATCCTCATAGTTTGCATATACACGGCCTTAATGTAAACGTTATTTGACTTACCATTGATGGTGGCGGTGCAGACGAGCAGGAACACGAACTTGACGGCGACAGTCATCTTGATGATCTTGATTGTAGCCGTTCAGCCGTGCAGCATCCTCCTCCTCCTCTTCCTTCTCTGGGGGGCGCCCTGTCAGCCGCGGGGGTGTATGTGTGTGTGTGGGGCCTCGCCGCTCTATCTGGAAGCAGGAAAGGGGGCACTTATTAGCGACCGCGATTGTTGTTTTAATAGAATTCCGGGGCAATCGCTGCCTCACTCCGGGGCCGGATCCGCTCCGGCTTCTTCGCATTACCATAGTATTTCATTTCGGGGCGGGGGCGGCGGCGGGGGCGGCGCGCCTTTATATCGCTAATGCAAATTCGGCAGGAGAGAGGAACTTTCCACTTAACATCCGCCCCTCGGCCGGAATACGTTCACAACAAATAAATTAATATAAACACGGGGAGCGGCGCGTAATGCGCGTGGGGTCCTTAATTTGAATTAATAACGGCGCTTCGGCGAGAGAGAGGCGAAAGGGTTGGGGGCGGCAGCGTGAGGGAGGTCGTCGGAAAAATCACAGCGATCGAGGGTTCTAATGGGAATGCAAATTTACAAGTCTGATTTCTTGAGGTCTGTCTGGGATAATCGCGAAAAATACAAGCAGCAATAAGCCTTCATATCTGCCCTGTAATTTATCAAAAATAAACCCACCGCAGTTATAATCTAAGTTGTACAAGTCCTGTCTAGTCATTTTGCATCCTATTTTATTATAATTTCACCTTCAATACAGAACTACAAGTGTACAAAGTCATTTTTAGTCTTTATGCACCCTATTTTATTATCAATACAGAACTACGAATTATTCGAATAAAATAAAATATATTAAAAGTATCAAATTTGTTAAAAAAAAGTCTTAAAGTGAAAGTATAGAAATTTCCAGAATACGCTACTAAATACATACAAAATATAAATATAGATATAGATAGATATAATTTATTGATGCTTTTCCAGCAGGTTACATAAGTCAGAATATAAAAAAGAATTAAACGCCCAAAATTTCAATACACCAAAAGCATTAAGAGATTCAGAAATTGTAAAACCTTGAAATTGCAAAAAAATTAATAGTAAGTATAAAGAAAAAACCAATGGACATAATATGTACTGGTGAAAGTGAAGTCTAAAATCTACAAAAATGTTATAAGTCTTCCAAAAAATTATATTCCAGAAATTGCTTTAAAATAATAAAGAAATTTCCAGAATATGCCACCAAATACTTATAAAAAGAGATAAAAAGTCTAAAATTTTAATAATAACAACATCAAAAGAATTAAGAAGTTCATAAATTGTAAAACCTCGAAATTGCAGAAAATTTAATAGTAGAACCAAAACAAATGGACATAATATGTACGGGTGAAAATGAAGTCTAAAGTTTCCATAAATGTTAGTCTTAGTTAGTCTTAGTCATAAGTCTTCTCAGAATATGCCCATTTATGAGAAAATTTGATTAATTTTATATAATACATGTAAACGGCGATCAGTGAAATCAGAAGATTTCAAGTGGCTAAAAAAGTAAAAGCTAAAGTACTTTTTTTTTTGTATTTTGTTATGAATACTGTGAAGATGTGCTGAAAGACGGCATACAAAACTTCTTGGACCGATTCCAAATATTCATTAACTAAAATGAAGGACATTTGGTAGACCCAACTTTTAAAAACATATTCAAAACTTTAACTCATTGAACTTTCCATTCAACCATGTTAAATTACTTTTAAAAAAAGGCCAATTTTTAACCCCTTAAAGTAATCTTTCCATTTCACTGGCTCACCTTTTAAAATATTTAATGAAAGTGTAAATGAAAAACTAGAAAATTAAAAACAAAAAAAACACAAATTGTATGTATTTGCAGATATTATTTTTAAGTTGCTTCAGTTGCAACTAAAAACTCTATAAATGATAATACTGATTTCAGAATTGTTTCTGAAATTCAGATTTTTTTTGATAGATTTAAGAAATGTGCATAAAACTATATAAGCCAGAGAAAATGGGAAGATTGTTTTCTCAGAATATGCCAATTGATCAGAAAATTTGATTAATTTTATTTAATACATCTAAAGGGCGATCAGTGAAATGGGAAGATTTCAGGTGGCTAAAAAGAAGTCATTTTTTGTTTGTTTTTTATGCATACTGAGAAGATGTGCTAAAAGATGTCATGACATTTGGTAGACACAATTTTCAAAAACATATTCAAAAGTTTAACTCAATGACTTTCCATTCAACCATGTTGAATTACTAAGAAAATATGACCAATTTTTAGCCCCTTGAAGTAATCTTTCCATTTCACTAGCTCACCTATTAAAATATTTAGTGAAAGTGTAAATAAAAAACAGGAAAATTAAAAACTAAAAAAAACACAAATTGTATGTATTTGCAGATATTATTTTTATGTTGCTTCAGTTGCAACTAAAAACTCTATACGAGTAAATGATAATACAGATTTCAGAATTGTTTCTGAAATTCAGAAATATTTTTGATACATTTGAGAAATGTGCATAAATCTATATAAGCCAGAGAAAATTGTCTTATTCTGAGAAGAATGCCCAATGATCAGAAAATTTGAATAATTTTATTTAATACATCTAAAGGGCGATCAGTGAAATGGGAAGATTTCAGGTGGCTAAAAAGAAGTCATTTTTTGTTTGTTCTTTTTTCCAAATATTCATTAACTAAAATGAAGGACATTTGGTAGGCACAATTTTCAAAAACATATTCAAAACTTTAACTCATTGACTTTCCATTCAACCTTGTTAAATTTCTAAAATAAAGACCAATTTTTAGCCCCTTGAAGTAATCTTTCACTGGCGTTCACCTATTAAAATATTTAATGAAATTGTAAATGAAAAACATGAAAATGAAAAACAAAAAAAAAAACACAAATTGTATGTAATTGCAGATATTATTTTTAAGTTGCTTCAGTTGCAACTAAAAACCCTACAAATGATAATACCGATTTCAGAAATGTTCCTGAAATTCATCTGAATCAAGAAATTATTATACAAAAATCATTGAATCATAAGAAGCACTGAATTATTATGAGATATCATGAAATTATTATTAACAAACTTGAAATTTACATTAATAAAATAATGGAATTATGAAATAGAATCATAAGAAGTATGAAATTATCATAACATAACATGAAATTATTGCCAAAAAACTTGAAATTACCATATCATAATCATGGAATCATGAAATTATCATAACATAACATGAAATTTTTGTCAAAAAACTTGAAATTACCATATCATAATCATGGAATCGTGATATTGTAATGAAAAATGCATGTAATCATAGAAAACATGAAATTATTATAAAGAATTCATAAAATCATAAGAAGCACTAAATTATTATGAGAAATCATGAATTATTGCAAAAAACTTGAAATTACCATAAAAAAATCATGGAATCATGAAATTATAATGAAATATACATGAAATCATGAGAAGCATGAAATTATCATGAGAAATCATTAAATTATCACGAAAAAACTTGAAATTATCATAAAAATATCATGGAATTTAGAAATTATTATTACAAAATAACAATAAAGTGAAACATGTCAAAGGTAATAAATTTGTATATTACACAGCATTGTGATCCTAGTAGATGTTACAATGTCAGTTTATTAGAAATAAATAAAATTAGAAGACAATTATTAGTAAGCACTAAAAATATGACATTAACTGAAATTTTCACTGTAAGCATTGAAATTTTGACGCAATAATTCAACTGGTTACAGAACTGATATGAACATTTGGCAGTGTCCATTAAAAAAAATGACTGCATATTTCAATAATTTAAATTTTGATAGAAATTGTTGAAATTTTCAAAGCAATAATTAAAATGTTGATAGCTATTGACCTTTTCACAGAGTGATTGAAATGTTAACAAATATAAGAAGCAAATTTAACAGTAAGCATTGAAAATATGACATCAATTTAAATTTGGAAATCATTACTTTAATCTTTGAAATTTGACTTGATTATGATATGGTAATCAAGGAATCATGATATTGTAATGAACAATTCATGTAATCATAGAAAGCATGAAATTATTATAAAAAAACTCATAAGAAGCACTAAATTATTATGCGAAATCATGAATTATTGTAAAAAAAATTGATTTTACCATTAAAAAAATTATGGAATCATGAAATTATAATGAAAAGTTCATGAAATCATAAGAAGCACTGAATTATTATGAGAAATCATGAAATGATTATCAACAAACTTGAAATTTACATTAATAAAATAATGGAATTATGAAATAGAATCATAAGAAGCATAAATTTATCATAATATAACATGAAATTATTGTCAAAAAACTTGAAATTACCATATCATAATCTAGGAATCATGATATTGTAATGAAAAATTCATGTAATTATATAAAGTATGAAATTGTTATAAAAAAATCATAATATGATAAGAAGCACTAAATTATTAATAAATCTCATGATCAATTTATGATCTTGATCAATTTTATTGATTAATTTTATTTAATACATCTAAAAACTGAGTCTGTGAAATGGGAATATTTCAGATAGCTAAAAATAAGTAATTTTTCGTTTGTTTTTTTATGCATACTGGGAAGATGTGCTAAAATATATCATGCATAACTTCTTGGACCGATTCCAAATATTCATTAACTAAAATGAAGGACATTTGGTTAACACAATTTTCAAAAACATATTCAAAACTTTAACTCATTGACTTTCCATTCAACCTTTTTAAATTACTAAAAAAAAGACCAATTTTTAGCCTCTTCAAGTAATCTTTTACTGGCTCACCTATTAAAATATTTAATGAAAGTGTGAATGAAAAACATGAAAATAAAAAAAAACACAAATTGTATGTAATTGCAGATATTATTTTCAAGTTGCTTCAGTTGCAACTAAAAACTCTATAAATGATAATACCGATATCAGAAATGTTCCTGAAATTCATCAGAATCATGAAATTATTATAAAAAAGTCATGAAATCATAAAAATCGTTATAAAAACAGAAAATTGTTGCCAAAATGAGTAATATGTAATTAACTGAAACTTTTAAATTTCTTGTTTCTTTATCAGTATTTGTCAAAAAATACCATATCATAATCAAGGAATCATGATATTGTAATGAAAAATTCATGTAATCATACGAAGCATGAAATTATTATAAAAAAATTATAATATTATAAGAAGCACTAAATTATTATGAGAAATCATGAATTATTGTCAAAAAAATTGATTTTGCCATTAAACAAATCATAGAATCATGAAATTATATTGAAAAACTCATGAAATCATAAGAAGCATGAAATTATCATGAGAAATCATTAAAAAATCATGGAATTTATAAATTATGACTAAAAATAACAATAAATTGAAACATGTCAAAGGTAATAAACTTGTATATTTCACAGCATTATAATCCTAGCAGATGTTACAAAGTCAGGTTATTAAAAATAAATAAAATTAGATGACAATTATTAGTAAGCACTAAAAATATTACAGTAACTGAAATTTTCACTGTAAGCATTAAAATTTTGACGCAATAATTGAACTGGTTACAGAACTGATATGATCTTAGGCAGTGTCCATTAAAAAAAATGACAGTATATTTCAAAAATTGAAATTTTCAAAGAAATTGTTGAAGTTTTCAAAGTAATAATTAAAACTTTGACAGTTATTGAACTTTTCACAGAGTGATTGAAATGTTAACAAATATAAGAAGCAAATTTAACAGTAAGCATTGAAAATATGACATCAATTTAAATTTGGAAATCATTACTGTAATCTTTGAAATTTGACTTGATTATGATATGGTAATCAAGGAATCATGATTTTGTAATGAAAAATTCATGCAATCATACAAAGCATGAAATTATTATAAAAAAATCATAATATCATAAGAAGCACTAAATTATTATGAGAAATCATGAAATTATTATCAACAAACTTGAAATTTACATTAATGAAATAATGGAGTTATGAAATAGAATCGTAAGAAGCATGAAATTATTATAACATAACATGAAATTATTGTAAAAAAACTTGAAATTACCATATCATAATCAAGGAATCATGTATATTATTGTAATGATATGATATGATATGATATTGTAATGAAAAATTCATGTAATCATACAAAGTATGAAATTATTATAAAAAAATCATAATATCATAAAAGCACTAAATTATTATGAGAAATCATGAATTATTGTGAAAAAAATTGATTTTACCATTAAATCATGGAATCATGAGATTTTAATGAAAAGTTCATGGAATCATAAGGCGCATTTACCTTCACGAGAAATCATGAAATTAATATAAAAAAACTTGAAATTATTTTACAAAAAAATTTATTACCAAAAAAATTTAAGAAATCATAAGCATCAAATGATCACAAAATTCGTGACAATTTCAAAACTTCTATAAGCGAAACCAAAGTTATTTTCTTGAACTTACTATAGAAATTCAAGTAAATTTCTTACCATTAATGAAATTTCAACAAATTATCAAAAAATACATGAAAACTGCTATAGGTGTAGCTGCTATAAATTATTGTCAAAAAACTTGAAATTACCATATCATAATCAAGGAATCATGATATTGTAATGAAAAATTCATGTAATCATACAAAGCATGAAATTATTATAAAAAAATCATAATATCATAAAAAGCACTAAATTATTATGAGAAATCATGAATTATTGTCAAAAAAGTTAATTTTACCATTAAAAAAATCATGGTATCATGAAATTATAATGAAGAGTTCATGGAATCATAAGGAGCATTTACCTTCATGAGAAATCATGAAATTATCATAAAAAAACTTGAAATGATCATAAAAAAAAATTACAATAAAAAATTTAAGAAATCATAAGCATGAAATGATCACAAACTGCATGACAGTTTCAAAACTTCTATAAGCGAAACTAACGTTATTTTCTTGAACTTTCTGTAGAAATTCAAGTAAATTTCCTACCATTAATGAAATTTCAACAAATTATCTTGAAAACTGCGATAGGTGTAGCTGCTATAAAATCGATGAAGTTATCATAAAATAGATTACATTTTCAATGTATACGTAGAGATTACAATACACAATCATACAAATTTCTTCATTTCCATGACGTATAACTTTGATTTATTTTGTAGTTTATTTTGTAAAAAGACACCGTTATGGTAAGTTAATTTTTGATAATATATATCGTCGGAATACAAGTCAAATACACTCAATTTTTGGCTGTTTGTAGTTAAGGTTTATTTTGATGGTTTACTAAATTGTAACTAATCTCGGGCTCAGTAGGGGTGTATCAAAGGGTCCTGTAGGCGAACTTACAAATTCTTAAGTCATTAAATGACTGAGTAGGAAAGGTAATAGTAGAATATAAAACTTTAATTGCAGTTTCTCACATTTTATAGTTTTTGACTTCAGTGATTTCACTTGTAAGCCGACGATATATAAAGTATGTTTCATTTTTATTTTCAACTAAGTTGGGGTGACAGTATTGTTGGCCAATGTAAAAAGTCACTACACTTGAAAAAATGAGGTTATATTTAAAACAAAATTAGGTTATATTTTATGACAGTCGGCAGTGTTGCCATCAAAATGAGTATATATTTTGAATGATTAAAGCTATAATTAAATTATTTTAATATCTGAATTAGGCAACGTTGTCTGAAATCTGACATTTAATAATGTTTTCACTGTCAGATCATTTTTGTTGGTGTTCATGTGTAAAACTTTATAAAATGAAACCGCAGCCTTCTTAGTTAAAAATAAAATGAATTCTGTAAAACGAAACCGTTATGGTAAGAGTTAATTTTTGATAATATATATCGTCGGCTTACATATGAAATACACTCAATTTTTGGTTGTTTGTAGTTAAGTTTTATATTGATGGTTTACTAAATTGTAGCTAATCTCGGGCTAAGTAGGGGTATAGTAAAGGGTCCTGTAGGCGAACTTACAAATTCTTAACGCACTAAATGACTGAGTAGGAAAGGTAAGAGTAGAATATAAAACTTTAATTGCAGTTTCTCACATTTTATAGTTTTTGACTTGAGTGATTTCACTTGTAAGCCGACGATATATAAACTATGTTTCACTTTTATTTTTAACTAAGTTGGGGTGACAGTATTGTTGGCCAATGTAAAAAGTCACTAGACTTGAAAATATGAGGTTATATTTTAAACAAATAAGGTTATATTTTATGACAGTCAGCAGTGTTGCCATCAAAATGAGTATGTATTTTGAATGAATTAAGCAATAATTCAATTATTTTAATATTTGAATAAGGCAACGTTGTTTGAAATCTGACAGATAATAATTTTTTCACTGTCAGATCATTTTTGTTGGTGTTCATGTGTAAAACTTTATAAAATGAAACCGCAGCCTTCTTAGTTAAAAATAAAAATGAAACGGAGTTTATAAAGGTTTTCGTTGAATACAATTAGTATCTGTATGAATTCATGTCATGTGTGCTTAATCATTCTGTTTATTCGAATATTTAAAGTGACGGGCCCATTATTGTGAATCGCTGTGTAAAACGTTCCGGAAAACTCAAGCTCGCGTTCACGTTCGATTTGCGTTCGAGTTTTTTACGAGCGCCGATACGCGCCAGTCGACTGCATCAAAAAAAAGGGCGATAATTCATAAAACTTTTTTATTGCATTTTTACTATTATCGCCTCCACGGCTCCGCGGGCGCCGTTACTGGCGAATTACGTCGTCCGGAGCGTCGATTATCCGCGTCGAAATTGCGCCGGAATAAAGTATTCATCAGTTAATGCGTCGCTGTTTTTCCTCCCGCCCGAGGATAACCATTGCAACGAAGCCTGCACACAATTGTACTGAATAACTCACAAACCGTGCCGCCCCCGGGCCATTGTGGCCGCGTGTAAATCATAATTTCGCGAAAAACCGTGTTATTAGGTGCGTCTGTTTCCCCGCCCCCGGCCCGCGCTCGAACCGGAAGTTCCGCTTTGATGGCTTTGACACGGCACGCGTGGAATTTTATTGGGGGCGGCATTAACAACTGTCACACAATCCGTGAATGTTTTAATGGAGCGTAATCCCCCCGACGGCTGAAAAGTGCTCCTGAATAAGTGAGGAGGTATGTGTGCGAGCACAGCCTGATGGATAAAGTGGTACACGACCGTCCCTCACACTGAATATGTAGATTTATATATTCTAAATGTCTGTCATGAAATAATTCACTCGGCGTGAATGCGGCGGCGGTTGAGCGCCGAGGGGCGGCGTTCTCGTGTATCGGGCGACTCTCGATTTCAGCCGCCCCCGACGCCCCTTCCAGGCGGCCCCATCTAAATGGTAATGTCCCATCATATTCATCAAAATTAAATCCGATAAGGCGCCGATGCCCGTTAGGATAGCGCAATTTGAGCGCGCCGTAATGCGATTTATTTAATGCCTTTGGTAATTTGAATGTATTATTGGCTGCGAGGGGGCGAGCGATTTAGGCGGGGGGCGGGCGGGCAATTTAATAAAGCGAAATGCGAATGCGCGCCCCGTAAATACTTTTATCTCGCTGAATGCGCGAGGGTTTAAATTTTCCATTCGCCCCTATTTGAAGTGCCGAATTTGAGAATTGGGTGTCATCAAGAAGCTAACGGTAAAGATTGATGATTTTATCCGCAACCTTAATATAACAGGGACGCAAATATCGCCCTCAGTAACTGCATTACAAGAGGCACCACCGTTTTTATTAATATTAATTATAAATATATGTACGTTTGGCTATCATCTCAACTGGAGACCGGTTTCGACCTGGAGGATCTCATCAGTCCAGTACGTCCGGAGATAACACCCAAATCACTTTGCATGACTTATAAACTTATCATAATATGTATAATGAAGTGAAAAACAAGCGTTTTTATTAATTAAGACGAAAGTTGGGCACGATCAGGTAAAGCAAGTATACATCTTCGATTTGTTTTGAGGTTTTTAGCGTATTTTAGACTACATTTGTTAATGAAAAAGATCGTCTGGAAAAACCCATACACATATTGTGTATGGGTTTCCAATTACAGTTGTCAACAGTTTTATGAAACAACAGAAAATTGAAATGTTCTGCAAATTGCAAGAAAGAAGTGAACAGTTTTTATCATATTTTTTCAATGACAGTTAAATCTACAAAGCTTTTAAGATAATTTAGAATTATATAAAATTTCTAGTACACGTCAAATTTTTACAATTTGAATAAATGTTCTGCCCATCAATAGGAATAACTACACTACTTAAAAGAATTATTGCATATTCCAAAATACACCAATATTATTCTTTTTAAGTTGCCAATGAAATTGGGGTTTGCAGGTAAAAAAATAAAATATACGATCATTCTTTTGAGTAGTGTAGTTTGCAAATACAGAAAACCTTGTAAAACCTTTAATTCATCGTTTAATGTTTGCAATTTATCAGTTCTTTAATTATTTATTCGCAAAGAATAAAGAATTGGGTAATTCAGTTTTTCTACAGTTTCTCTCAAAACAAAAATGCAAGGTTTTATAAATATGCAAGAAAGAACATTTTTTCTTTAAAACATGTTAAAGATAATTACGATTTTTGTGCTAATATGATATTTTTCTATACGCAGTTTATCAAAATTTAAACAATTTTATTCCACTCTTTCTTGTTCTTCTTCATTTTCTTCTTCGTCTTCTTCTACGAGGCGTAGATGATCTTGTCTAAAATTTCTGGTGTAGATGTAAAACTTTTAAAGCTTAGTAAATA
This sequence comes from Othius punctulatus, assembly GCA_951805005.1. Classification (NCBI taxonomy): domain Eukaryota; kingdom Metazoa; phylum Arthropoda; class Insecta; order Coleoptera; family Staphylinidae; genus Othius; species Othius punctulatus. The sequence goes on from OX638142.1 coordinate 77,308,069, forward strand.
AATTTACTTAAACTTCTGTAGGAAGTTCAAGAAAATAACTTTGGTATTGCTTATAGAAGTTTTGAAATTGTCATGAATTTTGTCATTCATGATTATGATTTCTTGAATTTTTTAAGGTATTAAATTTTTTAATGATTTTTGTATGATAATTTCAAGTTTTTTTATGATAATTTCATGATTTTTCATGATGGTAAATGCTCCTTATGATCCATGAACTTTTCATTATAATTTCATGATTCCACGATTTTTTTAATTGTAAAATCAATTTTTTTGACAATAATTCATGATTTCTTATAATAATTTAGTGCTTCTTATGATTTTATGATTTGTTTTATAATAATTTCATACTTCTTATGATTACATGAATTTTTCATTATAATTTCATGATTCCATGGTTATATTATGTTTATATATATATATATATATATATATATATATATATATATATATATATATATATATATATATATATATATATATATATATATATATATTATGGTAATTTCAAGTGTTTTGACAATAATTTTATGTTTTCTCATGATAATAATTTACTTTAATTTAATGTTATTAGTAGAATTATTACATGTTGTAATATGTATTAAATTTTGTAATATATTTATGAAGCAATGTATTAGTGGGCATTGTCCCGTTTATTCAATAAATAAATAATATCATGCTTCCTATGTTTTCATGAATGTTTCATTATAATTTCATGATTCCATTATTTTATTAATGTTAATTTCAAGTTTGTTGATAATAATTTCATGATTTCTCATAATAATTTAGTGCTTCTTATGATTTCATGATCTTTTTATGATAATTTCGATTTTTTTGTGTGAAAATTTCATGATTTCTCATTATAATTTTATGCTTCTTATGATTCCATGCATTTTTCATAATAATTTCATAATTCCATAAAAAAAATTATGATAATTTCATGATCTTTCATGACAATTTCATGCTTCTTATGATTCCATGAGTTTTTCATTTTTATTTCATGCTTCCATGGTTTTTTTATGTTATGGTAGTTTTTTGACAATTTTATGATGGTGGTCGATAGAAATCAATGAGAAATTGGTGGACAGTAAAATTGGAACTGCACATGAATTGGAATCAAGTATCTAAATATTCAAAAATCGAAAATTTATTTTTAAATAATTTAGCCCATATAGCCCAATAAGTTAGCCCATTTGGAGGAACATCTAAAATAACTTCAGAGTTTCAGATTTCCTTTGCTGCCTTCCTCCGTCATTTTGCGAAATACTTTCCATTCTCTTGCTCTGGCTTTCTTAATTGCGTCTTTGACTATCGTCCTTTTTTCTTTATATATCTGGTAATTATTGCTATTTTTGCCTTATAGGTATTTTCAATACGTATTTGTGCCATGCCTTCTTGTATCATTTGTTTTACTTCCTCCGACCACCACGATGTTTGCTGCTTCTTATTTGATCTTTTCTGCTGTCCACATACCTCTCGTGCTACTTTCTAACACATTTCGTTTAAGTTCATTCCACATTTGATCTACATCACCTTCCATCCTCCTTTTCAATAGTTTGTCTTCTAGTTTTACCATTTATTGTACAGCTATTTCGGTGTTCCTAAGTTTGTGTGTTCTTATCTTGTTGTATGTGAGCCCTGATTCATTTGTTCTCTTCCATTGCATTAATTTTTGTCTTGCACTATTGTCATAAGTAGGTAATGGTCACTTCCTATTTCAAAGCTTTCTTACTTTTGTGTCCCTGATTTTGGCCTTTCTGTTTTACTCTACTAATATGTAATCATAATGACCTTTCGTTTCTTGTTCTCTTGTGTTTGTCGGTATTTCTTTATGCTTGAATATTGTGGTAAGTTATTATTAAGTTATTCAGTCTGCAGTATTCAATCATTCCCACGTTATCATATTTAGTGTAATTTTCAGTATTCTTGATAACTGCCTTCCAATAATTTATTGTGTGCTCAATGTCTTTGTGTATGATACATCCAACACCTTCAGCTGTCCTTTTATCTTGTGCGACTCCACTAAAAATTATTGTGTGATTATTGGTTGTTTTGTATATACCCCTGGAGTGTATTTTCCAGACTAAGAAAAATAAAATCTTGCGTGCACTGACGGCATGGTATCCATGTCCATCTCTCGGGCTAAAGCCCCCGAGCTGGATTTCATCGTTCTACGGGCGTATTTATCCTAGTAATACCCTTGGTGCATAAATAGCTAATAAGCACCATCAAGATGATCAATTATGAATGCTGCAAGAAACGTAAAATCTTTCAATGGTTCCTTCTCAATAAATATTCCCGAGTTCCTGGCACGTGCCATCTTTATACATCCCTCTTCATCTTCGATCGCTTATGATGCAAAGATGGTGTGGCTGGTGGGGTGGCGGAAAGCGAACGCCACTTTCGTATGGACGAGCAGCAGGAATGCCAATAGACAGACACGTAATGCGTGTTCGACGCTGTCGCGCGTGTGTGTGTCGCTGGATGTTCGGGGGCGGCGAATGCGGGGGTGGCTGAACGGGCCTGCGGGGCTCAGCGCAATTAATGGGGTAGTTTTCGTGCTTAATGGCGTGATGGATGCAGTCCGCTGTTGCAGGATGATTGCCATGCAGGAGGGTGCATCGAGTGGCAAAAATTAATAGGCAATTGTAAAGGACGACAATGTCAGGGATGGATGTGCCTGAAATGAATTGTTTGTCATATCTTCATGGGGTTTACATTTAATTATAAAGCGATGTCCCCTACTATTTGCTATCATTCTATCATGAAGAAGACTACGTAAGATCAAGTTACAGTGGTGAGGAGCAGCAATATAATAATAATAATAATAACTATTATTCTTTAAGATGTCCCTACTGGGGGCGAAATGGTATTGACCGTGCAGTTCGTAAGTGTGGAGGGGACAGTATGAACCATGTGCTCGCATTTGGGTTTGAGAACTTGAGTTGTACGCGAAGCGATGTTTCACAGACATCAAAATAGTACAATTACTCCAGACCAGGTGTATTATTCCGACCCTACAATTATTACTAATTCGATAAATCCAGGAAAATATGGCAGGAAGATAATGTCATTCTAAAGATTCCTACTTCTACTATCTAGTCTTTTACACATTTTGTTACTACTATTATCTAGTAGTAGTTATTACTACTGAAACATGTATCATATTCCGTCTATCATTTTAAACATTTCGTTACATACTACGTGCTGAAATAATTATAAAACATTTTTTTTACTATCCACGAAAATGAGTTTCCTTGTAAACATTTCATTACCACTACCGAAATCATTATCGAACTTTTTGTACCGTCGATGAGAATGAGTTTTCTAATTTCGTAACATGGATAATTGAGAGGGTGAATCGAAGTCGTTTTCGAAGGTGGGGAGGGTGGGGCCTGGGCCAACAAGTTGTGGGACCGCGATGATAAATAGGGCGAGCGGAGCAATCTTATTTTCGGCTAAATAACCCAGAAAGTTGTGCGGAGAAATAACAAACCGGTAGAGTTCGATGACTTATCGCGCAGTAAATATCCCAATTAGGAGCCCGGGGAAATCTCCCCGAGAAAAACAAAGTCGATACAGATCTCTCGCGAGGGGGCGAGAAACGCATGTTCAGCAGGGAACGGGCAAGGAATGAGTTGCTAAAACGGATCGGATATTTATGAAATGAGGAAAGTTACTATTATTTGATTAAAAAACCAGGTATTTATGGACTATAAGATACAATGGTGATCATAATACTAATTGCAATGATTTATGGCAACACTTAAGGTTATTTGATTAAAAAGCTAGGTATTTATGGAAAATATAATATAATAGTGATCATAATACTAATCAGTAGTTATATCCCGAGTGGATGCCAAATACGCGAATATTTTTACGAGTGCACGAAGTTCAGGAGTAAAAAATATTATTTACGAAATAGTTGAGGACATAAATAGTACAAAACTGCAAGCGAATAATAAAAATTTCAAATATCTTATATATGTAAATCATACGTGATTAACCTTTGTAAGCTTTTTTTAATTTGATAAGTATTTCATGTACATTTTCGTCGTTTTCAATGGAAAATAAATCACAAATGAAGTGTAATATATATCAGCGATTACAATTTAGATAGCAATCATATAAGTTTGATTTTTGTTCATTTAAGGAGGAAATTTTGAATTATTTTTGTCAAATCTTCGACTATTACTGTGAAACTTATAACGATGACTGTAAAAGTTTTAACGATTCATGTTAAATTTAATTAATTATTTCTTTCAAAATTTGATTTCCTTCTTATGTCAAAATTTCAATTATTCTGACCAAACTTCTGACAAAACAGTTCAGAATTTCATAACATGGGGACACCAATTATTTGAAAATTCAGGAAACTTTCCTTCGTGTAAATCAAAGATCCTACAAATATTTTAAATTCCGATTTCTGAATTTAAACCAGCACAAAAATTCAGATTAATTGAAACTGAAACTGAATTGAAAGTATCTCTACGAAAATTTGAATTTTACTATCAAAAGTGCAATAAAAACTAAGTATTTCAGCTAAAATTGAATTAACCCCTTCAGGTCTGAATTATGATTAAAAGATAAAAAAAATATCTACTTCTTTTATTCATTTCAAAATGGTTAATAAGTTCTAAAAATACAAAAAAAAAAGAATTTTTATTTTCCGAACACAAATTACAAAATGTCCACCACAATGGACATTAGAACCTTAACAACGTGTATTACATATATTACATATTAGTATGAAATAACTTAAAACAATTTCTGTCTTTCAAAAAACAGAGATGCACCTTGCACTTTTCACAAAGAACATGAGTTTTTTTTTTGCACAAATAATTTTTGCATCTTGTAGCATCTTTGGCTTCGTCATATATCGGCATATGATCAATAGAATCTAGGGAGACTTCTCGTAAGGGTCCATTCTCTCTTCTATTAGCAATATTTTTAGGCGTTGATTCCGTAGACTTTCTGGGTCTGCCACGTTTTGATAAAACATGTGTACCACATTTGGCGAGAACCTCCGCTATGTACATTTTAAATGCCATTAAATCTAATATATCTTTCTTAGGAACCTTAAGATTTGCAGCATCTGCTTGATATTCTATCCAGCTATTAACTATAGCCAGATCAAAGGCATGGAAAAATAATTTTAAGGTCCATTTTCTCGACCTAACATTCACTCGATATAATCCAATAAGTTGATCCATTTTATCAACTCCCCCCATCGAATGGTTATATTTAGCTATTATTTCGGGTCTACTTATTTCTATATACTTATTTTCTTTTTTGTCCCACCGTTTTACTATGTCGGGAACACCTGCAGAGATAAAATTTGATGCCAAAGTAACTTGGCGATTGTCGATCCATTTACACATGGCAATTCTTCCATCTTCACTAACAACTTCATCGTGGTAACCTCTTGGTTTGTTTCTTGCCTCCTTATCGGTTATCAGTGGAGGGTTATTAAATCTATTAACCCTCACTGTTCCTGCTGCAAAGATTTTTTTTAAGTAAAATTTCCAGTAAATTGAATGAAGAAAAATAATTATCATAATATAATTTATGATTTGGTTCTTCTATTCTTTGTGCTAAATGTAATACTACAGCAGCCGCTTGTCCAAAACTCTTCACATGGTCCTTATTCAGTTCAGTTGTAGACCCTTGGTAAATAATGAAATCATAAGCGATTCCACTTCTACCACAAAGAAGAAAAATTTTAATGCCCCACGGATGAGGCTTACCCTTAACGTACTGCTTGATATTTAGTTGACCCCGAAAGGGTACCATCTGTTCGTCAATACAAAGTTCTTCTTCCATATTCAGTTCTAAACACCTTTTTCTTACACAATCAAATATAGGTCTTACCTTATAAAGGCGATCGGTATTGCTATTTGGAATTTCTAGGTTATTAACAATATGAAGACATGTTCTGAGCTGAAAGAACCTTGCTCTCGTCATTGATTCTACAAACAAGTCTACACGAAGATTCCAGTACATATTAACTCTCGGAAATTTCATACAAGCCATACATAGATGTAAACCAATAAATATTTTTATTTCCTGTGCAGTGGTTGCTTGAAAATTTGTGACTGATTTTTGGTGAGCATATATATTTGTCTTTTCTGCTATATCTTTGTATATACTTTCAGGAAAGTAACGATTTAAATAGACAATCGGCGAAGGTAATTCAATAACCGGTTGAATATTTTCATTTTCAGTAGGTATCCAGTTAGTATTTGGTTCTATAAAAGGACGTCGTCTCCATTTAATGTCACATTTCTTCGTGCATTTCAATATTTCTACATCTTCGTGATTATTAGTTTTATCAGGTATATTTTTTTCTTCTTCTAGACGATCCGGTAAATTATATTCCTCAGCAATTTCTTCCTCGTTTCTATGTATGATGTCCGCACCTACACGTGTTACTGATCGTGTAACACGAGTTGTTTCACATTCAGAATCACTGCTCCAACCTGCTACATCCGATTCTTCGCCGACATAATTCAATACATTCTCATTTTCTTCCTCATCTTCATCAAGTATTTGAAATATTTCCGCAACATGGTTTGGATTTTCTAAATCAAAGCGCCCTGAAATAAAATGTATTATTTTACTTTTTTGCATTTTCCTAGAGCTTTATAATGGTTATTATTGATATTTACTTTCATAACAGTCGCTATAGGTATACTAAAAATCTCTTTTATGGAAGAATAAAAACATATAAAAAATAATACTTATGTAATGTCCATGGGAGTGGACACGAAATTTGAATTGAATTTATTGCCAGAAAAATTATTTGAATTATTTGGGAAATTATTAAATGTATTATTAACCATCTATTTGTATTGAGCAATCACACAGAAACTGATAATATATTGATTTATGCCAATAATTGAGTAAACAAAATGAACTAACCTCTAAGATTTCTTGACGGCCCGGCCATGTTGAAATGAAATATTAATAGTTAAGTTAAAACTCACTAGATGGTGCTCTATGTATGAATTCTAGATAATTTAAAGTCCATTTCAATGGACAAATGTAAGTTAATGCTACAAAAAAAAAATTAACGGTGTTTAGTCAGAGAATATATCGCGTCCACGCCAGTGGACGCCAGACCTGAAGGGGCTAAAATTGAAATTGAATTGATTATTTATTCAAAAATATTTTTTTTAACTTCTGACCTTAGGCGGGTCTGAGGTTGTTTTGTTAACTCTGACTTTGTTTCTGGTATTCTTCATTGTCACTTCTATCATACTTCTTAGTTGTTTTGATACTCCCAAGGTTTTAAGCTCTTTCACCATATTTGCTCTGTCGAGTGCGTAAAAGGCATTTTTGAAGTCAATAAATAATATGTGAATTTCTCTGTTGTGCTCTTCACTCCAGTATTTTTCACCCGAGATTTCTGGATTATTTGTTTTTGTATGTGTATTGCGTTTACGTAGATTTGCCAGAACTATCGATACTCTCGATAATGTCAAATTATTAATAATCAAATTTTATATTGTGCGTTATTTTATTTCTTGTGGAAATTGTCCATATCTTCGTATCGTTTACGTGCGGTGGAAAATTGGATTGTAACATTTTGGGGAATTGTAGCGAGATAAAGCCCCCCATTAAAAGTCGCCAGGCGAGAAGCCCCCCTTTCAGTGCTCCCCGCTCCATAAATTAATGCGCGGGGGAGAAACAGAAACACAGGCACCCCCTCGTCGGCGACAATATGAAATTTCCTGCCCACTTACAAAGACGTCTCGCGGTACGCAATTTGTCGGCCCTTTAAGGGGGTTGGGGGGAGAGTTTCGCCGAGATTACGTGGCGCTTAATTGTGCCTTCAATTCAAATCGCCCGGAGACTCGTGTGCATTGATTCTCATCACTGCGGGAATTTAAATTTAATGAAAATTGTATACGAGCGCAAATTGAACTCATTTGATGTGAATGGCGATATTAATGTGAATTATAACGGGTCTTTATTCAGACAAGCGTACCTACAAGTACTGTAGATATATTTATTTTCACTTACTAGAATTGTATAGGTCCTAGGATACGAGATATGTAAACATGTCCATAACAACCGGGGCGTAATAAGAGGGCGTAATGAATTCATTATGTACCCCACGGCGCTGGTGTCACCGAATGATTATGCCCATCGAACGATATCCATCTCTCGGGCTAAAGCCCTCGAGCTGAATTTCATCGTTCTCAGGGCGTAATCATCATAATAACGCCCTTGGTGCATAAATAGCAAAAGAAACATAAATGTAATGTAAATGAATCGCGTAATTGGTGTGCAATGGATTTATGTACAAAAATTTAGTTAGGTGAAGCAAATAGACGATGCGAATATCATCATAGGTCTGAGGATGATACTGAGTCTGTGCCATTTTTTTTTTGTATGTATATTAAATTATGATTATTTTTGTTGAATACAAGTTGGCCCATTGTGGTGTCGCGGATGATCAATCTCAATGGTTTAGGCGGTCGTAAAACCGGCGGTGCACCACGTGACGGATTGCGGTGGCGCGTTGTTCGCTTGTCGCAGACAGCGGCGCGGAATAATGGAAAACCAAAAAATAAATAGGAACGCAAAAAACTTAAAAACGGCGTTCCGTTCGCGTTTTACGTCGTGATACGGCGCCCCGGTGAATTATACGCGCGCCGTGATGAATCGTCGGCCGTTACTTGCATTTGAATTTTAAATTTTTCCCCATACACCGACACCGACGCACCCAACACGCCGCCCCCGCCGGAGATAGGGGGGAAATTTCATTTTCCCGCTTCCGGTGAAATGATAGTTGCGGCGGCGGCAACTATGAGCGCGCGGGGGGCGGCGCAATTCCTGGGGGCGCCAGAACAATATTTCATGCCCCCTGCGGCGGCCCTAAAACCGGTACGTGATATGGATTATTGGGCTGATATTTTAAACTATGTGTCAATAAAACGGAACGGCCCACGATAATAAATATAAAGTGAAATTGTTATTGGAGAGTGTGTCTGCCCCTTGCGGGGGCGGCGGATGGCGCTGGGAGGGCGGCGAGAGAGCGCGCGCCATGTGATCGAATAGTTTACTTATATTGCGGACGCGCACCATGAATAGCAAGGCCCGCAGAGTGAATGTTCAACCGTGAAAATATCCTCTCAACGCATTAGGGAGAGGGAATTTTTACCCGCATGTCCATTATGGAAATTTGAGGAACTACTATGAGAAATAAATCCATAATGCAAACCCCAATAAATTACAACGCCGAATTTATTAATACCGATGAGAATAGGGCGGCGACTTAAGGCTCCGACGAACAAATAATCATATGCTTGATCACCACGCAGCAAATGATTAAAATAATCAATTTCCATCCACACATCTAATAGCATATTAAAAGAAATATACAGTGATTCATTCCCACATCACTTCTTAAGCCAACAGGATGGCTTCATTTGCACGTGCTCTCACTAAATCACTATTTAAATACATTATATTTCTGCCAAAAGGAAATCTCAAGAGAAACTAAAATAATAAATATAAAACTATAATTACCCCAAAGTATCCTAAAGTATGGAGCTAAGATCAGGGTACTAAAAGACAGGCAAGAGAAGAAAGTACAAGCAGCGGAAATAGAAAGTCGCTGGAGTAACTAGAAAAGATAAAAAAATAAGTAGCGGGATAAGAGAAAAACTACAAGTCAAGTCAATCGAAGACAAGATAGATAAAAAGAAGCTTAAGTGGATGGGTCATCTTTTCAGAATGGACGAAGGAAAACAGATCAAGAAGATTTGGAAGGCAAATAAAGACTGTAAAAATTTTAGAGGAAGACCACGAGCATCCTGGGATAATAGCGTTGCTGAAATACTTGAGAAGAAGGGAATAAGTTGGAAGGAAGCTAAGGACCTGACAAAAAATAGAAGAGTATGGCGAATTTTTGCTGAAAAGAGTAAATAAATGTCTACACCTGTATGGTAAAAGAGGATTAAAGATGATGATGATGATGTATTTGCTCGATAAAAACCGATCAAGAAAAGTAAAAGAAGCCACAATACAAGATACCACATCTTTTTCCCAGAATTTTCATTTAAATATATTTTTTCATGAAGATGATATTTCTGCCATATAGAGTAGAAATATCACGATGTGTTTCAATAATGTTCAGACTTTAAAATTAATTAATTTAAAAGAAATCAATGTAAAAATAATAATAAGTATTCACGTAAATAACCTATGAATGAATATCCTAATAAACAGCTTAGCACTGATAGTAACACAACTCAAAAATTGTAAACTTTAGAAGAGAAGTGTTTTAAGTTTTATATTGTTTGAAAATATCGAACCTTGGTAAAAATTATTATTGTTTAATACAAACATAATTAGTAATAATTATTTTTGAGTTTTTTGCATTTTTTGCAACAAAGTACTGCTAAATTTTTACGATAATAGCAAATTTGAGATTTGTATAGTGGTGCCACTATAAATGCCAAGCAGCAATATTGCTTCTACTGAAATCATTATCAAACTTATTTTACTATCGACGAAAATGAATTTCCTTTTAAACATTTCGTTATTATTACTGAAATTATTATCAATTTTGTTTACTATCAATGAAACTGAGTTTTTTTTAAATTCTTGCTTCAAAATGTACCATAAATAAAGTGTAAATTTTCAGCAAATACAATCTACCTTAGATAGCAACAGCTGAAGTTTCTGTTTTTGTTCAAAAACAAAAGGTTTTTAAAAAAGAAGAACTATCAACTTTTCTACTATCAACGAAACTGAGTTTCTTTCTTTTGTCATTCTTGCTGCAAAATGAACCAAAAATAATGTGTAAAATGCCAGGAAATACGATCAGTTTCTGTTCAAAACTAAAAGGTTTTTAAAAAACAAGAACTAGTTTATCAACAACTTACCATACAACACTTGTTTGTCTCGTTGTTTTTGATAACACGTTACCATGGCAACATGTGAACTCCTACAGTGTTATTCATAAAAATTTAGGCCGCGGTTTAACTATGGTTTATTCTTAGTAACCTTGGTTACCCTCTATAAAACACCCCTAAACCACCGCTAAATAGTAGGAAATATTAGCTAACATTAATGCAAAACATAATCAGTAATTATAGTTATTGAGTTTTTTGCACTTTTTGCAACAAAATACTGCTACTTTTTGCGCTAATAGCAAATTTGAGATTTTTGTAATTGAGTCACTGTAATTGCCAAAAAAGCCATATTACTTCTATTGAAATCATTGTCAAACTTTTTTTTTACTATCGACGAAAATGAATTACCTTTTAAACTTTTCTTATTACTACCGAAATTATTATCAAACTTTTTTACTATCTACGAAACTGAGTTTCTTTTTTTGTCATTCTTGCTGCAAAATGAACCACAAGTAAAGGGTAAAATATTAGCAAATACGATCTAACTTAGATAGCAACAACAGAAGTTTGTGTTTCTGTTCAAAACAAAAAGTTTTTAAAAAACAAGAACTTGTTTATCAACACATTACCATGAAAATAACGGCGTATTTTTTGTATACATGTATACATATAGTTTTTGTTGCCAGGTCATCATGACAACATGTGAACTTATTGTTCTTGATGATACATTGATACAATACTATAACAACAGGTGAACTCTTAGTTTTTGTTAACACTTGTCATGACATCATGTAAACTCACAGTTCTTGATGGCCCGTTACCATGACAAAATGTTGACTCATAGTTCTTGATGACACGTTACAATGACAATATGTTAACTCGCAGTGTTTGATGACACGTTAACATGACAATGTGTGAACTCATAGTTCTTGGTGACACGTTACAATGACAACCTGTTAACTCGTTGTTGTTGATACGTTAACATGCCTACAGATTAACTTGTAATTTCTGATGATACGTTGCAATGGCGAAATGTTAGCTCATAGTTCTTGATGACACGTTACTATGTCTTCACGTTGACATGGCAATGTGCAAACTGCAGGTAACCATGACAACATCTCAACTCCAAGTTTTTGTTATAATTATTATCAAACTCGTTTCACTATTTTTTTCCCATTCTTGCTGCAAAATAAACCATGAATAAAGTGAAAAATATCAGGAAATACAATCTACATTAGGTAGCATCAACAGAAGTTTGTGTTTTTGTTTAAAACCGAAAGGTTTTGAAATAACAAGAACTAATGTATCAACACATTACCATGACAACACGTTAACGCGTATTTTTTGTTGACACATAACAACATGTGAACTCATAGTTCTTGATGACACGTCACTATGACAACATGTAAACTCCTAGTTTTGTTAACACGTTGTCATGACAATATGTAAACTCACAGTTTTTGCTGGCCTATTACCATGACAAAATGTTGACTCATAGTCCTTGATCTCGCGTTACTATGACAACATGTTAACCCACAGTTTTTGATGACACGTTAATATGACAATGTGTAAACTCATAAGTTTTGATGACACGTTACCATGACAACATCCGAACTCAAAGTCCTCGATGACACGTTACCATGACAACAGACGAACTCCTAGTTTTTTTAACACGTTGTCATGACAACATGTAAACTCACAATTTTTGCTGGCACGTTACCATGACAAAATATTGACTCATAGTTTTCGATGATACATTACTATGACAACATGTTAACTCGCAGTTTTTGATGACACGTTAACATGACTATGTGTGAAGTCATAAGTTTTGATGACACGTTACCATGACGACATGCGAACTCATAGTTCTTGATGACGCGTTACTATGACAACATGTGAACTCCTAGTTTTTGTTAACACGTCATGACAACATGTAAACTCACAGTTTTCGCTGGCACGTTACCATTACAAAATGCTTACTCATAGTTCTTGATGACACGTTACTATGACAACATGTTAACTCACAGTGTTTGATGATACGTTAACATGACAATGTGTTAACTCATAAGTTTTGATGACACGTTACCATGACAACATGCGAACTCATAGATCTTGCTGACACGTTACTATGACAATCTGTTAACTAGTTTTTGTTGACACGTTAACATAACAACATATTAACTCATCATTTCTGATGATACGTTGCCATGGTGACATGTTAGCTCTTAGTTCTAGATGATACGTTACTATGTCCACACGTTGACGTGGCAATAAGCAAACTTTAAGTAACTCGAAAAGTAATTACTCAAAACAGTTTGTTTTTACAACTTGTTGTTACCACAATTTTAAACAGTCGTATGTCATTTATCATTAAATTAAGAAAAACAAGTCCTAACGAATTGTATGAAAACAAGATGCCTTGAGGATAATAAAACATTTATTGTCGTTTTAAAAAATCATGTAATCCTAGAAAAGACTAACAATATTTAATGCTGTACTACGACAATTGTTTCGCCACACAGTGGCTTCAAAAGGCAAGTAAAAACTGACTACTACTGAAAAACTGAAGACTAACAATACATGACGAAAGTGAGTTTTCACTTTATTAATATTGTTAAATGCAAATCTAATGTGTTCAATGATAAATCAGCGTTTTCTCTTAAAAAAAAAAAATATTCTGATACTGGAAGCAAATGTGTAAGCACCCGTCACTAATGATGAATCTGATGAGTTGTAAATTTTGAGAAGATGGAAATCCTTTAAGACGAAAACTTTTACGAGTGCAGGGGATGTAAGATAACAATAATTATTATTAAATATTGGTATGTGTGTGGGTCCATCCTGAGTTTTGAGTTAATAAAAGAATATTTATGCACTCTCAGGTGTAGGGTAATGAAAACCTTTGTTTTTATGAACTAGTTTCTACTTGAGAGCGGTCGTCAGCATTCAAATCTGTTTTAAATAAAGATATACAATCACAATTAAAGTTACAGGACAATTATTTTGTTAATACAATTATTAAATACATATCATAAAATTGAAATTAAGACGAAATCGTACAAATATTGTCAGTTTGACGTTTCATGAAAACAATAGAGTACCTAGTCAAAAGAGCTGTCAAATTTTGTAAGAAGTTTTGCACAGGTTATAATCACATCACGTATACACCCATACAGGTATAAGGAAACTACATGCAAATATTTTCCTTATGTAGAGATAGATAGATAGAGAGATCTAATCTAATTACATCACGTACACAGCCATACAGGTATAAGGAAACTACATGCAAATATTTTCCTTATGTAGAGATAGATAGACAGAGATAGATTATATAGATGGGGTTTAACATTCGATACATCAATTTTACATGTCAGCAAAATTTGTTATTGTTTTTAGTTTGAGCATAAATATTATAATCATGCACCTTTTGGCAGGTTAATAATAAATACGCCGTATTGTGCTTCACAGACGCATTTATTTATAAGCCGCGCCCAATTATTTATTCATCGGCGTGCCACTTTAAAAGCGTTGACTTTACAAGTCAAACATTTTTTCCTCCCCTGCCCCTGTTGCTCGCGAATGGTAATTTTCTTATTTATTCATCGGCCGGAGGTACTTGTTGCTCGAGTCGAGTATTTATAGAAAAACCATCGATGCACTCGACGTGCTTATCGATTCTTCGCCGCGCCACTCTGCGGTCTCCTCCCGATCACCACCGGGGTGATAAGTTTTTATCGGCGGTCAGGCAAAAACCCTCCGGACCGTCCGGTGCTCTCTTATTTATACAGGATATCAGCTCTTAATTTCCACAAGCGAAAAAATTCAGAGAGTGAGCCGACTGAAGCGGATATTAAATATTTGATTAATTAATTTCTTTCAGCGGCCGATAGCCTCGAATCAATTCAGTTTTCCTCCAGGTATTCATGCCATGGTACTGCCAGAGGCGGATGGGGCCGGCGGGAAGCCGGGAAATTTCCCGGTGCGCCGGTCACAAATAGTTGTACGGCGCCGGCGCAACAAACTCATTTTTTTCTGTTGAATCTTGTCACTACTACCACTATATGCAATTTACACAAACGCGATAACAAATATGTATTATATTTGTATCAAAATAGTTTATGGTTCAAATCGTATTGATAAATTATAGTGGTCTGAACAGTTAAAAGACAAAGAGAAAAATGTTATATAATAGACAAATGATTGATAGAATAATAAATATTTATAAACTTCTTGGAAGATGTGATACAGGCCAAAAGTTTGAATCGTGCTACTAGAAATGTACATAGCAAAATTTTGGGCAAATTTTAATGGGACTTACATCAAATATTTAAATTAGATCTGGTGCATTTGTTTCGTTTCTGTCAGATACTACAGTTAATTAAATTATTACGAAATCTAATAATAACATTTAAATTTTAAAAAATAAAAATATTAAAATAGTAGCAGAAGAATAAATACTGCTGAAATGTATTCAATAGCAGTAGACTAGACAAGTACCACTCAAAATGTGTACAATAGACCAACGCTCGTTCATTTTTAAATATGTTCTTCAAAACCAACCGAAGAAAAGGTTAATCTCCATTTGAGAAACAAGAGAGAATGTAGTTGGTGGGCTAAAGAATGGCACTTTAAAAAATATTCTGCAAATACGGAACGTTAAGTCACCTTTGTATGTAGAAGTAAAATTGGTGATAGAAACAATTGAGAAACCCAAAAAGACGAACAGTAATGTGAGGGCAAGGGCATAAAGTTTCACAGACAATATTTAAAATACGAAGTAATTTTAACAGCAACTATATTTTTCAAAATATTCTGCATTACTGGACCACGATCAAAATATTTGAAGGCCAACGGGGAGGAATGGTTTCTATTTCTTCATTTTGATTCCATTTTGATTTCATTTTTATTGAAATCGAGCTGATGGTGCCATGTTGTAGTATGGAAAAAGTAGTTTCGACACGTGAAGTAAAACAGTAAAAAACGATCACCGTTCGCTTCAAAAACGAAGAAATAGAATATGATGTTGACTTAAAACGATCAGAGATCTTGATGAAGAAGAATAATTTATAGACGACCCCCCTAATGGACAATAATCGGTAATCATAATAATATTTTATCAAAAATTTGTATTTCATTTGAAAATATATTGTTGTACATACCTATACTGTACTGTACCCTACATAAAAAATCAAAAAATACTGTTGAAAACGATCAGAGTCCAAAACTTGTTAAAAAAAATATATTGTTTTATAAATTTTACTTATGTGTATTTCATGTTTTTGCTCAATATTCTAATTCACATCTTGTCAAAGTAGATCAATTATTATCAGTTAGTTTTTTCATTCATCCTTTCTGTCCTTTATTAGACTTGAAACTTTCAATTTAGTTTTCTGGAAAACGACCAAATTGGACTCTGATCGTTCTTCCCGTAGCCCTTGATTTACAAATACCATTGCTACAAATCTACACAGATGGCGCAAAGTGCAAACGTACAAAAATGCAGAAGTTTGAAAGAATTGCGACTCAGTAAAATATCTTTCAGACTAATTCGCAGTATGGGCGGAAGAAAAATAAGTACATAATGAAACATACAGTACATAATTCTAAAATGATATTTGAGAGAATATGAACTGCGAAGAAAAAAATAATTCGTAAGCCGAAAAAATGGAGAAAAATGTGGAGATGAAACATTAGCCGATAAACATGACAAATGTATGTTTGAACAATTCAATGTAATAATAGATACCGTAATCAAGTCTATGATAAAACGATTCCAAAATACCTTTGATGTTTGTAAAGATCTATCTGTATTAGATCCACAAAATTTGGATGAAATTAAACCAAATATTCCAAAAAAGATCGACTTCTCTCTATATAGAAGACTTTAACTAATAAATTACAAACAAAAATTGTAATGTAACATTAGAAAATTTAATAGAAGAACGTTTGATTTGATATTTCTGATTTATGGAAACAAAATATTTGCGATATGTTAATAGTAGACCAAAATCTTCAACTGCAGATAGACTTTACAGAAGAACATATAGAAGAATTAAGCAAGCATGTGTGAGCATGTGGCAAAACAAATGAAGAAATACTGAAGTAGAAGTCGCAAAACTGTGCTACTAGTTGTAACTACTTTTTTTTAAATACAATTTATTTCGAGAGGTGTACTCCATCTTATACCCAATACTTATACTCTAGTCTAGCGTATTTAGAACTCTTCCGATATCTCAAGTTTCCTGCAAAAGATATTTCTTAACGCTAAAATATGTAGAAATAGATTATGATCGACGATATCTCACACTCGCCTTGAAGCTCTTATGTTTATGAGTTATGAGAAAAATAATGTGAATGAACTAAATAATAAAGAAATTATAACCGCGTTAGGTAATTCCAATTCTCTTCTATCAAAAAAGTTATTGTTTTAAAGTAAGAATATTATATATTTTTTAAGTTTTTTGTTATTTACTTCTGTAATACATTTGCTTTTTTAATTGTAGAAAAAAATTGCAGACGCTTTTACTTCTTTTCATTATAACCTCTTAGAACTGACATTTGAGCACTGATTCTTTCTGATTCTTTTGTAATCATTTTATGTATTGCGCCGGTGACTATTTCCTGCGCCGGTTTTGCTAGTCCCATCCGCCCCTGTGTACTGCTATACTAAAGGTTGCTGGTTCAATGCCTGCACAACTGAAACAAAATGTTGGCGAGGTTTTTGTTCAGCATAACGTTATGCATATACGAAAGTTGGGCATAGTCAGGTAAAGCATGCTGACCACGTTTGTTTTTTTTTCAATATTTTGACGTATTTATTGAATATTTGAGATTCATCATGTGTGAGAAGTGCCCACCTAAATATCTATGTGTTTATTGTTGCCATCGACGTGTGTTTCAGTCTGCTTGTAGCAATCTGTGCACGGCACGTTTTCGCAGCAATAAATCATCCCCTAATGACACAGTACACCGAAACGGCGATAGCCATCAGCGCTTACCTCTTGGCTCTTGGCTCTTGGCTCTTTGGAAATTCCGAATGGTCGGCCTCATGAGCGGCAAGACTCGGCGGGCCCTAATGGGTCGTTAATATGCGCGATGTACTGTTTCGGCTTGTTAGGGCGTTCTCAAAGTTCGCGTTTTAATAATGGCCAAACTAGGCCAAACTACGGACGGCGCATATTAATGCGTCGCGCAACGGAGAGGAGCCCCAAACTGAAACGCCGAATTTCGGACGCGAGCCTTATATTTACATTTAATTAAAACCGGCCCCGACACGGAGTTTTGTTTAGCAAAAAAACCCACACCAGCATGGAAAATTGTAAAAATATACCATCAAAAGTATTACAAAATCATTTATGATTCATAGATTTTTTTTATTTAGTAAGTTGACCCCCCCCCCCCTCCCCATAGGCCGCGCACAACTGTCCCCATCCCGCGACAACTCCGCGAGTTTACTCGCTTTTCCTGAAAAAAGTACGTTATTTTGAAAAATATTTCTCTCTTCTTCAGCCCCCCTATACAAACGCGATCGCCTACGGGGGGCCCTATGGCTCATTGCACTTGTATTTGGGCCCTCGATGACCCCTCCAAATTTCGTCCGAATCGGTTGAGGCGTTCTCGAAATGGAATTTCATCGAGATGGCAAAAAACGCGACATTTTCGAAAATTTCGAAAATTAAAACGTCTTTGTGAGTATATCGAGTGTGATCTAGTATGAACCGTATGACTCCCCTGAATCGACTATCGGCATCGAGATTGGACCGTTGGTTTAGAAGTTTAATTTTAACAACCATTTTTTCCTATTTTTTGGAAATTTCCCAACTTTAAGGGCGGTATCACGAGAACCGCTGGGGCTGGGAGGCTGAATGTGTGCTCATTGGAATCGGGAGGGTCCAATTAGTCTAGGCATGTGCCTGTAAGGTTATTTGGAGCAACTCGAAAAATCGCGATTTTTCGGATTTTTATTTTAGTCGATTTTATCGGAATATCATCGATTTTACGTTTGGCCCAACTGGGTGGTCTGCCAAATGGCACATTTTCAAATCATTCTACGGGGACTTAGCCCCATATATGGCGCATATTTCGAGCTCTCGTCCATTCTCGTATTCCCACAACTACCCGAGTTATCTTGCTTTTCGTGAAATAAACTACGTTATTTTGAAAAATATTTCTCTCTTCTTAAGAAAAGGAATAAATAAATAAATAACGAAAGGTTACTGAAGGTGAAGGAATTTATTATTTATCACAACAATTATGCACTTCATAGTATATTAATTTTAACAACCAGTTTACGAATTTCCCTGCATATAACCATATTGCTTGTTTGTGATTCATTATCTCAATTTACACGCTAATAAATTTGATCGATACGTTCATGTTTACTAATTTTATTGTGCCCCATCTGATTACCCCCGCTTTACACTGCGCTTGGTGGCTCGTCTCGTGGCGATATTGCGAAACACGTTCCCGTGATCCATAGTAAACAGTCTGTGTTTTAATTGCTCACTAAATAAGCGGATAAATCGATGGCGCGCTGCATCTATTATCCCAATACCCAGGCGCTCGCATTTTGCATGATAAACAGGGCGAGTTTCTGATGCATCCGTGATTTGTTGCGCTCGAAAAGGCACGGCGAGCCTCATTAACATAATAATAACTTAGTATGTAGCAGATGCGTTCGGTAAAATAGTCATGAAGCTCCATTGTAAACAGGTGGATGTTATAAGGAGCCCGTGTTCACGGCGTGCAAAATATTCACGTGCCTGGGGCCCTGCATTAAAGGGGCCCCGCATTTTCTTAACGTTATTTTTGCTAACTTTAGGCAAGCAAACGCAGTTTTCCATATATAATATGTAAAGTAGTTCAATAAATTATTGAACGAAATTCGTAATTTGGTTATTTCATGTTTTTCAGTGTTTTAAAACATGAAACAACCAGATTATGAATTTTGTAGATATAGGCTTCTAAAAAGACGTAAAAGTTTTTTGTTTTCTTGCTTTGGACCGTTATTTTGTAATAGCAGCAATCATATTTTTCATATTTCAGTATATTAGATTACTATTCAAATGGTTATGTAAGAAATAGTACGTCACATGATTTTTTTATCGAGGAAATTATATAAAGTTAAAAAAAGAAACCTAATATTTAATGAAAATGATCTTGAAATTCGTTGAATTTCAACATTTCGTTTCATTGTTGAGAAGTACCCACTTCCGTCTCCATTGAAGCTAGCCGAGAGCCGTGCTCAGGGCCGTAAAGAGGGCATATTTAAGGGAGTTATTATTCATCTCCCGTCGGGGAGGGGTAGCTTCAATAGCAGATTATTTATTGTTGATTGTTGATTGTTGATGGTTGATTATTGATGGTTGATGGTTGATGATTGATGGTTGATTGTGGATTGTTGATTATTGATTGTTGATTGTAGATCGTTCTGAATTTTGATCGTTGTTGTTGAAGTGTGGCAAATTCGTTCGAAGTTATCTGAAATCTCGAGTAAGCAGTAAAATGATCGCTTTGCACACGTTTTCCTTGCAGACATTCTTAGATAGTAACTCATATGCCAGCAGACACGCATCCAGCCGCTTTGTAGTTGCGAGCAATATTTGTCGGAGTCGAAATTTCGGGGGGTTGATCAATCACGCGCCCCTAATTTTCCTCTGCACACACCCACACAAAACACGCGTGGGCTCAAACATCCCTGCACACGTGCTCCACCCCCGGGGGGCTCCTGGAGGTGTAAGCGCGAATTTAATATTCCGTTTGGAGTCATCCGGCCGGGGGCGGCAAGGCACCCACCCGGAATAACGTTATTAGCGAGCTGTATTTTTAGCAGGATAGAGTTATTAGATGTAATTTCCAGTCGAGCACGAGGCTGCACGCTACTACTTTTTGCTCCACTCCACGTCCGTATCGGAGTTTTGTACGGCCGGTTTAAACTGCGGAACGTGTGCATAAATATTCCAGGAGTATTTAGAACGAGAGAAAAATAAACGCGGAGAATCGCGAACAGCTGGAAATAAATTTAATGGCAAGATTTTATATAGGATAGCGACTCGGATACGTATCGCAGTGATATTTATCATTAGAGTTTCATTGTTTCTAAGTATGGAAATACATTCTAGAGTCATAGAAATGTAGCGTTGACATAAATATATTCACAGAATTTTCAAGTAAAATAAAAGAATGTGTTGTACTTGTACAGTAGTACTTGTACTTGTACTTGTACAGTAGTATGTGTTGTGTAAATGAGGCTCTTATAGCTCTATCGGCTCTCAAATGAGGTCCAGATATTAAACAACTTAAGCAAAATTATTTTACAAACTCCATGTAAACCAGTTGCTTACAACGGAATGGTTGAAATGGCGGAAACTACGACTTTACAAGAAGCGGCCTCGTAAAGTCTTTTCGAGGTCGCTGGCGTTTTTTTAAATGAGGCGATCAAAGCTCTTTCGGCTCTTAATTGAGCTCCAAATTTCAACAAGGCAAGCAACATTATTTTACGCATGTAAACAACTACTTTTTTAAGCGAAATTCGCTGAAAATAACTAAAATAGTGCTCTAATGAGTTATAAAGAAAATTGCTCAAAAATTTTCATATTTTCTATAAACGCACATATTTTCATTCCAAACAAAAAAAAAATTAATAGAAACTTTTGACAACTTCCTTACAAATTACAAAATGTAATTGAAAAATTGAGGTCCAGATTTCAACAAGGCAAGCAACATTATTTTACGCATGTAAACAACTACATGTTTTCCGCTGAATTCGCTGAAAATAACTAATATAGTGCTCTTATGAGTTACAAAGGAAATTGCTAAAAAAACTGGCAATGGTGTTCATTTCCGATTTTCATATTTTCTATAAACGCACATATTTCCATTCCAAACAAAAAAAAATTGAATTGAAACTTTTGACAACTTCCTTACAAATTACAAAATGTAATTGAAAAATGCATAAGTTCTCAATAGGAATTATATAATATAGTTATACTATAAATAAAAATTACAATGGATTGCATTTTTTTTATTGGTGATTACAATGCTTCTATAGAAACTACCAAAATTTAATGGAAATAATAAATCGGTGGTAATAAATTACAAAGTTTTGATGTAAATTACGAAATCTTCATAATAAATCCCGAAATTTTGAATATTTCCCGAAATCCCGAAATTTGTATTATAAACTCAAAGGAAATAACAAAGTTGTCATGATAAATTATAAAATTTAGTTGGGAATTATGAAATTCTTATTGTAAATTCCAAAATTTTAATTATATATTTCAATGTTTAATTAGAAATCTGCAGAGCTTTAAATGGAAAATAGATTTTTTTTATTTTTAATTAAATTTTTTAAAGATATTATAAAATTTTTACTCGACCTAGATACCTAATGGGTAAAAGAGGGATGGATTATGTATATATGTATTAAATTTTCCTAGCAAATGACAAATTTTGAATGAAAATTTGCTGCATTTTCACTAAAAATTATGAAATTTATTACATATAATATAGAAATGATATCATTTCGGTTGTAAATTACAATGAATGTTACATTTTTATTTAAAATTACAAAATATTCATTGGAATTTTTTAATATTTCCATTTGCATGCAAGAATTGTATGTTCTAATTGTAAGAATATTGTAAAGAATAATGGAACCTGCGAGTTTTTTATTGGAAATTATTACGTTTTCCCCAGAAATGATATTCCTTGCAAAGTCATTAAAGACTACTTCATAGAAATTTGCAAAAAAAAATCGATAGATACTATGAAATGTTCGTCATTTTAACTACAAATTATAAAACTTCTTCAAAAACCCTATAAATAGAAATAACATTATGATGAGTATTACGAAATTTTCTGGATGGATTTAAATATTTCAATAGAAATTATGATATATTAATTACTATACTGAGCTATACTTAACTATACTGAGTGTTGTCCGATAGACTGCTCGATCTATAGTCATATCTATACATTATATTATTTTCTGTTTTTTGATATTTCTGTTATGTACTGTATGTGTGTTTATCTTCTGTTTTTATGTTAAAACAATTTTCGTGTACTATATTAGTGTTTCCAAATGTCAAAACTGTGATATTTTTCTTCACTAACATACTTACAAACTATGTACAAACTATGTATCTACTTTGACTTGTGTATGCTGTATAGTTCTAAACACCATAAATATTAATAATTCTAAAGTCTATAGTTCTAAACACCATATTATTATTATTATTATTATTATTAATTGTAAATTACAAAATTTCTGTAGAATTTGTAAGACATTGAATTGAAATTTGAACAATTACATTGAACTTTTTTTTTATTGTAAATGCAATACTTCAATGAAATTCGAAACCAATCATCAAGTAATAAATAAGTTTTATAGGAATTATGTAACTTTCGTTTTGAAAATTAGCAATCTAAATGGCAAATTTATAGCTTTATGAAAATTTTATTGTTAATACATAAATTTAACTATAAAATGTAACATATCATTGGCAATTTCAACACTTGTATTATAAATTACAAAATTTCGGCAATGATTGCGAAAATTGTTATTATTAAATTGCCAAAATTTCACTGTAAAATGCAAAATGTCATTGGCATATGCAAAATTTGTATTGAGTTATTAAAATGTTCATTGTTATTTGTAGAAAATTTAATGAAAATTAGCTTAGTTGGAAATAACGAACTTTTCATTAGAGATTACAAAATTTTCATTAGAAATTATGAAATTCTCGTTATAAATAGCAAAATATTAATTGGAAATTTCAAAGTTTCATTGAAACGTGCAATTTTTAATAGACATTATATAGGTTTGTCTGCAAAGTATATCACTTACTAAGTTATAAATATTTGAATAAAGTAATAAATAAGTTTTTTAGAAATTATGTAACTTTCGTTGTGAAAATTAGCAATCTAAATTGCAAAATTGCAATAGCTTTATGTTTTTTTTTTTGTAAATTGATAAATTGCACTATAAAATGTAAATTATCATTGGCAATTTCAACATTTGTATTATACATTACAAAATTTCGGCAGCGATTGCGAAAATTTTATTGTTAAATGGCCAAAATTTCACTGTAAAATGCAAAATGCAAATTGGCATTTGCAAAATTTTTATTGAGTTATCAAAATGTTCATAGTTATTTGTAGAAAATTTAATGAACATTAGCTTAGTTGGAAATTAGGAACTTTTCATTGGAGATTACAAAATTTTCATTAGAAATTTTGAAATGCTCATTATACATACCAACATTTTAATTAGAAATATCAAATTAAATTGGATATGTGAGTGGTTACCACTTGGTGACACATATTAGTATATGAATAATAAAACACTTGGTTGATGTTTCACAGTATACATAGAAAAGAACTCTACAATTGTTTCGGCCTCTCAGCCATTCTCAAGAGTATAAACTTGTTTTACCACTTTTTAACTAGTTTATACTCTTGAGAATGGCTGAGAGGCCGAAACAATTGTAGAGTTCTTTTCTATATGTACTGTGAAATAAGTGAATCGTCAACCAAGTGTTTTATTATTCCTATAGAAATTTCAAAGTTTGATTGAAACGTGTAATTTTCAGTGGACATCATAAAGGTTGATCTGCATATCACTAAGTTATTAATATTTTAATAGAAATTTGCAAAACTTTCAAGTAAAAATATAAACATTTTATCATAAATTAAAAACTTGAATTTTCAATTTTTTCTACATTTTCCTTACAAATTACAAAATTTTATTAAAAATTGCAACGAGGTAATCAAACCACAAAATTCTTATTAAAATTACATTATGTCGATTGTAAATTACAATTAATGAACCAACATTTTTATACAAAGATTAATGGAACCTGCCAATTTTTAGTTGAAAATTATAACGGATTTCTCCACAAATCATATTCCTCACAAAATTGTTTTAATATTTCATAAAAATTTGCAAAATTATGAAAAGGGAAGGGCGCCGTGGAAAACTACTAGTGCAAAAAGGGCGTTGTCAGGCGAAAAAGTTTGGGAACCACTGTATTAATACATTCATAAAATTTTTTTTAGCAAATTACTAATAAACTTGAGTGACTTGCCGGAGTGACCAGCAGATTGTATGTTGACATTAAACTAAATTATTATTAAACAAAAATTGACTAAATAAAGATATTTTTTTTAAAGTTAAATATATGTTTTAGTGTTATTGAAATTATATATTATATAGAAATATTCTATGGTGATATTTGAACCTTTAAAAATCATTTGTATAAGTTATTTTTTTTTGTGATATTCCATGTAAACACATAGTTAACAACGTGACTACCATGGCGGAAACTATAACTTTACGACAAGTGGCCTCGTAAAGTCTTTTCGAGGCAGCTGACGCGTTTTTTTGCGTAGGGCCTCGTTTTATTTGTACAATACCACAGTAACACATAGGAGTGACCAGCAGATTGTACGTTGACAGTATAATTGACATTTCGATAGAAATATTTGAGTGCTATATTTTAACTGTTGAAAACCTGTTTGTAGAAGTCATTTTTTTTTTAAATTTTGGTATATCCAGAAATATACAAGGTACATATCTACGGATCCATTTTTGGATTTCTAGTCGTTTATTGATTTTGCGTTTTTTTTTCTCAATTTTCGTTGCTGATGTGATTTCTGCTGTCTAAGTAATTTTTCGATTAAGTGACTTCCTAAGTCGTTCGTTGCTTAGTTAATTTCGGCAATCGTTTGTCGTGGACGTCTAATTTGTAGTATTTGCACTCCAATTTCACAAATATTGCTCTGAACCCACCTTTCTCCGTAAATCCAGTCAAAGGTAAAACTCAGAACATACAAGTGCTGGCAAAACATTGCTTCTGCATTGAAATGACTCTCACTCGTCTCAATACGTCCCGAT
The DNA here is from genome assembly GCA_951805005.1 of Othius punctulatus. Classification (NCBI taxonomy): domain Eukaryota; kingdom Metazoa; phylum Arthropoda; class Insecta; order Coleoptera; family Staphylinidae; genus Othius; species Othius punctulatus. Next base: position 77,333,830 of record OX638142.1, read on the forward strand.
CCCTGTAGCAGTTTTTAACGAGACCCGTTTCCGAGCAAATTGATGCATTGTCCCCCGCTAATTGCTGTATTGTCGCGAAATTTGCATCGAACGCTCGCAAGACAATGGGGGCCCAAATCGCACGGCGGGATCGCGCCGTCTTGACTAATCGCGTAATCCGCCACGCGCCCATCCTCCTCCACTCTTTCTCCCGCCGCCCCATCCACCCCCACCGCCCCCGCCGGGTCGTAAACATCCCGGTAATTGTTTGCCCAATCAGTTTCTTTAATCCCGACGCTAATTGCGCGCCATCGGGTCCGCAGTTTGATTTAAGGGCGGGCATCGGCGGCCGCCCCCTTGTAATTGCACCCCGTGATCGCCCCAACTTCCTAGTGATCGTAATTATCGCCGTCGTCAGACGATAGTTTCGCAACTCCGTCGGGCGACGACCGCCGCGCGATTCGGCGGGCCCATCCAAATAATTATCGCGAGAAGTTTGGGCGTTTTTGCGGCGCTCCGTGGCGCAAATTATGGTAATAAACCACCGAACTTTATTCACGCGAATTGCCGTCATACAACTTTATTACGTGACTTTGGCGCCGTCTGAACGCCTTTTTTGTCTCCGCCGAAACTCCGCTAACTTGTAGCACGAATATTTGATACAATGAGATCGTCCGTTTCATTAAATGCGCCGAATTAGCCTTTCCAGCCGATACGTTCACTCCAAAGCCATCACGAAATTACAAGGACGAAGAAACATCATCAACAAAGCCATCACCAAATCTACTGGGACGAAGAAACATCTTCAACAAAGCCATCACCAAACCTACAAGGACGTAGAAAAATCTTCAAGAAAGCCATCACCAAAACTATACGGACTAAGACACATCTTCAAAAAAGCCATCACCAAATCTACAGGGACGAAGAAACATCTTCAGCAAACCCATCGTCAAATCTATAGGGACGAAGAAACATCTTCAACAAAGCCATCACCAAATCTACAGGGATGAAGAAATATCTTCACAAAAGCCATCACCAAAACTGTACGGACTAAGATACATCTTTAACAAAGCCATCACCAAATCTACAGGGACGAAGAAACATCTTCAGCAAACCCATCGTCAAATCTATAGGGACGAAGAAACATCTTCACATCTTCAACAAAGCCATCACCAAATCTACAGGGATGAAGAAATATCTTCACAAAAGCCATCACCAAAACTGTACGGACTAAGATACATCTTTAACAAAGCCATCACGAAATCTACAGTGACGAAGAAAACTGTTCAATAGCCTGGAAAAAATATACGAAATCTTCGAATAGATTTCCACTACTCACACATTAAGCCAGCAATATTTAATGAGTTGTATAAAAAAATATATAAATTACGTCTAATGGCATTAGTAGCAAGTAAATTACTGCTTTGCATACAGTCCCATAAACGACCTTTAAACTACTCCATTCTATTCCGGGAAATTAATGCATATTAAGCACAGCAAGTGCGGCCCGCGGGTTAATTTACATACCTACATCCTCGGCATTTGCGCCCGTCGCTGCAGATGCGCCGAATGAACCGGAAATTGAGACCCGGACCTATCTTAATCCCCGAGACAAAAGTTTAACGACCGGACCGGACATTAAAAAGCGCCGTTTATCCGCGCGGAACAACAACTCGGCAGCCAAGTGCGGACAAAAAGCGCGGTAATTATCTCCCGGGCCGGCAAAAAGCACGAGGGGAATTAAACGCAACGCAACGACTTCGGCCAGGGGCATAAAAATGGGACGATAAATAAGTATCAAATGGTGCAGCGCAGCGGTCTTATCTCGAAACGGACGCCAGGAGTAAACAGGAGTCATAATAACAGCGGTGCGCTTCTGTGAAAGTTTATACAGGAAGATTTACGTCGGGCACAAATTAGAGATGCACTCGTGGAAGCCACAAACGTCTGTAAATACTGACTCGGTGGCAAACGACACTAGCATAAATTTCAGTGACAAACGACAGTAGCAAAAGCTTCAGAGTCAATCATCTTCATTACAGTGCAGAGGTGGCAATCTCCACCTTTCAGATGCCACTGTCGGCAATAAACTTTGAAAACCAACCAAAATTGATTTATGTTTTGCAAACCTGAAATTCTTAAAATTAGTTATAACACTGTCTAAAAATGCCGGGTGTGCATTTCAAAACTAGCCAGTCTCAAAAACTTTTGAATGCAAGTTCACTTGATAAAAACAAAAATTGATTTCTTTTTGAAAAATTGACAAACTTCGATTGATTTTTTGAAGGGGAAGTTTAAAAATAACGTCAGATAAATATTAAGAGTAACCCACTCCTTCATAGGATGGGCCAATGCCATCATATAACTAAAAACTGCAAAATAGTTGTACCTTTTAGTTCATCAAGTAGCACAAAGCCTCGTCAATTTTTCGTGACTAGAAGAAACGTTGGCATCTTCCAGAGTTTGTTCAATGCAACCTGTCTTTTGGGAAGTAATGATATAGCTTTCCAATCGTACCCATATGAAATTTTTACCCTTGGAAAATGTTGAGTCAATACAGCGATCACAAACCATGGTTCTGACCCCACCGCCGTAGTAACCCTTTGATAAACACTTCGGTTTAAATTTTTATGATTAAGGCTGTAAAAGATTAAATTAGCAATTATCTTCATCCAATCATAATTTCCTATCAGGTAATGCGGATGTAAACAGCGAACAGATGAGGAAAGACTAAAGTACTAAAAATACCTCATGGATAGTTTTTCCACAATTTGAGATTAAATTAACAATTATCTTCATCCAATCATAATTTCCTATCAGGTAAAGCGGATGTAAACAGCAAACAGATGAGGGAAGACTAATGTACTAAAAATACCCCATCGATAGTTTTTCCACAATTTGTAACTGAAAGTTGAGAAAACACTTGGAACTTTCTACTGTTTTTTTTAATAGCAGGTAAACTTTTGTAATCACAAAATTGTAGAATATCAATTGTCATATTTTTATCAATATTTATCAATACCGAAATTGCATCATAAAAGAAATTTAAAAAATACATATAAAAACCAAAATGGATCAATATAAAATCATGCTAGTGACAGATGAATCTTGCATCCTACGCTTGAATCTTACTTAATCATAAATCTATAAAAAAATATGGAAAACGAATAACTTGAAAAACACTTGGAAATTGTGGGAAAACTATAGATGGGGTAATTGCTAGTTTTCTCACAATTTCTAACTGAAAATTTAAGGATAAACTTGAAAATTATTATACCGATTTTTTATTCTCTAACAAATAAAAATCGTAATATTCTCAAATTTTACCAGCATAATTAATATATTATTTACTTCGTTCAGAAGTGAAACTTCTATTTACGAAAGTAGGCAAATATGAAAAACTATCAATATCCCATCCATAGTTTTTCTACAATTTGTAACTGAAAGAAGAGACAACACTTGGAACTTTCTACTCTTTTTTTAAATAACAAGTTTTTCTACAATTTCCAACTGAAAATTTAAGGCTAAACTTGAAAATTATTATACCGATTTTTTATTCTCTAACAAATAAAAATCGTAATATTCTCAAATTTTACCAGCATAATTAATATATTATTTACTTCGTTCAGAAGTAAAACTTCTATTTACGAAAGTAGGCAAATAGGAAAAACTATCAATATCCCATCCATATTTTTTCCACAATTTGTAACTGAAAGTAGAGAAAACACTTGGAACTTTCTACTCTTTTTTTTAATAACTAGTTTTTCCACAATTTCCAACTGAAAATTTAAGGATAAACTTGAAGATTCTTACGCTGATTTTTTTTCTCTCTAACAAATAAAAATCGTAATATTCTCAAATTTTATTAGAATAATTAATATATTATGTACTTCGTTCAGAAGTAAAACTTCTATTTACGAAAGTGGGCAAATAGGAAAAACTATCAATATCCCATCGATAGTTTTTCTAACTAACTGAAAGTAGAGAAAACACTTTGAACTTTCTACTCTTTTTTTAATAGCTAGTTTTCCCACAATTTCCAACTGAAAACTTAACGATAAACTTGAATATGAATACACCGATTTTTTATTCTCTAACAAATAACAGTCGTAATATTCTCAAATTTTACCAGCGTAATTAATATATTATATACTTCGTTCAGAGGTAAAACTTATATTTACGAACGTAGGCAAATAAGAAAAACTATCAATATCCCATCCATAATTTTTCCACAATTTGTAACTGAAAGTAGAGAAAACACTTGGAACTTTCTACTCTTTTTTTTAATAACTAGTTTTTCCACAATTTCCAACTGAAAATTTAGGGATAAACTTGAATATTATTACACCGATTTTTTTAATCTCTAACAAATAAAAATCGTAATATTCAACAATTTCATTAGAATAATTAATATATTATGTACTTCGTTCAGAAGTAAAACTTCTATTTACGAAAGTAGGCAATAGGAAAAACTATCAATATCCCATCCATAGTTTTTCCACAATTTGTAACTGAAAGTAGAGAAAACACTTAGAACTTTCTACTCTTTTTTTTAAATAACTACTTTTTCTACAATTTCCAACTGAAAATTTAAGGCTAAACTTGAAAATTATTATACCGATTTTTTATTCTCTAACAAATAAAAATCGTAATATTCTCAAATTTTACCAGCATAATTAATATATTATGTACTTCGTTCAGAAGTGAAACTTCTATTTACGAAAGTGGACAAATAGGAAAAACTATCAATATCCCATCGATAGTTTTTCCACAATTTGTAACTGAAAGTAGAGAAAACACTTCGAACTTTCTACTCTTTTTTTTAATAACTAGTTTTTCCACAATTTCCAACTGAAAATTTAAGGATAAACTTGAAGATTATTACAACGATTTTTTATTCGCTAACAAATAAAAATCGTAATATTCTCAAAATTTATTAGAATAATTAATATATTATCTACTTCGTTCAGAAGTAAAACTTCTATTTACGAAACTAGGCAAATAGGAAAAACTATCAATATCCCATCCATAATTTTTCCACAATTTGTAACTGAAAGTAGAGAAAACACTTGGAACTTACTACTCTTTCTTTAATAACTGGTTTTTCCACAATTTCCAGCTGAAAATTTGAGGATAAACTTGAAGATTCTTACACTGATTTTTTTTTCTCTAACAAATAAAATTCGTAATATTCTCAAATTTTACTAGAATGATAAATATATTATGTACTTCGTTCAAAGTAAGTAAATAGAAGTTAAACTTCTATTTGCGAAAGCAGGCTATTAGGAAAAACTACAAATATCCCAACGATAGTTTTTCCACAATTTGTAGCTGAAAGTAGAGAAAACACTTGGAACGTTCTACTCTTTTTTTAATAGCCAGTTTTCCCACAAATTCCAACTGAAAATTTAAGGATAAACTTGAAGATTATTACAACGATTTTTTATTCTCTAACAAATAAAAATCGTAATATTCTCAAATTTTATTAGAATAATTAATATATTATGTACTTCGTTCAGAAGTTTTTTCAGTTGTTTGCATTACAAAATTTACACCTAAAAATAACACACGTCCAACTTTTCCCTCGTTTTTTTTTCTCTTGTTTTACAATTCTTATTTTAAATCATTTTTATTTTTAAATAAGTTGAAATAAATACAACAGAATATCCTGATTTATTTTCCCAGTACTTTGAGTATAACTTCCACTGTAACTTTTTTAAATTTCCCACAAAACTGATTTTTGGACATGTGCACTTTTTAAAATAAACGCCTCAATTGTTACATGATAAATTTAACCTAAACAAATTCTATTTGTAGATCTCGTTAATGTGCAGCTGTGAATATTACGTATCCATTAAAGTGTTTGCCTTTTTTATTCCAAACTTTTCATATTTTTGAAAACATATCATTAAAGATCTAAAAACTTGAAAATGAAAGTCCAACTTTTTCCCCGTTTTTTCTCTTGTTTTACAATTCTTATTTAAAATAATTTTTATTTTTAAATAAGTTAAAATAAATACAACAGAATAGCCTGACTTATTTTTCAGTACCACAGGGAATTTATACAGGGTATAACCTCCACTGTAACTTTTTTTAAATTTCCCACAAAACTGATTTTTGGACATGTGCACTTTTTAAAATAAACGCCTCAATTGTAGAGAAATCTACGATATCAAAATCAGTGAAAGTTAACCAAGTGTTTTATTTTTCCTTTAATTCGTTTTTAATGTCCAGTTTCTGAGGCTTTCCTGCTAGTTTATCCAAAATAGCGTTAGGCGTTGGATTCATGGATATGAATCCAACGCCAAATGCATTCATGGATATGAATCCATATCATTCATGGATGAATGATATCATCTCTGATGATAAGATGTAACAGTGGTAAACCATTTAACCTTTTGATGGAAGATGAGTTTTGTAGATATTTCTTATTTTTGGATTTTTGGACAAGTGCACTTTTTAAAATAAACGCCTCAATTGTTACATGATAGATTTAACAAAAAAAATCTATTTGTACATCTCGTTAATGTGAAGCTTTGAATCTTACGTATCAATTAAAGTTTGTGCCTTTTTTATTACAAAATTTTCATATTTTTGAAAAGATATCTTTAAAAATCTAAAATCTAAAAACTTGAAAATCTAAATCTTTAAAAACTTTACCCAAGATTGTAGAGCAAGTACAAATACAAGTACAAAACTGATTTTTGGACAAGTGCACTTTTTAAAATAAACGCCTCAATTGTTACATGATAAATTTAACAAAAAAAAATCTATTTGTAGATTTTGTTAATGTGCAGATTTGAATCATACGTATCAATTAAAGTTTTTGCCTTTTTTATTCCTAAATTGTCATATTTTTGAAAAGATATCTTTAAAGATCTAAAAACTTAAAAATCAAAATCTTTAAAAACTTCACCCAAGATTGTAGAGCATGTATAAGTACATGTACAAAACTGATTTTAGGACAAGTGCACGTTTTAAAATAAACGCCTCAATTGTTACATGGTAAATTTTCCAAAAAAAAATCTATTTGCCATCTTGTTAATATGCACCTTTGAATCTTACGTATCAATTAAAGTTTTTCCCTATTTTATTCCTAAATTTTCATATTTTTTAAAAGATATCTTTAATAACCTAAAAACTTGAAAATCAAAATCTTTAAAAACTTCACCCAAGATTGTAGAGCAAGTAGAAAAATCTTTAAAGACGATTAAAACTAAAAATTGCACGAGGTTGCATTTTTAATTGCTGTCTTTATTAACGTTTTTTTTAACTTTTATATGCCAAAATTCTAAATTTTTAAATTATTATTTTGCAAAATATTTAATGTATTTTTCAATAGTCATTTCTTTCTTTAAACAAATCAGATATCTCCATAATAATTATATATATATATATATATATATATATATATATTATGCTGGTATGCTAATTATATATTATTATGACTTTCTACCCATGCTGGGTGTAGGCATGTAACATAATGTGTATTTCTATAACATAATATAGAAATATTTCATGTTGTTTCACTGTTTTATGAATTGCTTCCACGTCCTTCTGTCTCTTGTCATCTGGATCGCTTCTTGTCTCGAGGTGTCCTTTTTCCTGAGTATGTTTTCTACCGCGTCTTCCCAAGTTCTCGCTGGTCGTCCTCTTCTTCTTCTTCCTTGCATTTTCGCGTCCCACACTTCTCTTGCTTGCGTACTCGCCCTCATTCTGTGCATGTGCCCCCACCATCCTCGCTGTATTTCTTCTATGTACTGGTCTATGCCCTCAATATCTAGTTCTTTCCTGATTTTCTCGCTTCTGATTCTGTCTCTTAGGGAGACTCCATGTACTCTTCTTCTTCTTCCATGCATTTTCGTGTCCCACACTTCTCTTGATTACGTAGTCGCCCTCATTCTGTGCATGTGCCCCCACCATCCTAGCTGTCTTTCTTCTATGTACTGCTCTATGCCCTCAATATCTAGTTCTTTCCTGATTTTCTCGCTTCTGATTCTGTCTCTTAGGGTGACTCCATATACTCTTCTAAGGTATTTCATTTCATAATCATTAAAGATTCTGTAAAAAGTTTAAAATGCGAGTATTTTGGAAATTATTCTAAAAACAAACCCCACTGACCGAGGAAACATTTCCTCGACTTCCTCCCACAAGGTGGAAGTCTAGATGCAAAGGGACGGACTAAATCTCTTACGGAAATTTGTGATCACAAAGGTGCCGACAGAACATTATTGAAATCGCGATACATTGCGCTGATCGTGTTTGTAGGTTAGGGTAGGTTAGGTTAGGTTTATTATATCAGATTAGATTTATGTAGGAGTTATCCAGAGTTATCGTTATTGAGTTAAATTTCTGTTTGAGAATTTGTGAAATTGTTTGTTTATGTGTTTTTATTAAAGTTTTGATTGTTTATTTGATATAAACAGGCTGTTTAAAAAGATATCTGAGCCTGTTTTTAATCAGTACTCTTTTTAAACAGCCTGTTTTCTATCAGACCTGTTTTTAAACAGGCTGATATAAATAGACAAGGCCCCTTGGTCACGTGGTTGGGAAAGTGGATGGGGAAACTCCCATGTTATTCTTACGGGAGAAAATCGAGCCCAGGTGTCCCATAGCCTACTCTTCTTTGATAATACGTTTTGAAATTATTAACCTTTATTCATTATACGTTATTATTATTTGTAATCTATTATTTCTATTCTATTATTTCTAATGAAAATATTGTCGTATTGCGCATCTGTCTGCGAGGAACTTGCGAAATGCAGATGTTAAGCAAACATAAAAAAAAAATATTTGTGTAAAAATGCGAAAATGACAAGGAGTTAAATGATCTTGAAATTCCATCGCGGAAACGGGACGAGACGGGAAGAAATTGATGAAACTGAGGAAGATACAACACGTCGGACTGCGGCTTAACTCGAGGACGCATCCGGCTCTTAATTATAAGAGAGCCGCGTCTGCAGAAAATGCGATTTGTCGGATTGTTGCGGCAATCGCTTTGCCTTGGTGGGGGTTCAGAGGGGCGCCTCCCGGGGGAATATTGTTAAAATTTGCATCGCCCCCGGGCTGCACTGAACCGCCCCCGACCGGTTTTATTCCAGACGGAAAAGTTTCCTTGTTAGCGCAACATCACGGCGCCGCGATAGTTTCATCCAGACGGGGGGCGGCTGTCCCGCCCCCGCGATGCTATCGGGAATAGTCGGGAGACGTTTACAAACAGCTACAAATCCCCCAGCAGCTATCTGATGATGGCCCCACGTTCGCACGGAAAAAGAGCGATCGGGGTTATAAGGGGGTCCCGGGGCCGCCCCCCCGCGCAGACCCTCGTTATTAATCCCGCACACAATCGATTGATTCAATTATGTTTGTGTGTATGGGGGGAAGAAATCGGGTTTTATCCCCTCGTGCAATCCTGGATCCATCTAACAGTAGTGCGCGCAGTCGGGTTTTTAATTAAGTCCTCGGCTCTGTATTGTTTTGCATTCGGGACCGTCGCAGCCGTCTCCGATCCAATTAATCCGGCGAAGATAAAGGATCGGGGAGGCGGCTGCGGATGTATCCGTTATCTGTAGGCGGCGGATGGATATGGCGAACAAATATTAAGTGAGTTTTGGAAACTCTGCATCTACTCACACATACACATATACACACACACACGCGCGCGCACATTCGAGAATAATTCAATTGTCGATTGTTTTTACGTAGGCGGTAAATCCGCATTATGATGGAGGCTCGGAATGAAGCGAGATGTAATTGAAAATGAATCTATTCAGGAATTAATTAACTCCAGATGAAGGCGGGGGCGGCGGGCCGTGGGGGTGGGTGAGCCAGAAGCCGCTCGGAATTGACAATTATCCGAGTTCGTCTCTCATTATAATTGGTTACCATTGTCGTTACAGAGATAATAAATGAAATGATTGGATTATCGCGGGCGCACCTCGCAAATCTTATTGTCCGCCGGATGCAGCCGGCAAAAACGGAAGCCGAGATGCGCCAACACCCGCCCCCGCGAGGGGGCGCATCCGGCTTCCGGCGGCCGCACGTCCGCCGGGATCGCCCCGCATTTGCATGAAGCACAAACACAACTTTCCAATAAACAGCCGGAATGTGCATCCAAACAATCGCGCCTGCAAAACGTGCTGTTACTGTCGCAGCCGAAGATTAATACCTGCGCCGACATGTTTGCGTTCCGCGCCTGCCCGTCTGTTTTATGCAAATCGCAAACAGAGACGTGCAAATACCCGGCCGGACGACGAAAAATCCACAGCCCCAATTCAATCAGTCGCCGAACACACCGCCAATAATTACACAAATTTTCAATATCGCTTGGACCGTCGCACTTACGGGGGGGGGCCCAATGGTCCGGGATTTGCCGCCCCCGCTCACTCGGCGGAACGTTTATTGTCTCCCGGCGCGCGGTTTTGTGCAAAATTAAAGCGCCCGGTGGCCTGCGGTGAGTTCGCGAAGTTTAAATTAAATATTGTATGTAATCGCGGGGCCCCCGGGGGGCCGTCGGGGCCGCAAACGCGCCACGCAAACGGCCGGGCCCCGGCTCGATTGCCGCGGAGGTTTCATCAAGCCGTAGAGTTTTATGCGCCCCTAAGCTTTATCGATTCGCCGGGGCCATCCGAAATTGGATGTCTGCACGAGATAATGCGCGAACGTAAATTTTTACTTTCTCACAAAAATTGCAATAATAAAACTGGATAATAAAAAATAAATTATATTAAGCACCATCAAAGATGTTTATGATTATTATAACATAATTGTTGTATAATTAGATAATAATTGTATACAGGGTGTCCCAAAAATTGTGCACAAGTTCAATAGCACGCCACTCAGTGATGGCCACCGAGTACACATAAAGTACAGCAAACTTTTGTCACGTTTAAACTTTCAGAAATTTCAGTAAAGGCTATAACACACCTTTCAATGCTTAAAGTTATGTCGTGGATTTTCTCACTTATCCATTACAGAAACTTTACCAAATATTCATGAATTATGTCTTTAATTATAGTAAATACAAATCAAATATCAAAAATGCATTTAATAAATTTTCAGGAATTTCAGTAGAAGCTAACCCACAAATGTCAATGCTCAAAGTTATATCTTTGACTTTCTCACTTATTCTTTACAAAAATTTGGCCAAATTTTCAGAAATAATATCTTTAAGTGTAGTAAATACAAATTTGATATCAAATATCCAACTCAGAAATTTTCAGAAATTTCAGTAAAGGCTATACCACACCTGTTAATGCTGAAAGTTATATCTTTGATTTTCTCACTTATTCATTACATAAACTTTGCAAAAATTTCAGGAATGATGTCTTAAGATTTATTAAATACAAATCTAATATAAATTATGCAGGTAGTAAAATTTCAGAAATTTCAGTAAAAGTTATACCACAGCTGTTAATGCTGAAAGTTATATCCTTGATTTTCTCACTTATTCATTACAAAAACTTTGTAAAAATTTCAGAAATGATGTATTTAGGTCTAGTAAATCCAAATCTAATACCAAATGTGTAATTAATAAGTTTTCAGAAATTTTAGAAATGGTTATACCATACCTGTCACTGCTGAAAGTTATAGCTTTGATTCACTCACTTATTCATTGCAAAAACTTTGCCAAATTTTCAGGAATTATGTGTTTAGGTGTAATAAATAGAAATCTGATATCAAATATGTGAATAATAAATTTTCATGAATTTCAGTTAAGGCTATACCACACATGTCAATACTGAAAGTTGTATCTTTGATTTTCTCACTTATTCATTACAAAAACTTTGTAAAAATTTAAGGAATTATGTCTTTAGGTGTAGTAAATACAAATGTAATATCAAATGTGCAATTAAATATTTTTCAGAAATTCAGTAATGGTTGCACTATACTTTTCACTGCTGAAAGTTATAGCTTTGATTTTCTCACTTATTCATTACAAAAACTTTGTAAAAATTTCAGGAATGATGTCTTTAGATGTAGTAAATCCAAATCTAACACCAAATGTGCAATTAATAAATTTTCAGAAATTTCAGTAAACGCTATACCACACCTGTTAATGCTAAAAGTTATAACCTTGATTTTCTCACTTATTTATTTCAAAAACTTTGTAAAAATTAAAGGAATTATGTCTTTAGGTGTAGTAAATACAAATGTAATCTCAAATGTGCAATTAAGTATTTTTCAGAAATTTCAGTAATGGTTGTACTATACTTATCACTGCTGAAAGTTATAGCTTTGATTTTCTCACTTATTCATTACAAAAACTTTGTAAAAATTTCAGGAATGATGTTTTTAGGTGTGGTAAATCAAAATCTAATACTAAATAAGCAATTAATAAGTTTTCAGAAATTTCAGTAAACGCTATACCACACCTGTTAATGCTAAAAGTTATATCCTTGACTTTCTCACTGATTCATTACAAAAACATTGTAAAAATTTCAAAAATAATGTCTTTAGGTAAAGTAAACAAAAATTTAATATAAAATATGCAATTATTAAATTTTCAGAAATTTCAGTAAACGCTATATCATACCTGTTAATGCTGAAAGTTATATCCTTGATTTTCTCACTTATTCATTACAGAAACGTTGCAAAATTTTTAGGAATTATGTCTTCAGGTATAGTAAATACAATTATAATATCAACTATGCAATAATTAAATTTTCAGAAATTTCAGTAAAGGCTATATTATACTTGTTAACGCTGAAAGTTATATCTTTGATTTTTTTACTTATTCATCATAGAAACTTTGCCAAATTTTCAGGAATGATGTCTCTAGATGTAGTAAATACAAACCTAAAATCAAATATGTATTTAACAAATTTTCAAAAATTTCAGTAAACGCTATACCACACTTGTTAATGCTGAAAGTTATATCATTGATTTTCTCACTTATCCATTACAGAAACTTTGGAAAAATTTTAGTAATGATGTTTCTAGGTGGAATAAATACAAATCTAATATCAAATGTGCAATTAAATATTTTTCAGAAATTTCAGTAAAGGTTATACCATACTTATCACTGCTGAAAGTTGTATCTTTGATTTTCTTACTTATTCATTATAAAACTTTGCAACAATTTTCAGGAATAATGTCTTTAGGTGTAAAAAATACAAATCTTATATCAAATATGTAAATAATAAATTTTCAGGAATTTCAGTAAAGGCTAACCCACAGATGTTAATGCTGAAAGTTATACCTTTGATTTTCTCACTTAATCATTACAGAAACTTTGCCACATTTTCAGGCATAATATCTTTAGGTGTAGTAAATGCAAATCTGATATCAAATATGTAAATAATAAATTTTCAGAAATTTCAGTAAAGGCTATACCACACCTGTCAATGCTGAAAGTTGTATCTTTGATTATCTCACTTATTCATTTCAGAAATTTTGCCAAAGTTTTATGAATAATGTCTTTAGGTGTAGTAAATACAAATCAAATATCAAATATGCATTTAGTAAATTTTCAGATATTTCAGTAAAGGCTATACTACACCTATCAATACTGAAAGTTGAATCTTTGATTTTCTCACTTATTCATTTCAGAAACTCTGCCAAATTTTGAAGAATTATATCTTTAAGTGTAGTAACTGCAAATCTAATATCAAATATGAAATTCATAGATTTTCAGAAATTTCAGTAAAGGCTATACACACCTGTCAATTCTGAAAGTTATGTCTTTGATTTTTTCACTTATTCATTACAGAAACTTTCCCAAATTTTCAGGAATAATATCTTTAGGTGTAGTAAATACAAATCAAATATCAAATGTGCAATTACTAAGTTTTCAGAAATTTCAGTAAATTCTATACCACACCTGTTAATGATGAAAGTTGCATCTTTGATTTTCTCACTTATTCATTTCAGAAGTTTTGCTAAAGTTTCAGAAATAATGTCTTTAGGTGTAGTAAATACAAATAAAATATCAAATATGCATCTAATAAATTTTCAGGAATTTCAGTAGAGGCTAACTTACAGCTGTCAATGCTGAAATTTATATCTTAGATTTTCTTACTTATTCATTACAGAAACTTTGCCAAATTTTCAGGAATTATGTCTTTACGTGTAGTAAATACAAATAAAATATCAAATATCCAAGTCATAAAGTTTCAGAAATGTCAGTAAAGGCTATACCACACCTGTCACTGCTGAAAATTATAGCTTTGATTTTCTTACTTATTTATTACAGAAACTTTGCTAAATTTTTATGAATTGTATCTTTTAGTGTAGTATATACAAATCTAATATCAAATATTCAATTAATAAGTGTTCATAATTTTCAGTAAAGGCTATATCACACCTGTCAATGCTAAAAGTTATATCTTTGATTTTCTCACTTATTCATTACAGAAGCTTTCTTTTTTTTTTCAAGAAAGATGTCTTTAGGTGTAGTGAATACAAATCAAATACCAAATTTGCAATTAATAAGTTTTCAGAAATTTCAGTAAACGCTATACCACACCTGTTAATGCTGAAAGGTATATCCTTGATTTTCTCACTTATTTATTACAGAAACTTTGCAATAATTTCAGGAATGATGTCTCTAGGTGTAGTAAATACAAATCTAATATCAAATGTGCAATTAAATATTTTTCAGATATTTCAGTAATGGTTATGCCATACCTGTCACTGCTGAACGTTATAGGTCTGATTTTCTCATTTATTAATTACAGAAACTTTGCCACATTTTCGAAAATGATGTCTTTAGGACTAGTTAATACAAATCTAATATCAAATATCCAATTCAGAAATTTTCAGAAATTTCAGTAAAAGCTATACCACATCTGTTAATGCTAAAAGTTATATCCTTGATTTTCTCACTTCTTCATTACACAAACTTTGTAAAATTTTCAGGAATGATGTCTCTAGGTGTAGTAAATACAAATATAATATTAAATATGCAATTAAAAAATTGATAAAGATATCAATAATAACACAAAATTGTTGTATTCTCATTTCATAGAGTTTCAAAAATTTCCAAAATCTTATCTCAAGTTTGATATTTTTTCAAGCTACTTATTTTATTATTTCGTTCTGATTTAAAGACCTGTCTCTCTCTTTTTCCCTGCGCTTCCATAACTATGCATTCCATATTTACAATTTTTCTCTCTATTAAATATAAATCAATAAAATAACAAATAAATAAATTACAAAACATTAAATTTTTCTTATGTTGCAATAAAACGTAGAATTTTTCTCGTCGTATACTTTCAATATATTTAAAATACATTTCATATCTTTCAAATTTGCTTATTTGAAATCATATTTTCTTCAACTGCTACGACCTTTTCATATGAAAACAATCACGATTTTGTGTCTATTGCATATTTGAAATAATATTTTCTTCAACTGCTACAACATTTTTATACGAAGACGATCACGATTTTGTGCCTATTGCTTATTTGAAATAATATTTTCTTCAACTGCTATGACATTTTCATACGAAGACGATCACGATTTTGTATCTATTGCGAGGCATGTATTTTTAGGCCTCGCATTTGCATTGCTTTAGTTATCAATTACTATCGGTTGTGAGATGCCACGTACAACAGCTTCACCATTTAATCGAATAACACGATTTTTATCCCCCAATTTCGCACGCAATGCAAACTTCGTGCTGCCAGCATTCGCGTGGCGGAGCACGAAATTAGCTTCACTAACGGTAATTCAGCTGGAAGCGCCCGAAAACACTAATTACCGTTAATTAATGTATCAGTTTCACATATTAAAATATCCACTTTCATGGTACGCACCGGCGTCTATGGCAAATTTTCCACTCGAGGCTGTTTTATACAATGCACGTATATTCCCGGCAACAGCTCTGCTTTTATATGGCCGGGCTTTAATTCATCCACGTACATGTATAGGTTCAAACGTAAATGAAGCGCTAACCCCCGCAAAAAATCATACATGAATGTGGAACGTAATTAATAAAAAAAATTGAGGGTAAAAAATAATATGGGATTCAAATTGTTTAATCTATAAATATATTTGAATGAAATATTGGTATTTAACGTCAATTTTTATTTTTAAAATTTGTTTAACTAATTAAAACGTTTTATATTATGTTTCTTATGAAACTATAATAAAAATAATAAAAAGTTTCATTTGGCCAAAAAAATGTGTCAACGCAGCTTGGGATTTGTTTCCGTCATTAAAATTGTTTAGTCTATAAATATATGTGAATGAAATATTAGTATTTAACGTAAATTTTCTTTCATTATTCTTTTTAGCCAAGTAATTAAAAAATTTATTTGGCAAAAATATATGTCGAAAAAGTAGCAACTTGGATTTTTTTAGGCATGTGCTTTAGCCAGTAAATGTGCAGTATGTATTTACTTACAATAATTCCTATTTGAGAGCGTTACGTACAAGTAATTGAAAAACACGAGCTGCTCGTTAAACGTAGGGAGACAATCGAAGTACCATTCAAATAAAACATAAATTATTTATGAGAACCTCCACCGTCCACTGGAAAGTGTCGAAGTTACAAATAATTCCGGAGGATAATTACTGTAATATTTTATTATGCACTAATGTGTTGCGTACACAAGTGACCTGCGGGGGCGGCAGGGGGGCGGGGGCTCTAATGCACTGGGGCTCCACCGCGACAGGGCCGCTTTCACAAAAATAGTTTTTAACATCATTAGTGCTCATGACAAAAAGCCGAATTATAATCCCATTAAACGCACAAATCGCGTCCATTAATCCCACCCCCGCCGCCCCCGGGCCGAAACGTAAAAGCCGCCGTCGATCGCCATCCCTAATTTTTGCCAGTAATTACTGCCGGACTGTGCATGATGGTCGTGCATGCCTCGGACAGGTCAATAATTCCACATTTACCGACGAGATGACAAACAATTTAATTGGACTTTAAAGGAAAAACGATGAGGAATTTAATAATATATTATAAAATTAGTTTATAGTTCATAGGATTATGGCATGATGATTTTTTTTTCACGAATTTCACGAATGCCATAATCCGGAATTAAAAAATAATTTCATATACTGTGTTGTAGTCCACTAGAGCATTATTATAAATTTCTGTTAAATAATTGTTCAAAACTAATCCGCTTACAAAAAACTGACAAGAGATGGCCTGTGCTGGCATAGTTTTTCTATGATGATCTTATTGATGCGGTTACTAAGCTGTTGTTTATGGTAAAGATTTTTCTCAATTTATGCCAAAATGAATAGTTGTGGCAAAGTTTTAATAAGCGATGAAATTTTGAAAGCGAAGCTGAGTGATTCCTAAACAGTCAGCATGGTTGTTCATTAAACATGAATTTGTTTAATACCAACATGGTTTTGATTAAACAAATTGATATTGATTAAGCTAACTTGTAATTAGTGCCAAGTTGTAGTTGGAAAAGTTGACACAACTTTCTTGAACGCTCTATATGTGGAAGCAAAGAACAATTGAAACCCTATATAAAATCGAAAAGTCGAAGCAGTAAAAATATGGCTTACTGCATCTTACCGGTTCGATTGTTCTTCAGCTGTTTTTATTACTGTATCCTAATAAATGGAACTCGCTGGAATCGCAAGGAAACGTTCAATAAAAGATTCTCCCGCAATTTTAATCTCGGACCGAGTTTTCATTGTGCTCTGCAACTCTTGATTCCGGAGAGTCATTCAGGACGAGAAGCAATTAGTGTCCCTGAGAGCTCTTTCCACGAACTAAATAATCAATGGAATAGCCGATGCCACAGTCTTGAGGTAGGCACTGCGTATTTCTACGTCTGCATAAGGACTTATACTTGTAGATTGATATAAAAGCAATACACGAGTAACATCAATTTTGCCTACAAAATACGAACGCTATAATTAATTGGATATAGATTTTTTTAAGTCCACTCATACTACTTGAAATAATGTTACCATTAGATTGCAATTGCAAATTCAATGCAAATATAAATCATGCAATGCAAAATAAAAATAATTCAATGCAAAAATCAATCAATTCAAAATAAAAATAACTCATGACAGTTGCCTAACGAAAATGACGATCAATTAGTAATTAATCAATAGGATAATTAATTAGTAAGTATGCAGCTATACACACCATAATTGCATGTATCGTTATATGTTGTATTCTTCGCGGTTAAGATAATTATCTCAACATCTTAATTCTACTCTCTAAATTAGATAATTAGTTTCTTAAAGCAATACACGAGTGACATCAATTTTGCCTACAAAATACGAACGCATAGTTAATTGGAAAGATATTTTTTGAAGTCCACTCATACACTTGAAATAATGTATAATATTACAATTGTATTTCAGCTTACAATTGCAAATTCAAGGCAAATATAAATCATTCAATGCAAAATAAAAATAATTCAATGCAAAATAAAAATAATTCTTGACAGTAACCTAACGAAAGCAATGATTAATTAGTAATTAAGCAGTAGCAGGATTAATTAGAAGGTCTGCAGCCATACACACCATAATTGCATGTGTTGTATTCTTCTCAGTTAAGACAATTTTCTGAACATCTTAATTATAATCTCTAACTATAGATCTAAGATTATTAATATCTTAGATAATAAATATAATAAGAATAACAAAAACCTGGGACAGACTGATAACTCTGATACTCTGATAACATTAACTGTTGCATAGTCATATAGTTTGATGTGTCCAAAATAGGGCATGATCAGGTAAAGCAAACTAATTTAAATTCTCGTAGCTCCAGGAGTGTCTTAAAAATATTTTCTATGGGAAATTAACTCATTTTCCATAAAAATATTCTTAAGACCCTACTGGAGCTACGAGAATTTGAATTAGTTTGCTTTCTGGGAATTAAACTCATTTCGCATAAAAAATATTATAAGATACTCCCGGAGCTACGAAAATTTGATTTAGTTTGCATTATGGGAAATAAACTCATTTCCCATATAAAATATTTTTAAGACACTCCTGGAGCTACGAGAATTTGAATTAGTTTGTTTTATGGGAAATAAACTCAATTCCCATAAAAAATATTCTTAAGACACTTCTGGAGCTACGAGAATTTAAATTAGTTTGCTTAGTTTCTGGCTGATAAAGGTGTAAACTTTTTGAATAGGTGTCTGTTACATGTTTGTATTTTTTTTTATGGGAAATGAGTTTCTAGTTAATGAAGGTGTAAACTTTTTGAACAGCTGTCTATTACATTAAAGTATATTTTAATGGGAAATCATTCACATTTACTTACTTATAAACGTTTCTTACTTATAAATCTCTAAACTTTTTTATCAGCTGGCAATTACACTTAAGCATTTTAAGAAATAAGTTTGTTTCTGACTTATGAAGCTGTAAGCTTTTTAAAAATATCCTTGTAATTCCTTGTAATTCAATGACACTGCTATTTTAAAATTTCATAAACATCAAAAACTCATTTCCCATGAGTTTAGTTTAAAAAAAAGTTTTCCTTTAGAGTTTAGAAACAAACTCAATTCCCATAACAAAAAATCTTAAGACACTCCTGGAGCTACGAAAATTTGAATTAGTTCGCTTAGTTTCTGGTTTATAAACGTGTAAACTTTTTGAACAGGTGTCAGTTCCATGTTTGTATTTTTTTTATGGGAAATGAGTTTCTAGTAAATGAAGCTGTAAACTTTTTGAATATCTGTCTGTTACATTTTTGAATGAGTTTCTAGTTTATGAAACTGTAAACTTTTTGAACAGCTGTCTATTACATTTAAGTATTTTTTTATGGGAAATGATTTACGTTTCTTACTTATAAATTTCTAGACTTTTTTATCAGCTGGGTATTACATTTAAGCATTTTAAGAAGTAAGTTTAAGTTTCTGACTTATGCAGCTGTAAACTTTTTGAAAAGATCCTTATAACTCCTTGTAATTCAATGACACTGCTATTTTAAAATTTCATAAACTTCAAAAACTCATTTCTCATGAGTTTAGTTTTAAACAAAAGTTTAAGTTTTCCTTTACGGTTTAGAAATAAACTCATTTCCCATAAAAAAAATTCTTAAGACACTCCTGGACCTACGAGAATTTGAATTAGTTTGCCTAGTTTCTGGCTTATAAAGGAGTAAACTTTATGAATAGCTGTATGTTCCATTTTTGTTTCTTTTTATGGGAAATGAGTTTCTAGTTTATGAAGCTGTAAACTTATTGAAATATCCTTGTAACTCCTTGTAATTCAATGACACTGCTATTTTAAAATTTCAAAAACTTCAAAAACTTATTTCCCATGAGTTTAGTTTTAAAAAGAGTTTTAGTTTTCCTTTAGAGTTTAGAAATGTACTCATTTCCCATGAAAGAAATATTCTTAAGACACTTCTGAATTAGTAGATAAGATAAGTGTCATAAGGCACTTAATGACTCTGCTATTTTAAAATTTCATAAACTGATACTTTTTAAACAAATATATTTTTATAAAACGTCACTAATTGCTAAATAGATTTCTGAATTTCGCTAAAGGCATCCTCACAAAATCTCACAAAAACTCAACAAAAAGATGCACGATTATTTAATGGGAGAAATAATTCTTCTCTTCTTCATCTGCTCGAAAAATTTCATTATAAATCTCTAAAAGTATTTAAAAAGAAGATGCTCGATTATTTAATGGGAGAAAATATTCTTCTTTTCTTCATCTGTTCACAAAATCTCATTAAAACTCTCTAAACCTGTTTAGAAAGACGATGCTCGATTCTTTAGTGGGAGAAATTATTCTCCCCTTCTTCATCTGCTCACAAAATCTCATTATAAGTCTCTAAACGTATTTAAAAAGAATATGCTCGATTCTTTAATAGGTGAAAATATTCTCCTCTTCTTCATATGCTCACTAATTGTCATTATAACTTTTAAAACTTGAATAAAAAGAAGATGATTGATTCTTTAATGGGAGAAAATATTCTGCTCTTCTTCATCTGCTCATAAAATCTCAATGGAACTCTCTAAACTTGTTTAAAAAGAACATGCTCGATTCTTTAATGGGAGAAATTATTCTACTCTTCTTCATGTGCATTCTAAATCAACGAAGATTGATGGAAAAGGATTCGGTACATCAGTAGTGGAAAGAAGATTCAGTACATCAGTTCAGAATTAGTTTAAATCACAAATAACCGATTCTGTAATTGGAGAAATTCCTCTTCTTTTCCCTTCTTCATCAGCAGAGTGTTCACCTTTTCTTAGCAAAACGAAATACAGGTTAAATTATGATAAATAAATTAAATTCATAATAAGTAACGACAGTACAATGTTAAAATATGGGAAAATCTAAGGAATTTTCCGATTTAAAATTTTCTTCCAACGGTCAATTTTTTAATTTTGAAACGTAAATTTCTCGAAAACAGACGTACCAATTTTCATGAAAAAAATATGGCCGTTGTACCATATGAATTTCAATTTTTGTGTGCCCATTGCCCCGGTGACCGCCGATAAAAAACGGCACTTTTTGCATTTGCACTTTTTTCGACCATTTTTCACGGAAAAGTGCTCAATTGGGGGAACTGTAGATGGCCACAGTTTTGATCGACTCAAGTTCATTTTTGTTTTTAGATTGTAGGTAGATACATTTTAATGGTCTGCTGTGTTAAGATTTTTGAAATTTGTATGAATTTTTGGTTGAAAAATTTGATTTTAGAATATATTTATTAAATACTTATTTAAAATTCCTCATCAATACTCCTCTAAGGTGGGAAACAAACGTTTCCGGTTCGAACCTGAATTTTCGTATTCATTTTCGTATTGGACCTTCTCCTTTGTTTTCGCCCATATAATTTTTCAAAATGTAATCTCGACATTTTCATCGTCAGATTTTTCGTACAGATCTCATTACATTCTCGATAATCGTGGAGAAGTGTTCTTGTTACGAAAGATGGCAGTGTCTGTAATCAGCCATAAAGTACGTGGTAATTGCGTGATGGCGCTGAAAACCAAGCACTCATAACTTCCGCCGTCCATTCCGCAGACGTAACTCGCGTTTTCCAATAAGCGACCTCGCCCCGGAAAATTCCATTACTTAAAATTTCCACTCCCCAAAATGCAATTCGATCCCTCTGCGAGGGGCATTACAACTGCACTAAATCAATTTTTCCTCGCGCCCGGGATTAGATCGCGCCGCCGGCGGCGGTGGGTCCGGGGGGCGGTTATCGGCCGCCCCCCTTCCCCGAAACCAAATGCAAATTGATGGCGGATTCCTGGAGGAATATGCAGTAAACTAAAGTTAATGTAATAGATTTTATCTGCAAGCCCGTGGGGCAATTGCCACGGATTGGAACTGGAATTAGCCGCCCCCACTCCCCACCTGAATCGCGTTTTAATGCCGCTGAAAATCGCCGAGAATTTGATTTGCATTACGCCCGCCTCGCAAAAGTGCCGGGGGCGGGCAGCTTTCACCTGCCCGCCATGTGTGTGTGTGCGGGGGCAACCAGGGGGGCGGCGGGGCGGGCGTGCATGCACCGACTGGAGGGTGTACGTTTGTTAATTACGGTTTAATCGGCGGAGGAATAATACGAGCAGCTGAGTAATTATGCGGCTGAACATTAATTATATAGTTCGGAGTCGAATTAATCCGGCCGATGGAGGCGGTAATATCTGCACTGTGCGCCCCCGGGATGAGCCCCCCGGCCGCCCCCCCCCCCCCGGGCAGACATTAGAAAGCAACGTATGCAATTAAGCGTGCGGGGGCGGCGGATCCAAGTTTACGATAATGCTGACGGTCGCTCTCTTACAACTCGTTACGTAGCGGAATTAAATTCCTGCGCCGCCCCCTCAAAACGTCCGCGATTATTTCCATTCATATTTAAGCACGCGCACAAAGCCGCAAATCCACCGCATTTATTTGGCAAGTATCACATGCAAAGCGAGTTAAATTTAATGTAACAACAGTCACCAAAAACCAATAAGTCTTATTCATAAAAATGTTAACCTCGGTTTAACCCTTAATAACCATAATAACCCTTTGATAAAACACTGCTAACCCCTGGTTAAAATTTTTATGATTAAGACTGTAAGGGATTAAATTAAAACATAATTTAATCCAATCATAATTTCCTATCCGGTAATGGGGATGTAAGCAGTAAACAGATGAGGAAAGGCTAAAAGAATATACTAAAAATACCTTCATAATTTCCTATCAGGTAATGGGGATGTAAACAGTAAACAGATGAGAAAAGACTAAAAGAATATACTAAAAATACCTTATCGATAGTTTTTCCACTATTTTCAACTGAAACTATCGAAACATATTACATGAAAATAAAGTGTTAAAGTGATTAATTACCTATTAAGGGAAAAGTATGCTGTGCTGTGATCTGCTGTGTTATATGTCAAAAAAAATAATGTGAGGGAAAAGTATCGATGCGGTAATCGATAGATTTCCCACAATTTCCAACTGAAAATTTAAAAATAAACTTCACCATTATTACACTGCAGGTTTTATTCCTTAACCTAAAAATCGCAATACTCTCAAATTTGACTAAAATAATTAATATATTATGTACTTCGTTCAGAAGTAAAACTTCTATGAAAGAAAATAGTACAATTTAAAAAACTATAACTATCCTATCGATAGTGGAAAAACAAATTTGTAACTGAAAGTAGAAAACAGACTTGGAACTTTCTGCTGTTCTTTTAATTGTAGGTTAACGTTGTGCAATCACGAAATTGTGGTATATTAATTGTCAAATTATTATTAATATTATTTATTATTTATCATCAAAACCTTTCATATCAGCAAAAATGGTTTTTGTACTTCTTTTAAGGTTTATGCCATGTTATATGCTTATTTTCCAAAAATCTTTTGCATTTTTAAGCACTTATTTTGTGATTTTACCAAGAAGAAGTTTTGAGTAAACCAAAAATAATCAGTGATAAATCTCAACAAATTTGAATAATACATTTAATGCAAGCTTATTATAGCTATTTGTACCAGAAGTGGTACATTGTTGCTCTCGGATAACGAAGCGGAAGGCGGCAATTCCCCGAGAGCAACAATGGCACTTTGCTCTCGACTTTGCGCTCGAATTGCACACAAGATGTTTCCTACAATTTATTGTTTCATAATATAATCGTTCATTAAGGTACGTAATTAATTAAAGAAATAGAATAGCGTATTTATGATAGAGTTTTAAATCAGGCAAGAACTTCGTATAAAAGAAATTTGTACAAAAACTAAACCTGAAACTTATAAAACTATTCAGAATAAGCAAAATTAGATGATGGTTTAGAGGTGGACAAAATTTAGTGTATACTATAGTGTATGTATACTATATATTATTAAAATTTTCCAAATATCGCTTGGGCAATTTTTTAGAAATCTCAGTTACAGATATAGACTGTCAAATGTCACCTGTCAACTGGGAAAGTTATATGTTCGATTTTCTCACTTATTTACCTTATAACCTTCGTCAAATTTTCAGAGGATATATCTTCAGGCATACTATATCCAAATCTGCCAATAAGGTAGGTAATTAATTACAAAATATGTTGTCAAAAATTCAATTAGTAATAATTAGAGAAAAATTAGAACATTTATTATTGGATACATTAATGTGAAAATTACAACTTTTGTAATGCTTAATAATAATAATTCCTGAACCTGATGGAATATGAAAATAAACTGATGAGTCGAGATTGGATAGATAGACAATATAAAACGTCAAAAAAGGTAGGCACAAAGGCAAAAAACGGCAAAAAAAAGTCCAAAAAAGCAACAACAAAAAATACAAGAATTTTCTGGCTTTAACTTAGATCTCTTGTCGCTATCAACATATTCGAATAATCAACTTTTTATTGTCACCATCTTAAATATTACTAAACCATGAAATTTAGAATGAATTATTCATTTTTATTTTTAAATCATTCGGTAACAAGATTTTTTTCTATATTTTCAGTATTTAACTTAGATCTCTTGTCACTGAGAATTTGTTTGTACATAGAAAATATTCTTTCTACATCGCATGATGTTATTTAAAGCTTAGTTTACATTTGGAAAGTTTATTGGCGAAAAGTACTTAGCCCCAGTAAATTTACGATGTGTAAATCAGAAAAACGTCTGTCAAGAAAGAAAATAAACAAGAAAGTAAGACGTTTTTCTGGTTTACACATCGTTAGTTTATTGGCGGCAAGTACTTTCCACCAGTAAACTTTCCAAATGTAAACGAGGCTTAAGCAAATTTCAGAGAACTAAGAGACTAAGAATGGTGCGGGTAGTCGTGGTGGAGGGGGTAGTCGTGGGGGTGAAATTAAAAGTAAGGGACCATTAGTTTTCAAGTTCTGGGAGCTGCCATTAGTAATGGCAGGTAAAACCCTACCTTTTGGGACTAAATGGGTTCTCGTTATCGCAAATGGTTCATATTTGGAGACATACATAAATAAAATATAGAAGTTCAGAAAACAATATTTTAATTTAAAATTATATTTCCTTTGATAGAATGATTGTTAATCATTATCAAAAAGATTTACGAAATGAATACAAAACTCTAACATAATATTTAGCATTTGCAATACTTCAAATGTACGAATTGCAAAATTTGATGACATTGGTTGCTAATATCGACAAGAGATTTTTGATTGCCTAGACAAACAAAATATCGATGATGATTTTGTACTGATAACCAATTACAAGTTTTCAAATGTCCCTTTAATAAAATATTTAGGCATGAGTAAACTCTTTGTTATCGATTTTTTATCGATTAGAAACATATGTAAAATAACTGATAATTACACATTACAAAAAAACTATATAGAATTGCGTATTTGTGATAGAGTTTTGAATCAGAAACGGACTTCGTTTAAAAGAAATTCGTACACAAACTGAACTTGAGACTTATAGAACTATTCAGAATAAGCAAAATTAGATGATGGTTTAGAGGTGGACAAAATTTAGTATCCGAAACAACTCCCTTAGATTATGTATGCTATGACATTCATATTACATATTTTCAAATTATATTAAAATTTTGAAAATATCCCTTAGACAAATTTTCAGAAATTTCAGTTACAGATATAGCGATACCTGTCAACTACTAAAGTTATATGTTCGATTTTCCACTTATTTACTTCCTAACCTTCGTCAAATATTCAGAGGATATATTTTCAGTCATACTGTACATAAGTCTGGCATAAAATACTCAAAATATTCATTAGCCTAATTTTTAGAAGTTTCAGTTACAGATATAGCGATACCTGTCAACTGGGAAAGTTATATGTACGATTTTATTACTTATTTACTTCATAACCATCGTCAAATTTTTATAGGATGTATCTTCAAGCATACAGTATCCAAATCTGGCATAAAATTTTCAAAATATCCATTAAACAAATTTTCAGAAATTTCAGTTACAGATATAGTTATACCTGTCAACTACTAAAGTTATATGTTAGATGTTCCCACTTATTTACTTCATTACCTTCGTTAAATTTTCAGAGGATATATCTTCTGTCATACTGTATATAGGTCTGGCACAAAATACTCAAAATATCTGTTAAACAAATTTTCAGAAATTTCAGTGACAGATATAGCACTACCTGTCAACTGGGAAAGTTATATGTTCGATTTTCTGACTTATTTACTTCATAACCTTCGTCAACTTTTCAGAGGATATATCTTCAGGTAAACGGTATCCAAGTCTGGGATAAATTTTGTCAAAATATCCATTAGACAAATTTTTAGAATTTTAAGTGTCAAGTGGCAGGTGTACCTGCCAACTAGGAAAGTTGTATGTTCGATTTTCCCACTTATTTACTTCACAACCTTTATGAAAGCAGTAATAGTGACTAATCTTTGTTGAATTCTGATTTAATTTCGCCCAACTTTAGAGTTAGGCATCACGAGGAAGAGATATTTGTTTTTGCGTGATTTATATCCGCCTTAGAGCGTCGGTCGCGAAGGATGGAAGGCCGAGGAGGATCGGAAGAGGAAGCAGCGGGCGGGGGGCGGCGATAAATCATGCGGAACCCGTGTAAATCTGCGGCGGTAAATGCCGGAGAATTGTAATGCAAGATGTGACACATGTAAAGGCGTCCCCGGCGTGTTTTGTCGCCCCCGCGTGTGTCTCCCATTCCTTTCTGCTAATTATCGCCGGCAAGCAAAGGAAGGAAGCAGAGGAAGGCCTTTGTGGGGCGGCTACAACGAGCATCAAGCACACGTCGATGTTATTTGAGCGTGGGCGAATATTTGCGTTATAATTGACGACTGGCTGTGGCGACAAAGGCGACGGATTCAATGGAAATCTGGAAACTTGTCGGGAAATTTAAATAAGGCCAGAGGTGGCGAAATAAACGAAGCAATTATAAATTATAATGCCACACAGCACATAGTAAAATATGTAGTAATTTTTTTAAGATGAAGATAGAAGAGGCCTAAGTGAGAAATTTAAATAATTATGTAAGTACTTATTAAATAAATCTTGAGAAATTTGTATTGAGTTTAGAAATGTAGCTTAATATATTTGTGTGAAATCTGGAAACTTGTCGGGAAATTTAAATAAGGCCAGAGGTGGCGAAATAATCGAAGCAATTATAAATTATAGTGCCACAGAGCACATAGTAAAATAGGTAGTATTTTTTTTAAGATAAGGATAGAAGAGGCCTAAGTGAGAAATTTAAATAATTATGTAAGTACTTATTAAATAAATCTTGAGAAATTTGTATTGAGTTTAGAAATGTAGCTTAATATATTTGTGTGAAATCTGGAAACTTGTCGGGAAATTTAAATAGGGCCAGATGTGGCGAAATAAACGAAGCAATTATAAATTATAATGCCACACGGCACATAGTAAAATAGGTAGTTTTTTTTTTAAGATGAAGATAGAAGAGGCCTAAGTGAGAAATTTAAATAATTATGTAAGTACTTATTAAATAAATCTTGAGAAATTTGTATTGAGTTTAGAAATGTAGCTTAATATATTTGTGTGAAATCTGGAAACTTGTCGGGAAATTTAAATAAGGCCAGAGGTGGCGAAATAAACGAAGCAATTATAAATTATAATGCCACACAGCACGTAGTAAAATATGTAGTATTTTTTTAAGATGAAGATAGAAGAGGCCTAAGTGAGAAATTTAAATAATTATGTAAGTACTTATTAAATAAATCTTGAGAAATTTGTATTGAGTTTAGAAATGTAGCTTAATATATTTGTGTGAAATCTGGAAACATATCGGGAAATTTAAATAAGGCCAGGGGTGGCGAAATAAACGAAGCAATTATGAATTATAATGCCACATAGCACATAGTAAAATAGGTTGTAATTTTTATAAGATGAAGAAAGAAGAGGCCTACGTGAGAAATTTAAATAATTATGTAAGTACTTATTAAACAAATCTTGAGAAATTTGTATTGAGTTTAGAAATGTAGCTTAATATATTTGTGTGAAATCTGGAAACTTGTCGAGAAATTTAAATAATGGCAGTGGTGGCGAAATAAACCTAGCAATTATAAATTATAGTGCCACACGGCACATAAGATGATGATAGAAGAGGCCCAAGTGAGAAATTTAAATTATTATGTAAGTACTTATTAAATAAATCTTGAGAAATTTGTATTGACTTTAGAAATGTAGTTTAATATATTTGTGTGGGGGGAGGGGGTGAGTAATATTTAGTAATGGGCATAATATGGAACATAATGTCAGGCCGATAATTTGAGTGGTGAAAAGGGACGTGATTAAGAGCAAGTTTAATACGTCATTAATACAAGACGAACTCTTAAATCATATTTATTATAATAATACATTAATTATTATATGTTAATGGCTAGGGCACCTAGATTGGCTTGGACGTGTCAAGGCTTGGCGGCAGCGGCACGATTCTGTAACGAAGAGAAGATATTCCTGAGCCAAAGCTCAGTAAGCACCCTTCCGAAGAAGTGATGAATATATACATGCACATACACATATATCTACATATACATATACATGTACACAGACTGCATATTACGAATGCTCCCCAGGGACTACTCAAACTCACCCCTGAGGACGGAACATATGCCCGGTCAGGAGTTATGAAAATTAGGGTCTACTATCCATGAATAGTAGGTAAAAATACCGTTGACCCCAAGATGCCCCTGAACACATCCTGCAATCATATATACCTATTGAGACTGCCATATAACGAATGCTCCTCAGGGACTACTCAAACTCACCCCTGAGGACGGAACATATGCCCGGCCAGGAGTTATGAAAATTAGGGTCTACTATCCATAAATAGTAGGTAAAAATACCGTTGACCCTAAGATGCCCCTGAACACATCCCGCAACAATGTGCGATTCATAAATGTAGAGTTGGGGATCCCATATGCACGGTGGGCAATATTGCCATAAACGAATGCTCCTCAGGGACTACTCAAACTCACCCCATGAGGACGGAACCTATGCCCGGCCAGGAGTAAGAGATGGGGTCTTACTATCCGAAAATAGCTGGCAATAACACCGGCGTCCCCAACCTCCTCCTAGACACATCCCGCAACATATGTGCGATTCATAATTGTAGAGTGCAGGATCCCATATACGACGATGGCATTTAAGTCTCTCTACTTGTTAGTTTTTCTACCTTATTCTACCGTGCAATCTACGAAGGTGTACTTACATTATCTAATTCTATGGGCTGCAGGCACTATATACTTTTATATACAACTACTTAACTTGCTGGATAAATGCGTACTAATGAATGACATAAGCGCCCGGTCTCCTAAAGAGGCCAATTCGATTGTAGCGTGGACGCACAGGAATGTGCTGACTTGTGTAAATAAACGTTACTGGAGCAAAGCGGGAAGATACAGGAAAATCGAAATTATTGACGCGTAACAATAATATGTTGTCAATGAAATGATTTCGTTACACCTGGGCAAGGTATTGTTAACGTACACTCGTATCTAGAGCTACGCAGAAACAGGTACAAGCCCTGAGTTTACAAATCGGATTAGCGGCCAGTTAGAGTTCGAAAGCTTTATGCCTTGACCATTGGTGCAGTTTACATTCTCCCTTTGTTATATTTTGAACGCTGCTAAATTTATGGCTGGAATGTAAATTTTATCGCGCAGATTTCACCGTGAGCTACTGAAAAAAAGGGAGCAATTAGTTGGAAAGCAAGTTTTGTTTAAATAATGTAAATGGTGCTGATTTGTAAATAGTTTTGTGCCCGCGCAAATTGCTGAGCTCTGACGTTACATGAGCATTACGTAATTGAAATTTGCTCCCTTGTTTTAGTACGTACATTTCAGCATAAATTAACGTCGGTGCACAAAACGGCGGCGTTCCCGTTTTAATATTAATTGTAAAACGACATAAAACCGTTTTAATTGCGTTACACGGGGCGACTGAACTAGGACGTTGCGCGGTCAGCTCGGGCGTTATTAAATATCGCCCGGCTATTTTAATTAGGGCGAGCCGCCCCACGCCGGAGGCAAACAGCCCCCATGAAAGGCCGCCCGCCCCCAACTGGCTGCATATTGAAAATTAAGGTGATTTTCGTGGGGCCCTTTCATGCAGGAATTGGCAGGCAACTGATAAAACGTTTCGGCGCAACTGATTTCCCGAACGAGGTTATAATAAAGTTGATATATCTCGGAGTGGATTGTTCGACATGTGATTCGGTTCCCTCGGGAGTTTCGCAGGGTCGTGGGGGCGGCAGGGCAAGGGTCAGAAATCCAATCGAGAGATTGGGAGCGCTCAAAGTTGATGATGGGCCCTGATTTAGATTAGTATATTACGTTATAGAAAATGAGCGGCGGAAGACGAGGGTGAAAAGGACATACACACACACAAACAGAGACATGCTGATATATATATATATATCTATATATATATATATATGACGCAGAAGTTTCAGCCATCCCCTTGTAAGACCGGAATAATCGTGTCTCGCGATTTTTAAAATTCGCTCTGCCGAAAAACTGTGTTGACGAAAACGCGGCAAACCAAGTGCCCCGGGGGGTGAGGGGGTGAATTCAATTCCGGCGGCGCATCTCATTAATTATGGCGACAATACAAGCATTAAAATGCACGACAATAAAGCGGAAAAGCGGAACAAGTTTCGAGACGGGGGAGACAGGCCGGAAAAAACGCGGACGGGATAATGCAATTCCGCTGAAACTGCAAACTTTGCGTAACCATTGCCACAACAATTGCTAATTCGGAGCCTGGAAAAAAGGCGGAAGTGGCCGGCGGAATTTACGATCGGTCTGGATGGTAAATAAATTTTATTAAGCCGTAAATGGGGGCGGGGGCGAGGCTAGAATTAGAGCAGTCTCAAATTTTGAAACCAGTGCAACATGTTTTGTAACGGTCCAAAAATAGCGTTGGCCGAAACTGCACTGTAATAATTAATTGGCGTATAGACCTGCACGATAGGCAACCATGCTTGCATTTTTTTTTGTTGTGGTGACGCGTTTCCCCGTGAGCGATTTTTAAAATTCGCCGGCGGAGCGCCGCCATGAGGCAGAACTGAATTGACTCGTGCCCAGTATAGATCGTGCCAGAAGAACCGTTGCAGATAAGGTATATCACCATCCGGTTTACGGGAATAATCAACGGTTCTCAGCTAACCACCCTTGAGGGGGATTGAGGCATCGAGTACGGGGCAGAGAACACGCTCATAACACCTGAGTAAGTAGTTATTTCTTCTCCTCTTCGTGAAGCCACGTGTCCGGCCATTTTGATTAAGGCCATGTGCTTCCAGGCGTTTGGCTACGGGCTAAACAGCTCGGCCAAAACCATTCTTGGCTGGAGGCCGCGGACCAAGCCCAGGCGTCCTCGACGGAAACCGCCGACATCCCGGAGCTGAACCCAGCCACCGGCGAGACCATCCGGAACTCAGGCCAGATCCAAATATATATAAATTCTTTTTTTTTGTGTGCTCGATTGAGCCACTTTTCTGTTTATTCTTTGTGTAAGAGTGCGTCTACGTGTTTCGTGTCGTACGTGTTTTGCGCTAGTGTACGAGAAATGTTGCTCCCTCGGCCCTTTCAATCGCGCGATTAGGAGCTTATTTTATTCGGCCGAATTGAGTAAACCCTGCGCGAAAGGGTGGCGTTCGGAGGTATTTGTTTTCAGGAGCGCAGACACGGTGTCCGTCATTGGTTTGTGTGAATAAACGCCGATATTACACTACAAACTCACACCTGTTATTTTTTTGTTCCCCCCCGCGTTTTCTCATTTACAGTTTTCTATTCTCACTGCGAGATTTAAACCTGGTGGTGTTGGCGCCAAACGGTCAGCGTTGTGACAGTTCGTGATTTCTGAACTTCGCTGACTGTCTGTCGTCCACCCACGCAGGTAGGGTGGAGCCACCCTTGCGACGAAGTAGCAACGAGGTAAAATTACGTGGAGCCTTTTTTTAACCCCCCCCCCCCCACTCTCTGACACCGAGAGCCTGGCCCTCGTCACTACTTCGAAGGGACCCTCCACTCGCTCCACGGCCTAACGCGCCGACTGCCCTTCAGGTACGTCACAGTTTTATGCGGTGCACTAGAAAACATTGACCTGATGTCAGTTAGACATTTCCCGAAGTATCCATCATCTACCTGATCTAACCTAATCTTACCAAACCCAACAAAGAAGAATCTACTAAATAAATCCCTGCGGTGCGTTGTCCGACGCAACACCCTGTATAAATAGATGTAACCATGTAACCCTGGCAATGAACTTGTAATGCAATGTAACGACTTGCATAAGACACCCCGCATATATTGAAAATTAAAAACTAATAGCATAGATTGACGCAGTATTTTTTGCTCTACAGAAAAGTCCATTACAGTTTTTCCCTGAAATAATTAGGGAAGACAATATTTAAATTTTACATGTAAATCCCTGTGGTGCGTTGTCCAACGCGACACCCTGTATAAATAGATGCAACCCTGTAACCCTGGCAATACACTTGTAATGCAATGTAACGACTTGCATAAGACACCCTGTATATTTTGAAAAATTAAAAGTAATAGCATAGATTGACGCAGTATTTTTTGCTCTACAGAAGAGTCCATTACAGTTTTTCCATAAAATAATTCAAGAAGACAATAATTAAATTTTTACATGTAAATGCCTGTGGTGCGTTGTCCCACACAACACCCTGTATAAATAGATGTAACCCTGTAACCCTGGCAATGCACTTGTAATGCAATGAAACGACTTGCATAAGACACCCTGTACATACTAAAAAATAAAAAGTAATAGCATATATTGATGCAGTATTGTTTGCTCTACAGAAAAGTCCATTACAGTTTTTCCCTAAAATAATTAGGAAAGACAATAATTAAATTTTTACATGTAAATGCCTGTGGTGCGTTGTCCGACGCAACACCCTGTATAAATAGATGTAACCCTGTAGCCCTGACAATGCACTTGTAATGCAATGTAACGACTTGCTTAAGACACCCTGTATATAATGAAAAATAGATAGTAATAGCATAGATTGACGCAGTATTTGTTGCTCTACAGAAGAGTTCATTACAGCTTTTGTCTAAAATTATTAGGGAAGACAATATTTAAATTTTTACATGTAAATCCCTATGGTGCGTTGTCCGACGCAACACCCTGTATAAATAGATGTAACCCTGTAACCCTGACGATGCACTTGTAATGTAATGTAACGACTTGCGTAAGACACCCTGTATATAATGAAAAATAAAAAGTAATAGCACAGATTGACGCAGTATTTTTTGGTCTACAGAAAAGTCCATTACAGTTTTTCCCTAATATAATTAGGGAAGACAATAATTAAATTTTTGCATGTAAATGCCTGTGGTGTGTTGTCTGACGCAACACCCTGTATAAATAGATGTAACCCTGTAACCCTGACAATGCACTTGTAATGCAATGTTACGGCTTGCATAAGACACCCTGTATATAATGAAAAATAAAAAGTAATATCATAGATTGTCGCAGTATTTTTTGCTCTACAGAGAAGTCCATTGCAGTTTTTCCCTAAAATAATTAGGGAAGACAATAATTAAATTTTTACATGTAAATCCCTGTGGTGCGTTGTTTGACGCAACACCCTGTATAAATAGATGTAACCCTGTAACACTGGCAATGCATGTAAACCCTATGTAAGCCCTATGTAACATGTAATGCAATGTAACCCTGGCAATAAACTCTTAATTATTTATTTTACGTATGGAGATCTTGAATTTATAAGGCGGCTCGTGCTGGAATTTGTGTGATTATAATTAATGTAATCACTAATGTATCAACAGGCTGGTGAAAAAATGCAGCTTCAAATGCCAGAAAACGAGCCTCAAAACGTTAATGGCCTAATTGTTAATGCAGAACGATTTGTATTCCATTATAATATTAGCATAAAAAACAGTGCATACGAATCAATTAAGATGAGCATTTTTTGCTCTCGCAACTCTTCCGAACAATGCCTCCGCATAAATTAATTCTATTTTTGGAACTGGTCAGTGTCCTGAGGGCTCGCACGTCCATCTCGCGAATCCGTCTTCGTCGGTCGCACACAGCATCCCTGCAACGTCGCTCGTAACCATCGCCTCCCCCGAAGATGGGGCGGGGGCTTCTGGACGTGAAAATTGCGCGAAACCCAAAATCTGGAACTGCGCCGCTTCCATTCGGCGATTACGAAAGCCAGACCGCGCATCGGCTCCTCAAAAAAGGCCCTAAGTGCGGAAGTTTAAGGGTTAGGGCTCTGACTTTTGGTGTACGAGGGGGCGATTGAGCAGGTGAGATGCTGTTTTGGCGGCGAACCGATCGGTGCGAGTTCAAGACCGCACGGGATAAGCCGGACAGGTCCAAACCAGTCGCTGAGCGGAATCTGCGTTGCTCGTGGGATCTGCGCAAAGGTAGGTGCAATTTCAATTTCCTTGCGTTTCCCTCTCCTAACGGAGGCCGGCAATCATAGTCGATGTAATTTTTAATGCATTTGTATTGCAATGTAATGATGCACATAATATGTTAAGCACTATTAGACATTACAAACTTAATGTATAAATCATTTCGTAAAATCAATGTAAGGTGTGCAGACATGTGAGCCCTATGAGACATTGCAAACTTAATATGTAACTATCATGGCAGCAATTAGCCGTGGCAGTACAAATAGGTCGCCAAGAATAAATATATTAACTGCGCAGTCTAATAATAAGCAATTTTATAACATTGAGGTAACGTTATATGTAGGTATAAGTCTTTAGGGTGCTCCAAATAAGCGCTCTAATGTGAAATACTGTATGTGTATATCTTGTACAGGGTGTCTTAAAAGCGACGCCCGTGCTTGAAATCAGATTCAGTAGGCCAAACAAATTGAAAATTAGGAGTGAACATTGTTCCTATTGTAACTTGTTAACGAGTAACTAAAAAAACAAATAACAAAAAAATAAAATAAAAATAAGCAAACTACATTATTTTAAGTCAATATGACTAATGATTGACACGACATTGACAGTACGACTAGCCTATTATTTCGTACGGTCCAGTATTGTATTGTTCTAAAATTAACTAGTAACCAAGACTAAGAATTGGTAAAAATTTAACTTTAGAGCAATAAAATACGAAACTATACGAAATAGTAGGCCAGTCAGTCATGTCATGCCAGTCATTAGTCATATTGACTTAAAGTAATGCTTATTTTTCTTTGATTTCTTGTTATTTGTTTTCTTAAATTCCTCGTTAACATACGGTAATAGGAAAAATGTTCACTCATTTTCGATTTGTTTTGGCCTACTACATCAGATTTCAAAAGCACGGGCGTCACTTTTGAGACCCTGTACATCAAACTATACCTTTTCAACTTCAAGGTGGCACTAATCACAG
Organism: Othius punctulatus; assembly: GCA_951805005.1. Classification (NCBI taxonomy): domain Eukaryota; kingdom Metazoa; phylum Arthropoda; class Insecta; order Coleoptera; family Staphylinidae; genus Othius; species Othius punctulatus. Next base: position 77,369,531 of record OX638142.1, read on the forward strand.
TCAAGTCGACATTACTCATTATCAATTTGGCACTAATCACAACCATGTTTGCATTAAACAATGAGAACATGAATTTGTTTAATGCCAACATGGTTTTTATTAAGGCCAAATTGATATCAATTTTCAACTTCAAGGTGGCACTTATCACAGTCAACTTGGCATTAATCAATATCAATTTGGCATTAATCAAAACCATGTTGGCATTAAACAATGCGAACAGGATTTTCTTTAATGCCAACATGGTTTTGATTAATGCCAATTTGAAATTAATTAATGCAGACTTGACTATGATTAGTGGCAAGTTTGAAAGTTATATAATCTATTATTACTGTAATAATATTTTCTTTAACGAATATGTAGTTTCATAAAATAATAGCCCCATCTATTAATTTACAATCTATCAATTTCGAGATTAAAGTGTATTGCAATGTCCCACTGCAATCAGTTGTTCAGTTGACAGTTGTTGCAGTATGGTTCAATATTTATGCTTTATATAATTTACTTTGTATTAAACTCATTTTAAGCATACTAAATATATGGACAATAGTGACTATATATTTTTTAGATCTATTGCTACTCAATGGAATAAATTTATTTTTCTCATTTATAACCATTTCTGAATCACTCAGAAATTTAAACTTTATTGAGTAGTAAGAGATTTAAAAAAATATATAGTAACTCTTGTCCATATATTCGGTATTCTTTTAATAATGGGTTTAACATAAAGTAATAAATAAAATAAACACGTTTCTTTGTTTATATCACACTGTTTATTAAAATTAGTGACTATAGTTTCGATCACGTTCCGATCATTATCAAACTTAGAGTTTACATGAAGTTACTCTAAGTTTGATAATGATCACAACGAGATCGAAGATGTAGTGTCTAATTTTAATAAACAGTGTGATAAATACAAAGAAAAGTGTTTGTTTTATTTAATTTCATCATGTATCTCGAAGTAGATGCCTCCAACATTGACCAATTTATAAAGTATTAATAATATACAATAATAGGCGTAGGTGCTATCTTTTTTTTTAAATCTATTGCTACTCAATATAATTTATTTATATTTCTCATTTGTGACCATTTCTGAATCACTGAGAAAAATAAATCTTATTGAGTAGCAAGAGATTTAAAAAATATATAGTCACTATTGTCCATATATTTGGTATGCTTATAATAATGGGTTTAATATGAAGTATTAATAATATACAATAATAAAACAATAGTAGTTATCGTATTTTGTTTTGTTTAATCTTTCGTTTAATATAATTAATTTTTCTTGGTGACTTCAGCATTTGTGAAAAATGCGAATTAACTGAGAAAAATTAATTTTATTCAGGATCAAATGATTCAAAGTTACATAACACATTAAATATTGGTGAATTCAGGATCATTAAAATATATTTAAAATATTCCAAACCTCCTATTTATTTTTGAGAATGATTGTACTTATACAGAGAGATCATTTAAATTTCTGCTCTAGTTAGCCATGGAAATACTCGTAGCTAATAAGAAATGCGAGATCACCAGTCTCCTCTTTCTCATTGGCTGCGAGAGTTTCCATGGATAACTAGAGCTGAAATTTTAATGATCATTCGGTATAATGGGATCGATTCATACGTCAACGAAAATTATAACACTCTATATACTATAAATTATAAGTTTTTGCAAAAAGATGTTAAATCAGACACAGACTTTTTTCATGAAAATGTTCTGCTCAAAACGATTATATTTTGCATTGAAATTTTGCTTTTTTTTTTTCGAGTAAACATGAACTTAAGTCAAGTCTTTAATTGGCACAAAAAAGTAGAAATTATCAGGAACATGTCAAAAACAGTTAAAAACAATAATAAATCATGTGATGACTCAGATATTACATGCGCATAGACAGACGGACAGACTTTGAAAATATTGATAGTAGTAGTAGTAGTTAGGAAGTAATTAGTACTTAGGGGACTAAAAAACTAAACGATTATTTCTAATGAAATTTTAAATTGTATTTCATTTTCCGTAAACATTAACTAAAGTCAAGACTCAAATTGGCACAACTGCTTAAAATTAACAGGAAAATGTCAGAAACAATTAAGAACATTATGATATCATATCATTAATCAAACATTACCTACACACAAACAGACGGACAGACATTACAAAAAATCAATAGACTTGGCGAGCCCAAAATGATTATTTCTGATGAAGTTTTTAATTGTATTTTATTTTCAATAAACATAAACTTAAATTAAGCCATAAATTGGCACAAAAAGCAACAATTTTGTATTTTTATTTTACTTGGAAGAAACTTGGAATTTTATTACACATTAGTACTATTTTTTCTCAAATTTAGAGTTTTTTCATTCACGTCAGTTTTCACGATTTTGTATCTCTATCTATCTATTTTCAGTAATTTCTATACATTTTCTGCACTTTGAATACATTTTACAAACATGCCAAATAAATTGGAATTCAGTTTCTGACAACTGCAAAAAAAACAAAATTTGTGGGTTAATTTTGTTTTTTTTTGCAGTTGTCAGAAACTGAATTTTGAAATAATTATCACACATTATACATTGTCACTATTTTTTGTCAAATTTAGACTTGGTCACTTTTTCTTGAGGCCCATGATTTTTTATAAATTTTCAGCAATTTGGATATATTTTCTGCAATTAGAAATTTGTTTCTATAATTTGAATAGATTTTCTCTAACACTTTCACTAAGTGTTTGACAAATTGCAAGTAGTTGAAAATGTGTTAATAAAACTTTCAGAAAGGTTAAAAAATGTTGAGCAACTTCCAAGTATTGTCCTTAGTAGGGGGAGTTTTTACAAAATCTTCTGCAATTTGCGACGTTTTGATTGTTTGATTAATTCTTATCTTATTTTAATTCTTAATCTTTTATTGAGTAAATTAACTTATACTATTTTCTGAAAATTGTACTGGAAAACTTTGATATTTTCAATAGATTTTTTAGCGATTTACCGAGTTGGTAAATCGGTTGTATTATAATGGTTGTAGGTATGTACCTGTATATGGAATAAATGTTCATACTACTACTTTATGTTTATGTTGAAAATCTATTGAAAATAATAAAAATTCTCAGAAAGTCTATGAGAAAATACAGAAAATTTAACAAGAAAAATCCATCGTTCAAAGTTCCTACTAAAAACACAGGAAAATACTAGAAGTTTCTGGAAATATTTCTAATTTTCTAAAGGTTTATAAATACATTGTTAAATACTAACATCTGATGCACTTGCAAAGTAGAAAAAAATTAAATCAAAGCATGGCAGAAAATTTATTCAAATTGCAGAAAATGCGTACAAATTGCTGAATTGTTTTTGAAAATATAAAGAGAATTTATGAAAATTGTATTAGTTATTATACCTAATAAAAGTGCAATAAAAAAAATACAAAACATCGCAGAAAATACATGTAAATGTTTATTCAAATTAACATAGACTTGAAAAATATCACAGAAAGCAAATTGCAGAAAATTAAATGAAAATCAAAAGTTCCAAATAAAAATACTATACAGAAAAGTACTAGAAGTTTCTGTATGCCCAGTTTTCTGAAACTTTCATCAAACATTTTCCAACAATTAAATATCAAACAATTAATGAATGTGTAATAAAATAAACGGAACATCGCAGTAAAATTTATTAAAATTGCAGAAGATGCATATACCGAGTGATCATTTAAATTTCAGCTCACAAGTAAGGCGAGATCACCACTCTAGCTTTTCTTATTTCCAGCGAAAATTTCCAGAGATAACTTGAGCTGAAATTTATATGATCACTCGGTATAAACATCAGCGACAATAAAACTGTTGCCGTAGAACATAAAACATTGACACGGATTAATATACTGTGAATTAGATAGATAAGTAGGAATGTGACATTGACATATATTTTAACGTTATTAAATTTATATTGTCATTGCGTGTTTACGTGCTCATGTTCGCACTGTTCCAATAACTATAACTAGAGCTGAAATTTAAATGATCACTCGGTATAAAGTTCAGCGATAATAATACTGTTACTGTAGAACATAAAAGGTGGACACGGATTTTGATACTATGAATTGGATAGATAAGTAAGAATGTGACATTGACACATATTTTAAGGTTATTACAATTATATTGTCATTGCGTGCTCATGTTGCCACTTTTCTAATTAAATATTGCCTGAGTCATTCCCAACTACAGGTTGTAAATTGCAAACTGGGTAGCTTATTTTTAAACACCCTGTACATTAAATAATGTGCAGACAGTTTTAAGCGGATCAGGTCAGAATTTGCAAAATTCCTATGTGCCAAAAAGTTTGGGGATCCCTGAGATAGTAGATTGAGGCTTTTGTACCTCTTGGAAACCTCACGTATAATAGATTGAGTCTGCTGTACCTCTTGGAAACCTCAGGTATAATAGAGTGAGGCTGCTGTAGCTCTTGAAAACCTCAGGTATAATAGAGTGAGGCTGTTGTACCTCTTGGAAACCTCAGGTATAATACCAGGTATAATACCTGAGGTTTTTTAGAGGTACAGCAGCCTCACTCTATTATACCTGAGGTTTCCAAGAGGTACAGCAGCCTCAATCTATTATACGTGAGGTTTCCATGTGTACCTCTTGTATATAATAGAGTGAGGCTGCTGTACCTCTTGAAAACCTCAGGTATAATAGAGTGAGGCTGCTGTACCTCCTAAAAACCTCAGGTATAATAGACTGAGGCTGTTGTATCTCTTGGAAACCTCAGGTATAATACCAGATATAATAGAGTGAGACTGCTGCACCTCTTGAAAACCTCAGGTATTATACCTGGTATTATACCTGAGGTTTCCAAGAGGTACAACAGCCTCAGTCTAATATACCTGAGGTTTCCAAGAGGTAGAGCAGCCTCAATCTATTAAACGTGAGGTTGAAGATGAAGTATACCTCTTGTGTATACTAGAGTGAGGCTGCTGTACCTCTTGAAAACCTCAGGTATAATAGAGTGAGGTGTCCAAGAATTACAGCAGCCTCAATTTTCTATCCCAGGGATGGTGATGCTGATCACTTTTTATTATGGTTATAACAATTTATTTATTGTTGCTTTCAAGATCTGTTATTTGTGCCAAAAACTTTAGGGATCTTTGACATAGTAGATTGAGGCTGCTGCGCCTCTTGGGGAAACCTCGGATATAAGCTAGGGTGAAAATGAAACATATTTTCCATATACATCTGCACTTTATATCACATTTTACTTTTTATTATGGTTATAACAAAATCTTAATACTTAAGCAGTAACGTGTAAGTTACTTGAGAGCATCACATTTGAATATCTATGCATTCATGATATAAATGCATTTGACATTCGAATGTGATGCTATCAAGTAACGTATACGTCACTGCTAATGGTTTTTGATATGCAATATACCCCAAAATGTGTTTTCACAAATATTTTCACGATTATATGCGTTCATGACTTAAATGCATTTGACATTCGAATGTGATGCTATCAAGTAACATACATGTTACTGCTAATGGTTTTTGATATGCTGTACACCCCAAAATGAGTTTTCACAAATATTCATGAAAATTTATTCGTCGTGATTTTTTTAATTTTTTAATTAATAAAAAAATTGTTCGTTTATAAATCTTCAATGCTATTAATATAAGAGTGTTATTGTTATTAAGTTATATTAGTCGTTCTTGAATTTGGATTCGTAATAGAGGAGGCATTAGGCACTGACAATATAGCTGTGTAAACTGTCGGAATGTTTACTTCCAACACTGATTACACGTTCTCTCTCCACTCGAGCGAGGCCCTGGGGGGCCTGGGGCACGGGGGGCGGCGTCTGAGGATCCGTGAGAGCTCCGGCATTAAATTCCATTTTTGCGGCTCAACGTGTCTCCCATAAAGTGTTCCTGATATACAGCGACTCCATTAGGGGCCAACAAAGTGAGCCATTGTTCCTCAAAGTGACGCGCCTCTCCAGACGCCCGCCGCCGCCGCCGCCCCCGGATCTACACACGCAGGAGACGACGTTCGTTACAATAATAATCGCGCCCCTTTGTGCCGACGTCTTTGTGGGGGCGGGATCGCGCCCCCGGGCGCCGCAGACGTCGGCGGTGCCGCCGCCTCCGACTAGGAGCTCGGATTAACCCCGGGGGCCCCTGGTGATTATTTCGACGTGGGGGGCGGTTGAGCGTCGCACGTCGGGGGCGGTTTATTTTTCGGTTAATTAGCGAGCGCGTGTGCGATGACGGTGAAAATTGAAAACAAATAAATTGGACGGAAATTAAACGCGTCGGAGTGAACGCTCGGCACAAAACAAATTGCCCTTTGAACTCTCCCTGAGCCACCCCCAGCGCTAATTAAAGCCAAACACGACGACAGCCAAAACACACACACACACACATATTCGCCCCAAAAAAATTACATTTGTAATGTTGCACACACGAAAAACGATTTGATATTTCGCCGGGGTCCATTAAGCATCCCCCGAAACAAGAAGTGTCTGCGCGCCGGCCGGACAGCCATTAGCCCCCGGAGACTGTGAGAACTCCTCACGTGAGAGGCGCCCCCCTTGCGGGGGCGTCGCTCCGGCAAAAAGCGCGCCCGGAGCACGAAAAAGTCCGGCGCGGGGGAGCATGATAGATGGGATCCGGTTAGATAAATTGCCCCGTCCGGAAGCGTATCTGCATAGCCCCCCCGAATCCGCCCCCGACCGCCCGCGCGCCGGAGACTGACTGCTAACTGCACGAGTTGCAGCGGGGCAAATCGTCAATGCCCCCGACGCGGGGCGAAAGAGTTTTACGACCGGAAGTGACGAGTGTGCACGTTTTAAATTATCAATTACCGCCAGGCAGGGTTTACTGTTGCTGCAATTCGTCGGGCCATAAAGGCAAGCTACATCGAAGCGATAAACTTATCGCTCTCGTGGAATTAAATTGGTTATTACGATACTTTGAATCAACTCAAGGAGGCAAATTATAACTTTATATTTTTAATTCGAAAAACACAACTACTTCAGCAGTTTAGTAGTAGCTAATAAGCTACATCCAGTTAGGGAAAAATTGTTTCAGGTGTACTGTACACGAATCTAATATCAAATTTGCAAATAATAAATTTTCAGAAATTTCAGTAATAGCTAACCCATACTTATCAATGCAGAAAGTTATATGTGTAATTTTCTCCCATATTTAATACTGAAACTTTAATCAAATTTTAGGGAGAACTAGTTTCAGGTGTACTGTGCACGAATCTAGTATCAAATTTGCAAATAATAAATTTTCAGAAATTTCAGTAATAGCTAACCCATACTTGTCAGTGCTGAAAGTTAAGTGTTCAATTTTCTCCGTTATTTGGTACTGAAACTTTGTCAAATTTTCAGGACAATTATTTTCAGGTATACTGTACACGAGTCTAATATCAAATTTGCAAATAATAAATTTTCAGAAATTTCAGTAATAGCTAACCTATACTTGTCAATGCAGGACGTTATATGTTTAATTTTCTCCCTCATTTACTTCTGAAACTTTGTCAAATTTTCACGAGAATAAGTTTCAGGTGTACCATAAACGAATCTAATATCAAATATGAAAATAATAAATTTTCAGAAATTTCAGTAATAGCTGACCCATACTTGTTAATGCAGAAATTTAAGTTTTTGATTTTCTCCCTTATTTAATACTAAAACTTTGTCAAATTTTCAGAAGAATTAGTTTCAGATGTACTGTACATGAATATAATATCAAATTTGCAAACAATAAATTTTCATAAATTTCTGAAATAGCTAACCCATACTTGTCATTGTAGAACGTTAAGTGTTTAATTTTCTCCGTTATTTAATACTGAAACTTTGTTAAATTTTTAGGAAATTTAGTTTCTGGCGTACTATAGACGAATCTAATGTCAAATTTGCAAATAATAAATTTTCAGAAATTTCAGTAATAGCTAACCCATACTTGTCGATGCAGAAAGTTAAGTGTTTAATTTTCTCCCTTATTTAATACCGAAACTATGTCAAATTTTCAGGAAAAATAGTTTCAGGTGTACTATTTACGAATCTAATAACAAATTTGTAAATTATAAATTTTCAGATATTTCAGTAATAGCAACCCATACTTGTCAATGCAGAAAGTTATATGTTTAAGTTTCTCCCTTATTTAATACTGAAACTTTGTTCAATTTTCTGGAGAATAAGTTTCAGGTGTACTGTACACGAATCTAATATCAAATTTGCATATAATTAATTTTCAAAAATTTCAGTAGTAGCTGACCCATACTTATCAATACAGAAAGTTAAGTGTTTAATTTTCTCCCTTATTTAATACTGAAACTTTGTCAAATTTTCATCAGAATTAGCTTCAGATCTACTGTACACGAATCTATTATCAAATTTGCAAATAAGTAATTTTGAGAAATTTCAGTAATAGCTAACCCACACTTGTCAATGCAGATAGTTGAGTGTTTAATTTTCTCCCTTATTTAATACTGAAACTTTGTAAAATATTCAGGAGAATTAGTTTCAAGTGTACTATACGCTAATATAATATCAAAATTGCATATAATAAATTTTCAGAAATTTCAGTAACAGCTAACCCATACTTGTCAATGCAGAAAGTTAAGTGTTTAATTTTCTTCCTTATTAAATACTGAAACTTTGTCAAATTTCCAGAAGAATTACTTTCAGGCGTACTGTACACGAATATAATATCAAATATGCAAATAATAAATTTTCAGAAATTTCAGTAATAGCAACTCATACTTGTTAATGTAGAAAGTTAAGTGTTTAATTTTCTCCGTTATTTAATACTGAAACTTTGTCAAATTTTTAGAAGAATTAGTTTCAGGTGTACTTTACGCGAATCCAATATCAAATTTGCAAATAATATATTTTCAGAAATTTCAGTAACAACTCACCCATACTTGTTAATGCAGAAAGTTAAATGTTTGATTTTCTCCCTTATTTAATACTGATTCTTCTTCTTCTTCTGTTACCTTACACCAATGTGCGTTGGCGAATTATCATTTATTGTATAATTGTTAAAGTTTTGTTTATTGCAGCTTATCTATTTAATACTGATACTTTGTCAAATTTTCAGCAGAATAAGCTTCTCTCAATATTTTGTACACAAAACGTTTTTCATACAAATCCCTCAGTTTTTCATTAAATATATAAGTACTGAACCTATTCTGCATAAAATCACAAAGTGTTCCAAACTGTTCATGAAAAATCTCAAAATTTTGTACATCGAACGTTGTTCATACAAATCCCATAATATTTCTACGAATATGTAAGTTCTGAAAGTATATGTATATGTAAGTATTCTCTATAAAATCACATAGTTTTCCGCAGAAACTTTCACAGATTCGTGTTTGTGCTGGAGAATTGCATTACTTTCCATGCAAACATAATAAAGTTTCATGAAAAATCCCGAAATTTTCTACAGAAATAAATAGTTTTCCTAGTAAAATTTCTAAATTTTCCTTTCAAATTGCAACGTTTTTTAAGAAATCCCATAAAAATCCCATTTTCATAAAAAAACCTTAAAAATTTCTACACAAAACGCCTGATTTTTAATTAACAAAAATTTCATAGATTTCATAAAACAGTCCCAAAATTTTCTACCCGAACAAAAAACATGAAATGCTAAGGTTGTACGAAAAATTGTAAATCTTTTCAAATCACATGAAAAACACAAAACTTTGTGCACAAAACGTTTTTCGTACATATCCCAAAGTTTTTCATGGAATATGTCTGTAAGTACAAGCTAACCTATTTGCATTGAACATTTAGTATTGTAACCTGAATCTAAAATAACAAAGTTTTCCGAAGAAACTTTCATAGTTTAATAGAAAAATCCCAAAAATTCTAAACAATAAAACATGTAGTTGTCGTATATGTATAAATTTCACATAGAATTTCAAAATTTTGTAAAAATGTATATCTCTTAATTGTTTATTAAAGATATCAAAATTGTGTACACAAACGTTTTTCATACAAATCCCATAGTTCTTTTATAGAATATATGAACTACTATAGTATACTGAACTTATTCTCCATAAAATTGCAAAGTTTTCCGCAGAAACTTTCATAGATTCATGTTTGTGCTGGAAATTTGCATTTCTTTCCATGCAAACATAATAAAAGTTTCATGAAAACAGATATGTATTCTACATATGTACTATATTCTATATATCTATTCTAAACTATGTATTTCTACAGATATACATAGTTTTCCTAGTAAAATTTCGTAGGTTTCACAGAAATGTAAATCTCTTAACTATTCATGAAACATATAAAAATTGTGTACACAAAACGTTTTTCATACAAATCCCATAGTTTTTTATAGAATATATGAATTACTATACTATACTGAACCTATTCTCCATAAAATCACAAAGGTTTCCGCAGAAACTTTCATAGATTCATGTTTCTGCTGTAAATTTGTAATAGTTTCCATGCAAACATAATAAAGTTTCTTGAAAACATATCTACATATCTACTATATTCTACATATATATTCTAAACTATGTATTTCTGCAGATATACATAGTTTTCCTAGTAAAATTTCATAGGTTTCACAGGTCAAATTTAAAAAAAAAAACCTTTCAAATTGCATAGTTTTTTACAAATCCCATAAAAATCCCATTTTCATAAAAAAACAAACATTTTCTACACAAAAAGCCGGATTTTTATTAATAAAAAAGTGTTTAATTTTCCACCTTATTTAATACTGAAATTTTGTCAACATTTCAGCAAAATTAGCAATAGGTGTACTAAATACAAATCTAATATGAAAAATGCTTTTAATACATTTTCAGAAATTTCAGTATGCTTGTCAATGCAGAAGGTTACATGTTTAATTTTCTCTCTTATTTAATACTAAAACTTTGTCAAATTTTCAGGAGAATTAGTTTCAGGTGTACTGTACACGAATCTGATATCAAATTTGCAAATAATAAATTTTCAGAAATTTCAGTAATAGCTAACCCATACTTGTCAATGCAGAAAGTTATGTGTTTAATTTTCTCCCTTATTTAATACTGAAACTTTGTCAAATTTTCAGCAGAATTAGTTTAAGGTGTACTGCATACAAATCTTATATCAAATTTGCAAATAATGATTTTTCAGAAATTTCAGTAATAGCTAACCCATACTTGTTAATGCAGAAAGTTAAGTGTTTGATTTTCTCCCTTATTTAATACTGAAACGTTGTCAAGTTTTCAGGAGAATTCGTTTCAGGTGTACCATATACGAATCTAATATCAAATTTGCAAGCAATAAATTTTCAGAAATTTCAGTAATAGCTAACCCATAATTATCACTTCAGAAAGTTAAGTGTTTAATTTTCTCCCTTTTTTTGAATTTTTGAAATTTTACATGTGGAACCTACGAAAATTTACTAGGAAAATTATATATTTCCTTACGAAATTTCGGGATTTTTCATGAAAGTTTATTATGTTTGCCATAACAAAAAAATGTTTGTTTCGTATAAACAGTTTTGGGATTTTCCATGAAAATCTATGCGATTTGTAAAGAAACGTTGTAATTTATAGCTAACCCATACTTATCAATGCAGAAAGTTATATGTGTAATTTTCTCCCATATTTAATACTGAAACTTTAATCAAATTTTAGGGAGAACTAGTTTCAGGTGTACTGTGCACGAATCTAGTATCAAATTTGCAAATAATAAATTTTCAGAAATTTCAGTAATAGCTAACCAATACTTGTCAGTGCTGAAAGTTAAGTGTTCAATTTTCTCCGTTATTTGGTACTGAAACTTTGTCAAATTTTCAGGACAATTATTTTCAGGTATACTGTACACGAGTCTAATATCAAATTTGCAAATAATAAATTTTCAGAAATTTCAGTAATAGCTAACCCATACTTGTCAATGCAGAAAGTTATGTGTTTAATTTTCTCCCTTATTTAATACTGAAACTTTGTCAAATTTTCAGCAGAATTAGTTTAAGGTGTACTGCATACAAATCTTATATCAAATTTGCAAATAATGATTTTTCAGAAATTTCAGTAATAGCTAACCCATACTTGTTAATGCAGAAAGTTAAGTGTTTGATTTTCTCCCTTATTTAATACTGAAACGTTGTCAAGTTTTCAGGAGAATTCGTTTCAGGTGTACCATATACGAATCTAATATCAAATTTGCAAGCAATAAATTTTCAGAAATTTCAGTAATAGCTAACCCATAATTATCACTTCAGAAAGTTAAGTGTTTAATTTTCTCCCTTTTTTAATACTGAAACTTCGTCAAATTTTCTGGAATATTGGTTTCAGGTGTACTGTATACGAATCAAATATCAAATTTGGAAATAATAAGTTTTCAGAAATTTCAGTAATAGTTTACCCATACTTGTCAATGCAGACAGTTAAGTGTTTAATTTTCTCCGTTATTTAATACTGAAACTTTGTCAAATTTTTAGAAGAATTAGTTTCAGGTGTACTTTACGCGAATCCAATATCAAATTTGCAAATTATATATTTTCAGAAATTTCAGTAACAACTCACCCATACTTGTTAATGCAGAAAGTTAAATGTTTGATTTTCTCCCTTATTTAATACTGATACTTTGTCAAATTTTCAGCAGAATAAGCTTCTCTCAATATTTTGTACACAAAACGTTTTTCATACAAATCCCTCAGTTTTTCATGGAATATATAAGTACTGAACCTATTCTGCATAAAATCACAAAGTGTTCCAAACTGTTCATGAAAAATCTCAAAATTTTGTACATCGAACGTTTTTCATACAAATCCCATAATATTTCATAGAATATGTAAGTTCTGAAAGTATATGTATATGTAAGTATTCTCTATAAAATCACATAGTTTTCCGCAGAAACTTTCACAGATTCGTGTTTGTGCTGGAGAATTGCATTACTTTCCATGCAAACATAATAAAGTTTCATGAAAAATCCCGAAATTTTCTACAGAAATAAATAGTTTTCCTAGTAAAATTTCTAAATTTTCCTTTCAAATTGCAACGTTTTTTAAGAAATCCCATAAAAATCCCATTTTCATAAAAAAACCTTAAAAATTTCTACACAAAATGCCTGATTTTTAATTAACAAAAATTTCATAGATTTCATAAAACAGTCCCAAAATTTTCTACCCGAACAAAAAACATGAAATGCTAAGGTTGTACGAAAAATTGTAAATCTTTTCAAATCACATGAAAAACACAAAACTTTGAGCACAAAACGTTTTTCGTACATATCCCAAAGTTTTTCATGGAATATGTCTGTAAGTACAAGCTAACCTATTTGCATTGAATATTTAGTATTGTAACCTGAACCTAAAATAACAAAGTTTTCCGAAGAAACTTTCATAGTTTAATAGAAAAATCCCAAAAATTCTAAACAATAAAACATGTAGTTGTGGAATATGTATAAATTTCATATAGAATTTCAAAATTTTGTAAAAATGTATAACTCTTAATTGTTTATGAAAAATATCAAAATTGTGTACACAAACGTTTTTCATACAAATCCCATAGTTTTTTTATAGAATATATGAACTACTATACTATACTGAACTTATTCTCCATAAAATTGCAAAGTTTTCCGCAGAAACTTTCATAGATTCATGTTTGTGCTGGAAATTTGCATATCTTTCCATGCAAACATAATAAAAGTTTCATGAAAACAGATATGTATTCTACATATGTACTATATTCTATATATCTATTCTAAACTATGTATTTCTACAGATATACATAGTTTTCCTAGTAAAATTTCGTAGGTTTCACAGAAATGTAAATCTCTTAACTATTCATGAAAAATATAAAAATTGTGTACACAAAACGTTTTTCATACAAATCCCATAGTTTTTTATAGAATATATGAACTACTATACTATACTGAACCTATTCTCCATAAAATCACAAAGGTTTCCGCAGAAACTTTCATAGATTCATGTTTGTGCTGGAAATTTGCAATAGTTTCCATGCAAACATAATAAAGTTTCATGAAAACATATCTACATATCTACTATATTCTACATATATATTCTAAACTATGTATTTCTGCAGATATACATAGTTTTCCTAGTAAAATTTCGTAGGTTTCACAGGTAAAATTTAAAAAAAAAACCTTTCAAATTGCATAGTTTTTTACAAATCCCATAAAAATCCCATTTTCATAAAAAAACAAACATTTTCTACACAAAAAGCCGGATTTTTATTAATAAAAAAGTGTTTAATTTTCTACCTTATTTAATACTGAAACTTTGTCAACATTTCAGCAAAATTAGCTATAGGTGTACTAAATACAAATCTAATATGAAAAATGCTTTTAATACATTTTCAGAAATTTCAGTATGCTTGTCAATGCAGAAGGTTACATGTTTAATTTTCTCTCTTATTTAATACTGAAACTTTGTCAAATTGTTAGGAGAATTAGGTTCAGGTGTACTGTACACGAATTTTGTATCAAATTTGCAAATAAAAAAATTTCAGAAATTTCAGTAATAGCTAACCCATACTTGTCAAAGCAGAAAGTTAAGTGTTTAATTTTCTCCGTTATCAAATAGTGAAATTTTGTCAAATTTTCAGGAGAAATAGTTACAGGTGTACTGTACACGAATGTAATATCAAATTTGCCAATAATAAATTTTCAGAAATTTCAGTAATAGCGTTAATGCAGAAAGTTGAGTGTTTAATTTTCTCCCTTATTTAATACTGAAACTTTGTCAAATTTTTAGAAGAATTGGTTTCAGGTGTACTTTACGCGAATCCAATATCAAATTTGCAAATTATATATTTTCAGAAATTTCAGTAACAACTCACCCATACTTGTTAATGCAGAAAGTTAAATGTTTGATTTTCTCCCTTATTTAATACTGATACTTTGTCAAATTTTCAGCAGAATAAGCTTGTCTCAATATTTTGTACACAAAACGTTTCTCATACAAATCCCTCAGTTTTTCATGGAATATATAAGTACTGAACCTATTCTGCATAAAATCACAAAGTGTTCCAAACTGTTCATGAAAAATCTCAAAATTTTGTACATCGAACGTTTTTCATACAAATCCCATAATATTTCATAGAATATGTAAGTTCTGAAAGTATATGTATATGTAAGTATTCTCTATAAAATCACATAGTTTTCCGCAGAAACTTTCACAGATTCGTGTTTGTGCTGGAGAATTGCATTACTTTCCATGCAAACATAATAAAGTTTCATGAAAAATCCCGAAATTTTTTGCAGAAATAAATAGTTTTCCTAGTAAAATTTCTAAATTTTCCTTTAAAATTGCAACGTTTTTTAAGAAATCCCATAAACATCCCATTTTCATAAAAAAACCTTTCTACACAAAATGCCTGATTTTTAATTAACAAAAATTTCATAGATTTCATAAAACAGTCCCAAAATTTTCTACCCGAACAAAAAACATGAAAAGCTAAGGTTGTACGAAAAATTGTAAATCTTTTCAAATCACATGAAAAACACAAAACTTTGTGCACAAAACGTTTTTCATACATATCCCAAAGTTTTTCATGGAATGTGTCTGTAAGTACAAGCTAACCTATTTGCATTGAATATTTAGTATTGTAACCTGAATCTAAAATAACAAAGTTTTCCGAAGAAACTTTCATAGTTTAATAGAAAAATCCCAAAAATTCTAAACAATAAAACATGTAGTTGTGGAATATGTATAAATTTCACATAGAATTTCAAAATTTTGTAAAAATGTATATCTCTTAATTGTTTATGAAAAATATCAAAATTGTGTACACAAACGTTTTTCATACAAATCCCATAGTTCTTTTATAGAATATATGAACTACTATACTATACTGAACTTATTCTCCATAAAATTGCAAAGTTTTCCGCAGAAACTTTCAT
Source organism: Othius punctulatus (assembly GCA_951805005.1). NCBI lineage: Eukaryota > Metazoa > Arthropoda > Insecta > Coleoptera > Staphylinidae > Othius > Othius punctulatus. The sequence continues at coordinate 77,385,383 of OX638142.1, forward strand.
AGATTCATGTTTGTGCTGGAAATTTGCATTTCTTTCCATGCAAACATAATAAAAGTTTCATGAAAACAGATATGTATTCTACATATCTACTATATTCTACATATCTATTCTAAACTATGTGTTTCTACAGATATACATAGTTTTCCTAATAAAATTTCGTAGGTTTCACAGAAATGTAAATCTCTTAACTATTCATGAAAAATATAAAAATTGTGTACACAAAACGTTTTTCATACAAATCCCATAGTTTTTTATAGAATATATGAACTACTATACTATACTGAACCTATTCTCCATAAAATCACAAAGGTTTCCGCAGAAACTTTCATAGATTCATGTTTCTGCTGTAAATTTGTAATAGTTTCCATGCAAACATAATAAAGTTTCTTGAAAACATATCTACATATCTACTATATTCTACATATATATTCTAAACTATGTATTTCTGCAGATATACATAGTTTTCCTAGTAAAATTTCATAGGTTTCACAGGTCAAATTTAAAAAAAAACCTTTCAAATTGCATAGTTTTTTACAAATCCCATAAAAATCCCATTTTCACAAAAAAACAAACATTTTCTACACAAAAAGCCGGATTTTTATTAATAAAAAAGTGTTTAATTTTCCACCTTATTTAATACTGAAATTTTGTCAACATTTCAGCAAAATTAGCAATAGGTGTACTAAATACAAATCTAATATGAAAAATGCTTTTAATACATTTTCAGAAATTTCAGTATGCTTGTCAATGCAGAAGGTTACATGTTTAATTTTCTCTCTTATTTAATACTGAAACTTTGTCAAATTTTCAGGAGAATTAGTTTCAGGTGTACTGTACACGAATCTGATATCAAATTTGCAAATAAAAAAATTTCAGAAATTTCAGTAATAGCTAACCCATACTTGTCAAAGCAGAAAGTTAAGTGTTTAATTTTCTCCGTTATCAAATAGTGAAAATTTGTCAAATTTTCAGGAGAAATAGTTACAGGTGTACTGTACACGAATCTAATATCAAATTTGCCAATAATAAATTTTCAGAAATTTCAGTAATAGCGTTAATACAGAAAGTTGAGTGTTTAATTTTTTCCCTTATTTAATACTGAAACTTTGTCAAATTTTCAGGAGACTTAGTTTCATGTGTACTGTATACGAATCTAGTATCAAATTTGCAACTAATAAATTTTCAGAAATTTCAGTAACAGCTAACCCATACTTGTCAATGTTGAATGTTAAGTGTTTGATTTTTTACCTTATTTAATACTGAAACTTTGTCAAATTTTCAGGAGAATTAGTTTGAGGTGTACTGTACACGAATCTAATATCAAGTTTGCAAATAATAAATTTTCATAAATTTCAGTAATAGCTAACGCATACTTGTCAATGCAGAAAGTTATATGTTTGATTTTCTCCCTTATTTATTACTGAAACTTTGTCAAATTTTCAGGAGAATTAGTTTCAGATGTACTGTACACGAATCTATGATCAAATTTGCAAAGAATACATTTTCATAAATTTCAGTAATAGCTAACCCATATTGTCAATGCAGAAAGTTATATGTTTGATTTTCTCCCTTATCTAATAATTTGCAGTTATGTAATTTTTTTTATAAATTGCTATAATTTGTTACAATTTTGTGCCAAAAATGATGCCAATCTCTGACCACTGCAGTAAACTGGTGCGGTTTTGCAGCGGTGTGGCAACACACTATTTCACGCACATTTGTAAAACGCAGACCGCAGCGTCACATTTTACAGTTGCAACACACAGCTCTAATTCAATTTGCTCCCATGAACGTTCGGAATAATCCATCCTCGTTAACCGATCGTCCTGTCGTGCATCCACCCACACACGTCCACGTACACACATGCACACATATAGCACTTATGGGGTCATCTATACAAATGCACATGCATTTGTGCTCGGTGGCATACGATGGCGCCTAATTGCGCTCCAATAAACCTTTGGCCGTTTCTCAATGACGTGAGGCAATGCCGCAATAAACGTGTAAATCCTGCGACCTCCAGCTTCTCGTGTTCGCTCCCAGATGTTAACGACAATAACCAGAGGGTCGGCCTTGCCACGGTGCAATCGCAATTGATCCTGCTGCAGCTCCGGGATGGAAATTGTCCCTTATTAGGAGCGAGAGAAGGTTTATCACGCTTCGGCCGATTGGACAGCGCTCTCATCTAAATTGGAATATTGCGACAATACATCGTTTAACATTTGTCGCCAGGTTCAACATGAGATCAGAGCATGTCGCATAAACCAAGCGAACAGATGGAACTCACTGTGTTACGTAACTCCAGCGTTGAAGTGCATTCAAATTACCGCGAGTTTGTAACAAATCATGTGAGATCATCGTCTATTGACTACTGTAGGTTAAATCAATATTTTCCCACGAACGTAGAGCTTTGTTCCTGTGGCTTCAAAATCATGATGGAAATGCCGAATAACTGCTAAAAGAATAACATTTCTGACAAAAATGTACCTAAAAATATCTAAACAACACAAAATAGGCACCTTTGCTAGTCAGACTTAACCAACAGGTTGGTATCGCATAATTTACGTGGTGTCTAGTGTCATAGTTGTGTAGGTGGTTATATCTGCAGAAAAAATCTTAGTGGTTAAAATTATAAAGTAATGTTTCATACAGACAGATATCCGTTAGAGTCAATAAGTTGTTACCCCGAAAAATATTTCTGCAGGACTCTCTGTATTTTAGTCTAAATAAAATTCGAACGGCTTATTTCTGGCATTTAAAAATGTGTCTACTAGACAAGTTCCATAAAACATCACGTCAAAACGAACCAAACATTCGAATTTACCGTGATAAACAAGTTTTAAAACATCATTGTCTTTTTTGAAGAAAGTTGGTGTTTTATCCTCCTCTTGTCTGTTTTTTTTTGTATTTTCTTCCAACTCATATCCATTTTTAGTAGGTGGTGGTCACTTCCTATTTTAGCTTGCCCCGTAACTCTCACATTCATTAATTAGTATTTTTCTAATTTGCTCAATTTTTTTCTCCTGCCTTTTTTGTGACTTTTCGTCCCATTCTTGTGTTACGTTATCTTCAGTACAGTTAAGTTTATTCATCCTTAATAAGCAACATATATTGTTGATTGGACAAGTCAGGTACAATATAATATGAAAATTATACATATACATATACAAAAACATAAGAATACAAAATTATATAACACATATATAAGATCTTCTTCGTCCTGTTCGGTTAATTCGTAGTAATATTCTGTTCATCTTTCCAATATATTGCCTTCATTCGTGATTATTGTTCTATTTATATCTTTTATGTTCATCATGTTGTGTTTATTTTTTTCTTTTAGTTGCTTTAGTGTACCGTAGAATAGTTTTTGGTTGTGCCCAAAATTCTCATTCATTCTTTCACCAAATTTCGTCTATGATTTTTGTTATGCTTCTTTAAATATCGACCTTGTTTTGTTTCTCTTTTATTTGTATTTTCCATAATCTTCTATTTTTTTGTTTGTTCCATTCTTACTTGAATTCCTTTGTCTTTTTTATCTTTTTACGCGATGCTTATAAATTCTCGTTGCACTTTTCTTACTTCCAGCGTTAAATCGTTTTCAATGTATATTATAGTATGGTTTATATTACTCTTGGCTTTCATGATTTCTTGTTTTACTTGCCACGTTTCCACTTAAACAAACTAATAAAAATGTTGTTCCAATAATTACATGAATTCCAGCTTTCAATTAAAAAACTAATTATTGTGCTACCTTACAATAAAAACTATTGGACATCAATGATATTGATTTTATGAATATTCTAGTACCATGTTTTGGTTTGGGTATTCGTTTATTTTGTATGCGCTTTTTATTTTTATTACTACTTGTAGTTTTCTTGTTAAGAACTCGTTTATCTCCGGCTTTAATCTTTCTCCTTTGTTTTTTAACTCTTTTGTTATATTATTTCTCTTCTTTTATTTTTCTGCGTTTTCCACTCGTACCTCTAGGTCTTGTATTTTTGTCATCATCATTAGATATAATCTAAGAACTAAAATACGAATTACAAACAATAAGTAGAGAAACAAATGAGAATGAAGAAGAGTGGGAAAACGAAAAACAGGTTTCAAACTTTTCTTCTTTCTCATTTGATTCTCTTCTTATTGTTTCTACTTCGTATTTTAGTTCTTTTAGTTCTTCGCTGTTTTTCTTTATGTCTTCGTTGCTCTTTTTTAGCTCTTCATTTGAAGAATTGAAGATAATTGAATCAAAACTCTCCGTAATTTTAACAATTTCTCAAAACTTTAAATCCTAAATTGCAGAATTTGTCATTGAACATTTGATATGTAAAACAGAAATATATAAAATTAATGAGAATAGATTTGAAACTAAAATCAGGTTAAATATAATAAAAAATTATATTATTAATAACATATAATAAAATAAAAATATATATTAATAAGTATTGTAACTAAATACTATTAAAATTTCAAATTTGATTTTTTTCTTGAATTTTATTCTAAATTCGAGAAAAAGGTACAAACATTTGCAACGAAAATAACACACTTACTATAGAAGTATAGAATTCTAGAATTATTATAAGAATTATTGAATTATTATAGAATTCTAGAATTATTATAAGAATTATAGAATTAGTATAGAATTATAATATATATTCTACAACTATATATATATATATATATATATATATATATATATATATATATATATATATATATATATATATATATATATATATATATATATATATATATACATGTGTGTGTTTGAATATGTTCCGGGTCTTTGAACTTCCGTGTATTGTTTTGTGTGTCATGAAAAGGACCTTTTTCACGACGTTTCGGCAAAATCGCATTTGCCATCTTCTGGTGGATTCTTCTCGAGTGTTAGGAGAGTATGAAAACATACACATGAACATATATATATATATTGCAAATAAAGTAGCGCAAATTTTATAAAAATTCGATGAAAAATGAAAAGTTTCAAAAATGAGTGGTCAAAAATTCTCAAATTTATTAAGAATAAATATTCAGTTTACACACTTTGAACCTCTAAAATTAAATGACTGTGATTGTCTTTAGTTGCATTATAAATTTTACCAAAAATCGTTATAAAAGCGACAATCAAATAAACATACAAAAACTCTGAAGTTTCCAAATTTACGACAAATTAATGTTCATTAGTTACACTCTTTCAATTTAAACTCAAAACACGAAAAAAAAACTCAAAATTAATTAAAAAAAGAGTAGTTTTGTAGGTGACCTAAAATATATATTCAGATTAGATTCTCTAAATATAAATAGTTTTGATGTTGCTTCTATTTCTAATACAAATTTATGAAAATGTAATAAAAACATAAAAATTATAAGAAATTGAATGATAGAAAATCATCAAACAATCAAATCAACATACAAAAACTCCGAATTTTCCAAATTTTACGACAAATTAATGTTCATTAATTTCATTCTGACAATTTAAACTCAAAACTCGAAAACAACTTAAAATTACTAAAAAAAAGTAGTTTTGTAGCTGACCTAAAATAGTTATTCAGATTAAATTCTCTAAATATAAATAGTTTTGATGTTGCTTCTATTTCTAATGCAAATTTATGAAAATGTAATGAAAACATAAAAATTATAAAAAAATGAATGATAGAAAATCATCAAACAATCAAATCAACATACAAAAACTCCGAAATTTCCAAATTTTACGACAAATTAATGTTCATTAATTACACTCTGGCAATTTAAACTCAAAACTCAAAAACAACGTTTTTCCTCGCCTCCCGCATTAAATCTCACATCATTCCTTTCAGTTCTTCCTTTTTTTCTTTGTTTTTGTTCTTCTTTATTATTTTTGCTTCCAGCTTCTATTGGTTTTCTGTTGGTTGCCTCCAATTATATTTTTCATAAGTTCATTTAATTCTTATATAATTTTTATGGTTATTTGATAGTACGCAATAGAAATTTTTCCCTATATACAGGGTGAGTCACGAGAAAAGGTAAATATTTTGAGGAGTAATAGTATGGGTCAAAATATTTAAAAAAAATTGTAACACTGTTATAGGCACTGTACATTTTTACTAAAATTATTGATTAAAAAAATGATAAGATTTTCTTATAGGATTTACGATTAACTTTCCTTTAATTATATTCTTCATAAATTCATTTAATTCATATATAATTTTTATGGTTATTTGGAACTACGCAATAGAAATGTTACCCTATATAGAGGCTAAGTCACGAGGAAAGGTAAATATTTTGTGGATTAATAGTATGGGTCAAAATATTAAAAAAAAACTGTGTAATAGGTACTGTACTTTTTTACTTAAATTATTGATAAACAAAATGATAAGATTCTCTTGTATGGATTTATAATTAACTTTCCTCAAATTATATTTTTCATAAATTCATTTAATTCATATATAATTTTCATGGTTATTTGGAACTACGCAATAGAAATTTTGCCCTATATATAGGGTGAGTCACGAGGAAATGTAAATATTTTAAGGAGTGGGTAAAAATATTTTTAAAAAATCTGTAATACTGTATTAGGTGCTGTACTTTATTACTTAAATTATTAATAACAAAAATGATAAGATTTTCTGGTATGGATTTTTATATTTCTTCAAATCATATTTTTCATAAATTCGTTATTTATATATAATTTTCATTGTTATTTAGTTTATTATTTTAGTTAGCATTGTTCTTTTCATTGCTGATTTTCATAACTGCGTAATAGAAATTGTCATATATATCAGAGATTGCAAAGTGCTGCTCCAAATATTTTTTTTCCGCCTAGGTTAATAAATTTCTTTCTTTTACCAATACAGTTACCTATTTTATTACCACAATTACGTTCTTGCTGAAAGCTGAACATTTAGAATGCGAAATAAGGCACACAAGCTATTGAATCGGACACGTATATCGGCAATTTTTTACGCTGAAACTTTGCGCCGCTAAAATTCCAGTCTAAGTAATCACCGATTGAAAACGAGCGCGAAATTTTTACACGGGCGATAAAACCGTTACGAAAACCGCAATTACCGCGCAATCAAAATCGTATTATTTCGATATCGGGCGTAATTTATGTCCAGCTCGGCTGCTTTTTACCGTTGCGGAAGAAAGGAGGGCGATTTTTCGCAATGCGCGCACACACATTGGCGGATTAAAATAAATTGAGCAATAAAACCGCGACATCAAAAGGCGATCAAAAGCGCCGCTGCTCTCGCGGATTTTTGCCACTCTGTATGATAATCAGGTCTAGGCGTTTCCCGTCCCGGACAAATTGCCGAGCGCAAATTTCGTAAATTGCAACATTTTTACCCGTGGCAGTGACAAAAGAGCCGAGCGTGCTTCTCTTGCAATTGAAATCTGATATAATTGATTATTATTCACTCACCGTTTGCTCCTCGAGGAAGAATTTTACAGCACGTTGTTCGTAGCGAGCTGCAGTTGAAAACCTGGTGACCTGCAAATAAATATAATAGTTAGTAGATGCAGAAAATGTAGAGAAAAAATGATAATTATAACGATACTAACGCTTCTTGTATACCAAATTAATTAAGGATCCTACCGACTGCGCCAATTAAAAAAAAAATTTTTTTGGTGATAACTCTGAATTGCCTAGCATGCCAGTAAGCAAATTTGAAAATTATCAAATGTGCTCCACTCCAATTAGATATTGCTTTGTTGTTCTACTGTTGAGAGAGTAATCATTAAAAATTTTCAAAGTTTAAAAAATATTTTCTGACACAAGTCTATAAGTACTTTTTTCATAGTTGTTTCCTTTGGTAAATAACAAAATTTTACGTTTTCAAAGTTATGAAAAGAGTTTCATTTGCGTTAACAGGATCAATGTTATAAATTGTGTGGAGCAGTCATATTCCAAGCGAATATGTACCATTTTAATATTATCCTGTACAAAGTGGAATTCATGACTCTTGATTAGTCTGAGGCTTGACTCTTCGTGGCTTTGGCCCCCTCTTCTTAGCAACCCGTCGTGTATTTGTTTCCGCCACATATTTCCCTGCAGCGCCGCCAATCAGCGGCAGGATCTAATTATCCTGCAGCTGCTGGCCATCATCCTGGCGGGCAGATAGCCGTGATTAGAGGAGCGTAAGCCGGGCGCCTTTGAAGTGACCGGAAGCCCTTCCGGGTCCGGAGTCGTTGGCTGTCCGGCCTGCGATTTGCGTCCGTAATTTTCCGGCGTCGCGACGTCCGCAATAAGCGCCACAGTTGATCACAGGGGACGGACAACGATTGCAGCGGGGATTCCTGCCCCCGAAAGCGATTCAGCAAACGAACGGGAAAACAGGGATTAGGCACGAATGAGGAGGCAACGGGGCAATCGGGCGGAATTTTGGCAGGGCATTGCAATGCTGTTTGTATCGAAATTGGCGCAGTCGGTAGGATAATTGTATAAATTGGTGCATAAGAATTATTAAAAAGAACTTTACCCCAAACTATTTTCCTAAAAATCTACTGACTTCAGAAAAAAAAATAGCATTAATGAATTTTCAAATGCCAAATTACAACGTTTCTTTACAACTCGCATAGGTTTTCATGAAAAATCCCAAAAATTTCTACACAAAAACATATGTTTGTTATCGACAATTGCATAAATTTCACATAGAATTTCAAAAGATTCTTGGGAAAATTGTAAATCTCTTAGCTCTAAAGAATCTCAAAATTTTGTACACAAAACATTTTTCATACAAATCCCATAGTTTTTAATGGAATATCCATGTAAGTATTGAAGCTATTCTCCATAAAATCACAAAGTTTTCCGAACTGTTGCTGAAAAATCTCAAAATTTTGTACACAAAACGTTTCATACAAATCACATAGTTTTTTATGGAATATATTAGTACTGAACCTATTCTGCATAAAATCACAAAGTGTTCCAAACTGTTCATGAAAAATCTGAAAATTTTGTACACAAAACGTTTTTCATACAAATCACATAGTTTTTTATGGAATATATAAGTACTGAACCTATTCTGCATAAAATCACAAAGTGTTCCAAACTGTTTATTAAAATCTCAAAATTTTGTACAGCAAACGTTTTTCATACCAATCCCACAGTTTTTCATGGAATATATAGGTACTGAGCCTATTATCCATAAAATCACAAAATTTTCCAAACTGTTCATGAATAAATGAAATTTCTTAACTCTCAAATTTTAAAATTTAAGATACAAAACGTTTTTCATACAAATCCCTTAGTTTTTCATTGAATTTATAAGTATTGAACCTATCTCCATAAAATCACAAAGTTATTCAAGGCGTTCATGACAAAATATCAAAATTTTGTACACCAAACGTTTTTCATACCAATCCCACAGTTTTTCCATGGAATATATAAGTACTGAGCCTATTATCCATAAAATCATATTTTTTTCCAAACTGTTCATGAATAAATGAATTTTCTTAATTCTCAAATTCTCAAAATTTAATATACAAAACGTTTTTTATACAAATCCCGTAGTTTTCATTGAATTTATAAGTATTGAACCTATTCTCCATAAAATCACAAAGTTTTCCGAACTGTTCCTGAAAAATCTCAAAATGTTGTACACCAAACGTTTTTCATACCAATCCCAGGGTTTTTCATAGAATATATAAGTGCTGAACCTATTCTTCACAAAATCACATAGTTTCCGAATAATCTTTCATAGATTCGCGTTTGTGCTGGAGAATTCCAATACTTTCCATGCAAACATAATAAAGTTTTATGACCAATCCCGAAATTTCCTGCGCAAATACATAGTTTTCCTAGTAACAGTTCGTTGGTTTCACATGTAAAATATCAGAATTTTCCGTTCAAATTGCAGCGTTGTTTACAAATCCCATAAAAATCCCTATTTCATAAAAAAACAAACATTTCTGCACAAAAGTCCTGATTTTTAATCAACTAATATTTCATAGATTTCATTAAAAAAATCTGAAAATTTTCTGCCTGGAAAAAAAACCATTTTTGCTTATCTTAAATTGCATAGAATTCACATAATATTTCAGGATAGTATGAAAAATCGTAAATCGTTTGGCATTCCATGAAAAAATACAAACTTTTGTACATAAAACGTTTTTTTAGACAAATCCCATACTATTTCATGAAACATATAAGTACTGAACCTATTCTCCATAAAATCACATAGTTTTCCGAAGGAACTTTCATAGATTCGTGTTTGTGCTGGAAAATTGCAATACTTTCCATGAAAACATAATAAACTTTCATGAAAAGTCCCGACATTTTCTACGCAAGTACATAGTTTTTCTAGTAAAATTGTGTAGCTTTCACATGTAAAATTTCTAAATTTTCCTTTCAAATTGCAACGTTTTTTAACAAATCCCATAAAAATTCCATTTTCATGAAAAATCTCAAATATTTGTACACCAAACGTTTTTCATACCAATCCCATAATTTTTCATGTAATATATGTATAAGTACTGAACCTATTCTCTACAAAATCATATAGTTTTCCGAATAATCTTTCATAGATTCGTGTTTGTGCTGGAAAATTGCAATACTTTCCATGGAAACATAATAAACTCTCATGAAATGTCCCGAAATTTCCTACGGAAATACATAGTTTTTCTAGTAAAATTGTGTAGCTTTCACATGTAAAATTTCTAAATTTTCCTTTCAAATTGCAACATTTTTTACAAATCCCAGAAAAATCCCAATTTCATAAAAAAAAAACATTTCTGCACAAAAGGCCTGAGTTTTAATCAACAACAATTTCATAGATTTCATTAAAAAAAACGGAAATTTTCTGCATGGACAAAAAACCCATTTTTGCTTATCTTAAACTGCATAGATTTGACATAAAATTTCAGGATTGTATGAAAAATCGTAAATCCTTTGGCATTCAATGAAAAAAGACAAACTTTTGTACATAAAACGTATGTCTAGAGAAATGCCACAAAATTTTATAAAACATATAAATACTGAACCTATTCTCCATAAAATCACAAAGTTTTCCGAAGATACTTTCATAGATTCGTGTTTGTGCTGGAGAATTGCAATACTTTCCATGCAAACATAAAAAAGTTTCCTATGTATATCTGAGGGAAAAGTCGGCATTTTCATGAAACTTTATATACCGACTTTTCCTACAGGTATACATAGTTTTCCTAGTAAAATTTCGTAGGTTTCACATGTAGAATTAAGAAAACAATCCTTTCAAATTGCATCGTTTGTTACAACTTCGATAAAAACCTATTTTCATAAAAAAACAAACATTTTCTATACAAAAAGCCTGATTTTTGAATTAACTTGAATTAACAAAAATTTCATACATTTCATTAAACAATACCAGAATTTTCTAGCTGGTCAAAAAAACTAATTTTTGCTTATCTTAAATTGCATAGATTTCACATAAAATTTCAAAGTTGTATGAAAAATTGTAAATCCTAAAAAAGCACGAAACTTTGTACACAAAACGTTTTTCATACAAATCCCATAGTTTTTAATGGAATATACCTATAAGTACAAGCTAACCTATTTAGGTTAGACATTGAATATTTAGTATTGTAACCTGAACTTATTCTCCATAAAATCACAAAGTTTTCCAAAGAAACTTTCATAGTTTCCTGTTTGTGCTCTAAAATTGCAATACTTTCCATGCATACCTAATAGATTTTCAAGAAAAATCCCCTAATTTCCAACAGAAATGCATAGTTTTCATAGTTTCCTTGATTGATGTTATTCATATGTACCTGTACATTTTAATAAACATACTACTACTACTATACCTTTTCAAGTTCAAATTGAGACCAATCAAGTTCAAATTGAGACCAATCAATTTCACATTGAGGCCAATCAAGTTCAAATTGATACCAACCAATCTCAAATTGAGACCAATCAATTTCAAATTGAGACTAAACCAAATCAAGTTGACACTAAACAATATCAAGCTGTCATAATAAATTTTATTTGTTTACTGTCAACTTGATATTGTTTAGTGTCAACTTGATTTTGTTTAGTCTCAATTTGAAATTGATTGGCCTCAATTTGAAATTGATTGGCTTTAATTTGAACTTGATTGGCCTCAATTTGAAATCGATTGGTCTCAATTTGAGATTGGTTGGTATTAATTTGAACTTGATTGGCGTCAATTTGAAGTTGATTGGTCTCAATTTGAACTTGATTGGTCTCAATTTGAACTTGAAAAGGTATAGTAAAATATCGAAGGTTTGACAATATTTATAAAAAAAAATTGGGATATCTTTTTGGATGATCTTTTATCAGGCTTTTTGTGTAGAAAATGTTTGGTTTTTTATGAAAATGAGATTTTTATGGGATTTGTAAAAAAGCGTTGCAATTTGAAAGGATTTTTTTAAATTTTACATGTGAAACCTACGAAATTTTGCTAGGAAAACTATGTATATCTGTAGAAAAAAGTCGGTATTTTTCATGAAACTTTATTATGTTTGCATGGAAAGTATTGCAATTTTCCAGCACAAACACGAATTTATGAAAGTACTACTAGTAAAATTTCGAAGGTTTGCCATGTAAGATTTTAATATTTATAAAAAAAGGGATATCTTTTTGGATGATCTTTTATCAGGGTTTTTGTGTAGAAAATATTTTGTTTTTTATGAAAATGAGATTTTTATGGGATTTGTAAAAAACGTTGCAATTTGAGTATAAATTTTTGAAATTTTACACGAGGAACCTAAGAAAATTTACTAGGAAAACTATATATTTCCGTACGAAATTTCAAGATTTTTTTATAAAAGTTTATTAGGTTTGCAACAACAAAAAATGTTTGTTTTGTATAAACATTTTTGGGATTTTCCATGAAAACCTATGCGATTTGTAAAGAAACATTGTAATTTGTTACAACATTTCTTTACAATTCTCGTAGGTTTTCATGAAAACGCCCAATTTTTTATACAAAAAACCTATTTTTGTTATTGAAAATTGCATAGATTTCACATAGAATTTAAGGTTTTTTTTAAATCTCTAAGCAAATCTCTTAGCTCTTCATGAAATATCTCAAAATTTTGTACACCAAAACGTTTTTCATGCAAATATCATAGTTTTTCAATGAAATATACTAAATCTATTCTCAACAAAATCACAAAGTTTTTCTATGAAGCTTTCATAGTTTCTTGTTTGTGTAAACTTGCCAAGCTTGCAAACCTTGCAATTTATAATATCACTATTATAACTACTATTATACAATATTATACACTAACTATTACTACTATTATAACCAGTATTATACAATGCTTCACGCTACTAAAGCTTCTGGTATAAGAAATTATTTAATAATCCTTCCGACTGCGCTAATTTTTCTTATGAAGCTTATGAAACTTTCACAGTTTAATGTTTGTGATTCAAACATGTAAGGTTGCAAACCTAGTTGAAACTTTTTTTATATCATCTTTAATCTGGGAAAACTTGCATCAAAGTCAACTTGTCAGATATCAGTAGATTTATAAAAACCCTCTATTACACTAAATTTGAGAAAATGCACAGAGCCATTTGAAAAACTTAAAGCTGTATATGCCTTGACATTAAAGTTACTGTTGAAAATAAAATAATTTGGAAGCTTTCGCAGTGTTCAGGTGATGTTAGAAAAATGTTTACATGTTAGAAATAGTTACTTTACATACAATAAACATTTGTACTTATTCTAAAAATTACCCACAAAGCAAAACTAGTCGATGCACATTAAAATATAATTGATTATAATACACGAAAGTGCTGAATCCCCAACTATACTTATTAAAATTCAAAAAAATCATGATGTATATGCAAACTTTTCAATCAAAAGTTTTAATTAAATGCGCTGCAATTTAAAAATTTGATTATATTTAAAATTTTATTTGGTACTGTCAAATTTTCAACAAAATTTCAATTATTCTGCAATATTTCAATGATTTCATCCAAAATTTTTAACTTCTATCAAAATTTCAATTATTCTGCAATATTTCAATGATTTCATTCAAAATTATTTATACATAGTATTCATTAGTAACAATATGTTAATGACTATCAACCTGCGGTCGTCCAGCCTTATTTATTTAGATTAAAATTTCAATAGTTTTGATTAAGATTACAATTATTACTGTCAACTTTTGAATTGTCTTTAAGGAAGAAATTTTATTATTCCAAAATTTTCATTTACAATGCGACCCTGAGACATCAAACAAATCAATTTTTTTATTGTAGGCGTTAAGATCCATCTATCCTGATGAAAATTTTTCTCTTATGAGGCTTTAGCACTATTAGGTTATTAAATTTTTAGCACTAAAACAGTCTTAGTTTCTCGCTTATAGCTCTTTTTTTGTACATTAACACTAGACCTCCATAAGACTCCCATCACTCATTTTTTTAATACGTAACAGTATTTTTTGTACATCAGTACTAGACCGCCATAAGACCCCCATAAGATAACTATTTTTTTTACTACGTAACAGTATTTTTTGTACATCAGTACTAGACCCCCATAAGACCCCCATAAGATAACTATTTTTTTTACTACGTAACAGTCTTTTTTGTACATCAGTACTAGACCCCCATAAGACCCCCATAATAAAACTCATTTTTTGACTACGAAAAACTTTGCATGAAAGTTTCTAAACAGCGGAGAAAGCACCGACAAAATTGCCCACACCGCCATAATTAATTACACAAATTACCCGATGCAGCATAACAAAAAAGTTACGCAACGCACTTTTCTTGGCGCATAATATGTGTAACGCTCTGAAAAATTCCCAAGACTTCGATCCTCCGCGGAAGCCATCCAGCGTGAACCACCAACTGGCGCTGTTTGCACAGCGAGCGCTCTCACATGGACGGGGCTGTTGCAAAACTTTTTGTTTATATTTCACACACCGCCGAAGACTAATTACTTACGCAACGAAAGCGCACAGCGCAATTAGAAACGCAAAATTTCACGCTCCCGACGACCGCATTAATTGGAAATTAAGAGGCAACTCGTCGAACATCATCGGTCTCGGCGAACTTTAAGTACACAGAGAATTTCAGGAGAAGCTAAATGGACAGAAATGGCCCGTGTATTGAAAGAGGAAGTTTAAATAATATCACATTTATGGATGCTTAATTGCATTTAAATGTAGGTACCTATTATATATATTTTTTATATATATAATAATAGTTTTATTTTACTTAACGATCGTACCGACTGCGCCAACTTTCCTAAAGCGAGGCATTGTTTTACGGTAGCTGTAGATTGCCAAGCACTAGGTTTTTAAATGTCCCAACATTTTAAGAACCACTGGTTAAAACCACTATAATAACTACTATTATACAATACCACTATTATTACCACTATTATACAATACTTAACGTTACTAAAGCTTCTGGTATACAAAATTATTTAATGATCCTACCGACTGCGCCAATCTTTTGTGGTAGGTCTAAATTGCCAAGCACACCAGTAACGATTACTATTATTATAACCACTATTATGCAATGCCACTATTATAACTAATATTATACAATATTATTAACTATTACCACTATTATACCATACCACTATTATAGCCACTATAATACAATATTTAACGCCACTAAAGCATCTTGTATACAAAATTATGCAATAATCCTACCGACTGCGCCAATTTTTCAAAAAAAAAACAAGCATCATTTGTGATAGCTCTAAATTGACTAGCACTTAGTAATGATTGGTTTGTTATAAAATCTAATGAATCTGAACGTCCAGAAGCTCCTAGCCTCCGGATGGACGCGTTTGATTAATCAGCAGGGTGGGAAAGTTCAGCGTCGCGACGCACGTGTTTTTTTTAATTTTTTGCCACAGGATCTAAATTATTCAATCAATGATAACAGTCCAGACCGCACAAAGCCGGCCCGCACATACACAGCCCTTTGTAATCAGGCGCTGACACTTCTTTGATGTTTATTATGAAGAGGCGAGGGCTGCAAATTGCGCCCTGACTGGCTGGTTTCGTTGTTTAAAGCAAAATCGAGCAAACACAGTGGAGGGTGTGTCGATGCTGTGATAACGTATACCTCCATACACGTTTCTATTAACTAATGCATCAGGAAAATGTATCGCTTCACAGCGGCGATAATTACTCAAGTTACGCCAGCAAATCTAAAACATTCATCGACTGCAGCCGCGATAATTGGCTCCAGGATGCACCTGGATAATATACTGTTAATCAAACATAATCTCGTATGATTAATAGATAGTTCATCGATTATAGTTAGATACAATGTTCCCAGTTGCATAACAAAATTCTGTGCATTTTAACACAACAGAGATAAATATAGATGCAGACATCTACAAAATATGCTAGTGGAATCAACAAAATGTTATTTCACTAGAGGAATCAATAATCAAGAAAATAGGTGCAAGAATTGTATCTAACTATAATCGATGAAGTATCTATCAATCATATGAGATGTATGTATCACGAATGTATGTGTGCATGTATGCATCACGAAGTAAACGCCACCACAATTAAAAAAATAATAAGAGAGATAATTATATTTAGATAAAAAATCTCTTAGGATATTGTGATGACCGTAGGATGATGGTCATTACAATATTGTTACTACTACTATGTATAAATATTTTCTACACAAAAATCCTGATTTTTAATTACATAAATTTCATTGATTTCATAAAACAATCCCAAAGTTTTCTGCCTGGAGGAAAAATACTTTTTGCTTATCTTAAATTGCATAGATTTCATATAAAATTTCAGAATTGTATGAAAAATCGTCACAAAGAAAACTAACACATACTTGTCAATGCAGAAAGTTAACTGTTTGATTTTCGCCCTTATTTAATACTAAAACTTTGTCAAATTTTCAGCAGAATTATTTTCAGGTGTACTGTACACCAATATAATATCAAATTAGCAAATAATAAATTTTCAGAAATTTCAGTAATAGCTAACCTATACTTGTCAATGCAGAAAGTTAAGTGTTTGAATTTCGCCCTTAATTAATACTGAAACTTTGTCAAATTTTCAGCAGAATTAGTTTCAGGTGTATTGTACACTAATCTGATATCAAATTTGCAAATAATAAATTTTTAGAAATTTCACTAATAGCTAACCCATACTTTTCAATGCAGAAAGATAAGTTTTTGATTTTCGGCCTTATGTAAAGCTAAAACTTTGTAAAATTTTCAGTAGTATTAGTTTCAGGTGTATTATTCACGAATCTAGTATCAAATTTGCAAATAATAAATTTTCAGAAATTTCAGTAATAGCTAACCCATACTTGTCAATGCAGAAACTGAAGTGTTTGATTTTCGCCCTTATTTAATACTAAAACTTTGTCAAATTTTCAGCAGAATTAGTTTCAGGTGTACTGTAGACTAATCTAATATCGAATTTGCAAATAACATATTTTCAGAAATTTCAATAATAGCTAACCCTTACTTATCAATGCAGAAAGTAAAGTGTTTGATTTTCGCCCTTATTTAAAACTGAAACTTTGTCAAATTTTCAGCAGAATTAGTTTCAGGTGTACTGTACACTAATCTAATATCAAATTTGCAAATAATAAATTTTCAGAAATTACAGTATTAGCTAACCCATACTTGTCAATGCAGAAAGTTAAGTGTTTGAATTTCGCCCTTATTTAATACTGAAACTGTGTCAAATTTTCAGCGGAATTAGTTTCAGGTGTACTGTACACTAATCTAATATCAAATTAGCAAATAATAAATTTTCAGAAATTTCAGTAATAGCTAACCCATACTTGTCAATGCAGAAAGTTAAGTGTTTGATTTTCGCCCTTATTTAATACTGAAACGTTGTCAAATTTTCAGCAGAATTAGTTTCAGGTGTATTGTACACTAATCTAATATCAAATTTGCAAATAAAAAATTTTCAGAAATTTCAGTAATAGCTAACCCATACTTGTCAATGCAGAAAGATAAGTTTTAGATTTTCGCCCTTATGTAAAGCTAAAACTTTGTAAAATTTTCAGAAGTATTAGTTTCAGGTGTACTGTACACTAATCTAATATCAAACTTGCAAATAATAAATTTTCTGAAATTTTAGTAATAGCTAACCCATACTTATCAATGCAGAAAGTAAAGTGTTTGATTTTCGCCCTTATTTAATACTGAAACTTTGTCAAATTTTCAGTAGAATTAGTTTCAGGTGTACTGTCCACTTATCTAATATCAAATTTGCAAATAATAAATTTTCAGAAATTTCAATAATAGCTAACCCTTACTTATCAATGCAGAAAGTAAAGTATTTGATTTTCGCCCTTATTTAATACTGAAACTCTGTCAAATTTTCAGTAGAATTAGTTTCAGGTGTACTGTATACTAATCTAATATCAGATTTGCAAATAATAAATTTTCAGAAATTTCAGTAATAGCTAACCCATACTTGTCAATGCAGAAAGTTAAGTGTTTGATTTTCGCCCTTATTTAATACTGAAACGTAGTCAAATTTTCAGCAGAATTAGTTTCAGGTGTACTGTACACTAATCTAATATCAAATTTGCAAATAATAAATTTTCAGAAATTTCAGTAATAGCTAACCTTTACTTATCAATGCAGAAAGTAAAGTGTTTGATTTTCGCCCTTATTTATTACTGAAACTTTGTCAAATTTTCGGCAGAATTAGCTACAGGTGTACTGTACACTAATCTAATATCTAATTTGCAAATAATAAATTTTCAGAAATTTCAGTAATAGCTAACCCTTACTTATCAATGCAGAAAGTTAAGTGTTTGATTTTCGCCCTTATTTAATACTGAAACTTTGTCAAATTTTCAGCAGAATTAGCTTCAGATGTATTGTACACTAATCTAATATCAAATTTGCAAATAATAAATTTTCAGAAATTTCAGTAATAGCTAACCCTTACTTATCAATGCAGAAAGTAAAGTGTTTGATTTTCGCCCTTATTTAATACTGAAACTTTGTTAAATTTTCAGCAGAATTAGCTTCAGGTGTACTGTACACTAATCTAATATCAAATTTGCAAATAATAAATTTTCAGAAATTTCAGTAATAGCTAACCCATACTTGTCAATGCAGAAAGTTAAGTGTTTGAATTTCGCCCTTAATTAAAACTGAAACTTTGTCAAATTTTCAGCAGAAGTAGTTTCATGTGTACTGCACACTAATATAATATCAAATTTGCAAATAATAAATTTTCAGAAATTTCAGTAATAGCTAACCCATAGTTGTCAATGCAGAAAGTTAAGTGTTTGAATTTCGCCCTTAATTAATACTGAAACTATGTCAAATTTTCAGCAGAATTAGTTTCAGGTGTACTGTACACTAATCTAATATCAAATTTTCAAATAATAATTTTTCAGAAATTTCAGTAATAGCTAACCCATACTTGTCAATGCAGAAAGTTAAGTGTTTGATTTTCGCCCTTATTTAATACTGAAACGTAGTCATTTTTTCAGCAGAATTAGTTTCGGGTGTACTGTACACTAATCTAATATCAAATTTGCAAATAATAAATTTTCAGAAATTTCAGTAATTGCTAACCCATACTTGTCAATGCAGAAAGTTAAGTGTTTGAATTTCGCCCTTAATTAATACTGAAACTTTGTCAAATTTTCAGCAGAATTAGTTTCAGGTGTACTGTACACTAGTCTAATATAAAATTTGCAAATAATAAATTTTCAGAAATTTCAGTAATAACTAACCCATACTTGTCAATACAGAAAATTAAGTGTTTGATTTTCGCCCTTATTTAATACTGAAATTTTGTCAAATTTTTTGCAGAATTAGTTTCAGGTATACTGTATACTAATCTAATATCAAATTTGCAAATAATAAATTTTCAGAAATTTCAGTAATAGCTAACCCATACTTATCAATGCAGACAGTTAAGTGTTTGATTTTCGCCCTTATTTAATACTGAAACTTTGTCAAATTTTTAGCAGAATTAGTTTCAGGTGTACTGTACACTAATCTAATATCAAATTTACAAATAATAAATTTTCAGAAATTACAGTATTAGCTAACCCATACTTGTCAATGCAGAAAGTTAAGTGTTTGATTTTCGGCCTTATTTAATACTGAAACTGTGTCAAATTTTCAGCGGAATTAGTTTCAGGTGTACTGTACACTAATCTAATATCAAATGTGCAAATAATAAATTTTCAGAAATTTGGGTAATAGCTAACCCATACTTCTCAACGCAGAAAGTTAAGTGTTTGATTTTCGCTCTTATTTAATACTGAAACTTTGTCAAATTTTCAGCAGAATTAGTTTCAGGTGTACTGTACACCAATCTAATATCAAATTTGCAAATAATAAATTTTCAGAAATTTCAGTAATAGCTAACCCATACTTATCAATGCAGACAGTTAAGTGTTTGATTTTCGCCCTTATTTAATACTGAAACTTTGTCAAATTTTCAACAGAATTAGTTTCAGGTGTACAGTACACTAATCTAATATCAAATTTGAAAATAATAAATTTTCAAAAATTTCAGTAATAGCTAACCCATACTTGTCAATGCAGAAAGTTAAGTGTTTGATTTTCTCCCTTATTTAATACTAAAACTTTGTCAAATTTTCAGCAGAATTAGTTTTAGGGGTACTGTATACTAATCTAATATCAAATTTGCAAATAATAAATTTTCAGAAATTTCAGTAATAGCTAACCCATACTTGTCAATGCAGAAAGTTAGGTGTTTGATTTGCGCCCTTATTTAATACTGAAACGTTGTCAAATTTTCAGCAGAATTAGTTTCAGGTGTATTGTATACTAATCTAATATCAAATTTGCAAAAAAAAAAATTCAGAAATTTCAGTAATAGCTAACCCATACTTGTCAATGCAGAAAGTTAGGTGTTTGATTTTCGCCCTTATTTAATACTGAAACTTTGTCAAATTTTTAGCAGAATTAGTTTCAGGTGTACCAAACACTAATCTAATATCAAATTTGCAAATAGTAAATTTTGAGAAATTTCAGCAACAGCTAACCCATACTTATCAATGCAGAAAGTTAAGTGTTTGATTTTCGCCCTTATTTAATACTGAAACTTTGTCAAATTTTTAGCAGAATTAGTTTCAGGTGTACTGTACACTAATCTAATATCAAATTTGCAAATAATAAATTTTCAAAAATTTCAGTAATAGCTAACCAGCTATTACCTATAATTTCGACTACCTAAGTAATCATTATCAAAACAAACACTTTGTTTGATAATAATTATCTAAGTAGTCGAAACTATATTCACAAATGGATAAATTTATGTGATACAAAGTAACTTGTTTTATTTATAATATAATAACTTATATATAATTTCCAGGAAAAAGTACAGAACCATCAGAAAAATTTTGAAAATTAAACTTTCAAGCTAATTCATACCAAGCATTTACAACTGTATTAAAATCTGTATTGAATTTCCAAAAAAACACAACAAATCAGTAAAATGTTATAAATATTTATAATAATAATATAAGAATAATTTGTAATTATAATATAAATATTTATAATAATAATGTAAGAATAATTTGTAATTATAATAATAAATTAATATACATTCAATAGGACAGTTCGTAGAAGATTTAATTAATTACAAACAAACTCGAAAATAATTCTCACTTTCCAGGAAAGTAATTCCCAAATGGATTTGTTCTTTTATTAACAGTATATTAATTAGTAGTATTATTTATTATTAATTATTGTAAAAACTTTTAATTACAAAAAACACTCAAAATTGTTTCTTAAAGTGTAGTGCATAATTGGTGACAATGTGTGATTATTAATGAATTAAATGTTGCTGCAGCATTGGGGGAGTTCTATGTGTAAATGCAGTGATTCTTAACTAGCACCGTCCGTGCCACCCCCACATTTGGTATCAAAAGAAGCCTGAGGGTCACTTTGGTGGTCAATTTCGGGAGCATGCATGCAATTTCACCGTAAATTTCCAATTTGCAGCGGCCTCCCCACTATTGCAATTATAATACCCAATTCCAAGTAGCTTTGCCCGCGATTTTTAGTGTTTAGCATAAAACATTTTTACGCAATAAAAACCAATTGTATTACTGTTTCGCATACCAATGGACGTATATTATCATAAATGTACCATAATTTGAATAATTTGAATATGATAATTGCTATATTTGGCAAAAATTGCATGTTTATGAAATACGGAAAATCGCGGGCCAATGCACCAGCATGTGGTACGCCTCGGCATGCGCAGTCCGCCCGGGGTGAAAGTTCAAGTAGGCGAACCTGCGTAAGCGCTCCCGATATTTGCAAATTTTCGCGAAAATTTGTTCGCCAGTGTCCGAAAGTGTATGGCAAAATCCTCCCCAGTGGACGGGGGTTGTTTTGGTACAAAGTGCCGGGGTGCAGCGGTCGGCGCCAGTTCACCCGAACGATGAAATGATAGACGGCCCCCCCACGGGAACAGGTAGGCGTGACGACGTCACGATTCATTTTCAATTTTCAAAAATGCGAACTTAAATTAATCGTGCGAGCATGGCAAGTACACGGGAAGTTTTAGTCAAAGTCTTCCCGACGTTTTGGCACCCGTTTCAGAACTTGAACGGGCCCCATCAAGTAATAATCAGTAAATCAAATTTTCGCCGTGCTGAGGTGGACATGTCCGCCATGTTGATCTGCCATGCACGAAGACGTGTGTGGGCCATCTTCGTTCAACCCGTGAAAATGTATAAGAGGCGAATGATTGATATTACGTATAAGTGTTTTACGTGATATAAGCACCACGTCGCGAGTTTAGGCTCCGACTTGCAATCTACGGCTGGGAATTGATTCTCGCTCACATATACTTAAAATAATAATAATAATATAAATAATGCAAAAATAATTATTTTATTAATAACGATCGTAACATAATAATTAATAAAGGTCGGTATAAATAAAGCACTTGGTTAAGTTTCACAAATTTGTGAAACTTCACCAAGTGCTTTATTTATACAATCTACTTAAAAAAGTATTGAAAATAATTATACAGGGTGTTCGGTGAGAAACGAAGCGTTAAATTATGGCACGCACAATTGAACAATACACGAGATCGCCTGCTTTAGTCCTCCTTCAAAGAGGCACTTTTTTGATAATTCGTTTTAATACATACATTATATATTATTATTAGTAATACAGGGTGTTCATGATAAAAAAACACCAGGAATATATCTACTATACCACCTTTCATATTTTGGGTGTTTTCTTTTTCCCTGTACACCTGTATTACTAATACAGATACTTAAAATAATAACAATAGAATAAATAATGATAGTGTTAAAATAATTATTTCATTAATTACGATCGTAACATAATAATTAATAAAGGTTGGGATAAATAAAGCACTTGGCACATTTGTTTCACAAATGTGAAACTTAACCAAGTGCTTTATTTATACTAATTTAAAGATGTCACACCAAGCATTAACCACAGATTCATACAATCTAATTAAAAAATGTATCGAAAATAATTATACAGGGTGTTCGGTGAGAAACGAAATTAGGGCACGCACAATTGAACAATACACGAGATCACCTGTTTCAGTCTACCTCCAAAGAGGCACTTTAATGATAATTCGTTTTAATACATACATTATATATTATTATTAGTAATACAGGGTGTTCATGATAGAAAACACCTTAAAAATCTACTATATCACTCTTCATATTTAGGGTGTTTTCTTTTTCCCTGAACACCTGTATCACTAATACAGATACTTAAAATAATAATAATAGAATAACTAATGATGGTGTTAAAATAATTATTTCATTAATTATGATCGTAACATAATAATTAATAAAGGTTAGGATAAATAAAGCACTTGGCAAATTTTTTTCACAAATGTGAAACTTAACCAAGAGCTTTATTTATACTAATTTAAAGATTTTACACCAAGCATTAACCACAGATTCATACAATCTAATTACAAAATGTATCGTAAATAATTATACAGGGTGTTCGGTGAGAAACGCTTTTATTATTATTTATTTATTATAATTGGTGCGAGATTCTGGCAATAAAGTAACTAAACAATATTTGTTTAGTTACAAATCAGTTATATATTTAAATTTTGTATTTGGAGACAGATACTTGTACACTGTTATACTTTTGCATTTTTGATTTATTGGCTGAGCGATTGATTGATTTTGGTACGTATTTTTTGGAAAATTGTATTTTGACCCCATTATGTGTAATTTTTATTCTTGGAGACGTCCTACTTAAATACCTCCTGAAATAAATGTTGACAAACACTATTTCTTCCGTTCTTATAACATAATTGGCGCAGTCGGTATGACAATTAATGATACAAAAACTTTACGTTTCTTCTGGGCGTTGAACCAATTTGGGGGGCAACTCATACAAATACCAACAAATCCTTTTTAAGGACCACCTAAAACCTCCTGATATAAATGTTGACAAACACTATTTCTTCTGTTCTTATAACATAATTGGCGCAGTCGGTATGAATTAATGACACAAGCAACTTTACGTTTCTTCTGGGCGTTGAAAAAATTTGGTGGTATTTGTATACCAAGAAAACATTTTAAGGACCACTCTACTACATAATAATAATCACGTAATTTCGTGCAGCGTTAATCAAACTACTAATTCAGATTAAAGTTTTAATGGACATCGTCTAAGTCCTGAATTTTATGCGCTAATAAGTTATAACTTTATTGCTCCCACATGTCGTGCTATAAATATTCGCGGTGACAATCAAAGTGGAAACAGTAAATTTCATTTGACTAGCACATGCATGTAGGCCACTTGCTCGACACCACTCGGTGGTTCGTGTAAAATTATCGCGTTTTATTGTGTGAAATCGGCGAGCACAGTGCAAGTCGTCAAGTTTACGCCCAGTTTATGAGCACATTAAACTCAATCAAAGACGCGTTTCAATTATCCACTTTGAGTGCTTCGTCGTTATCTTGAGGACAACAATATCACGGTTAGTGAATGAAAATTTAATTTTGGGGGCTCGATTTTTTCAGCAGAATACTCGACAGTTTTGTTAATGAGAATAATATGTAATGTTTTAGTTATGGGTAGAGATATCTGTTCATTGATTTTTTTCCTTATTATACAGGGTGAGTCGAGAGGAACGGACCAAACTCCAGGAGTTGTTATCCGATCTTCATTTGTTTTCAAGTTATAGTTAAAATATTGAATATGCAAATGTGGTGTTTGTCTATGGTTTTTTAAATGGGAGTGCTACAGCTGCTGTTGAAAGATATCGTCAACGGTTTCCACATCAGAAAACTCTTGATAAAAGCTTATTTATCCGACTTTTCAACAAACTGTTCGAAACTATCACTTGAAAACAAATGAAAATCTGATAACAACATTTGAGTTTTTTAAAATTATATTCACCTGTACAATACACTTCTGGAGTTTGGTCCGTTCCTCCCGACTCACCCTGTATTTTTGATTGGTTTTGATTGGGGGCTGGGCTAGTTTTGGTACGTCATTTTTTCAAAATAACATTATGCCCTTTTCTGTCTTTATATATTAAAAAAAAAATTATTCTTGAAGACGTCCTAGTTGAAAACCTTCTGAAATAAATATTGCCAAACATTATTTCTTCTGTTCTTATAACATAATTGGCGCAGTCGGTATGACAATTAATTAATTACGAAAAAAACTTTACGTTTCTCGCTTATAAATATTTACGTGAAACACAAGAAACTTTACGTGTTATGTAGCCAGATATTTGTACACTGTTATCCTTTTTCATTTTTGATTTATTGGCTGGGCGATTGATTGATTTTTATACGTATCTTTTCGGAAAATAATACTTTGCCCCCTTTATGTTTAATTTGTATTCTTAAAGACGCCCTACTTCAATACCTCCTGAAATAAATGTTCACAAACACTATTTCTTCTGTTCTTATAACATAATTGGCGCAGTCGGTATGACAATTAATTAATTACGAAAAAAACTTTACGTTTCTCGCTTATAAATATTTACGTGAAACACAAGAAACTTTACGTGTTATATAGACAGATATTTGTACACTGTTATCCTTGTTCATTTTCGATTTATTGGCTGGGCGATTGATTGATTTTTGTACGTATCTTTTTGGAAAATAATACTTTGCCCCCTTTATGTTTAATTTGTATTCTTAAAGACTTTAATACCTCCTGAAATAACTGTTGACATACACTATTTCTTCTGTTCTTATAACATAATTGGCGCAGTCGGTATGACACTTACTTAATTACACAAGAAACATCACGTTTCTCGCTTATAAATCTTTCGATTTCCTCCGTTTTCCCCATGGATTTTTTCTGTGCGTACATCACTTTTGATTCGTGTACGCAGTTTTGTACATTAATTGCGTTTGTTAGGGAAAGGAAACGTCGACTGCGCGACCGCGTTGATTTATGCGCTCGCCGCACTTTTTGCCGACGCCACTGGTCCTGCAAGCGCAATAAATTATTTTCTTTGCGAAGCTGGATGGAAAAAATAGCAGTGGAGGAGGGGGTGGGGCGGCAGGAACGAGGGAGCGGGGCGAATGTTTTAATTAAAACAAGGGAAAAAATCTGCGAAGAGCAGAATTGAGCGTCGCGTTTTATATTAAAAGTATGATGAAAACTGCGCACGGTGCAGAAATTGTTTTCCTAGGTGTTGCTTTAGCATTTCGCGAGAGCCCTAATGGATTTTTATTGCGGATGTGATTACAATTCTTCCTTGTGCCTCTGCAAAGAGGCGCAAGTCTGAAATCACAGTTTTGAGATATTTGGATTTTTTCTTTTGTACTTCAACTTAATTTTATAGAATTTCAGTGTATTACAAGTAGTCGAAAAAGTCTTTAACATTGCTAATTAGCGAAACGAAAACACTCATAACAGAAACATTCACAATTCATTAAAAGCTTAATCACTCTATTGCAACATTAGTAAGTTTCTTGTGTATCAAATTTATAATTTATGACACGATCCTACCGACTGCGCCAGAAAACATTATAAATTTACAAATTACAACATTTTAATAACAGAAACATTCACAATACATTAAAAGCTTAATCACTCTATTGCAACATTAGTAAGTTTCTTGTGTATCAGATTTATAATTTATAATACGATCCTACCGACTGCGCCAGAAAACATTATTAAATCAGAAATTAAATAAATAATGCAATCATTACTTAATTGGTATCACACATTATTAAATTAAATTGACTATAGTTTCGACCGATGAGTTGGTCATTATCAAACTTATAATGTATATTATATCGTCGGCTTACAAGTGAAATCACTTAAGTCAAAAACTATAAAATGCGAGAAACTGCAATTAAAGTTTAATATTCTGCTGTTATCTTTCCTACTCAGTCATCTATTGAGTTAATAATTTGAAAGTACCGGCTATAGCATCCTCTACTGTACCCCTATTGAGCCAAACATCCAAAACAGCCATAAAATTGACTCAAAAATGATATTTATACATAGTATCCCGTTGTCGAACTTGTATTCGTTGTCAAGGCCATCACTTTGAACAATTCTCATAAGGCCCAGTTGTACGATCGTGGATTATCTTTGATCGTGGTTCAGTTTCTAAGAATACAATTGTATTAACAATTGTATCCTAGGTAACTGAACCCCAGATCGACCCCAGATCGACCCCAGGTCACCAGGTCTTTCCGCCCATCTTTCATTAATTCCCAAGATTTGTTAATATCTTTTAAGATTTATACAAATTTCTCATTAATTCTGACAATTTCGAGAGGTTTTTCAATAATTTCGAGAACATTAACATCAGAAAATGCAAATTGGTTGGCACAATTGACACAATAATTACATACATATTTCGTTTTTTAAATTTCTCGATAATTCTTGAAATATCTAGTCATTTTTAAGTATTTATCAAGTTTTTGCGAGATTTTCCAATAATTTCCATAATTTCTTAATGTCTTCAGTAGGTACTAGATTTCTACAGATTTTTTTAATTTGCAAGTGTTTTCAATATTGTTCGACGTTTCTCTAGATTTCTCACTAATTATCAAGATTTATGGAGATTTTTCAATAATTCCCTAGATTTGTTAATAATTTTCGAGATTTATACAGATTTCTCTTTAATTCTCAAGATTTCGAGGGATTTTTTTAATAATTTTGAGATTATTAAAATCAGAAAATGCTAATTGGTTGGCAGAAATGGTTGGAAATTGGAAAGTGCCACTTATACATTATACTGGCAGATTCTGTAAAATTAACATTGACACTATTATTACATACTTTTTTCGTGTTCCAAAATTCTCGATAATGCTTAAGATATCTAGTAATTTCTATGTATTATCACGATTTCCAGACATGTTCCAATAATTTTCATGATTTCTTAATACCTTCAGTAGGTACTAGATTTATCGAGATTTTTAAATCATTTGTAAGAGTTGTCAATATTGTTCGACATTTTTGTAGATTTCTCACTAATTATCGAGATTTATAGAGATTTTTCATTATATATAACGATCTTTATTAAGGCTATCGACCCCAGATCGATCCCAGGTCCCAGGTCTTTCCGCCCATTTTTCATTAATTCCCAAGATTTGTTAATAATTTTTGAGATTTATACAAATTTCTCATTAATTCTCAACATTTCGAGAGGTTTTTCAATAATTTCGAGATCATTAACATCAGAAAATGCAAATTAGTTGGCACAAGTGACACAATAATTACATACATTTTTCGTTCTCCAAAATTTCTCGATTATTCTTAAAATATCTAGTCATTTCTAAGTATTATCAAGATTTGCAGAGATTTTTCAATAATTTCCAAGATTTCTTAATATCCTCAGTAGGGACTAAGATATCTACAGATTTTTTTCAATCATTTGCAAAAGTTTTCCATATTGTTCGACATTTCTGTAGATTTCTCACTAATTATCGAGATTTATAGAGATTTTTTATTAATTCCCAAGATTTGTTGATAATTTTCGAGATTTATAGAAATTTCTCAATAATTCTCAAGATTTCGAGGGATTTTTCAATAGTTTTGAGATCATTAAAATCAGAAAATGCTAATTGGTTGGCAGAAATGGTTCGAAATTGGAAAGTGCCACCACCCTATTGAGCCAATTAGCCAAAACAGCCAAAAAAGCCTAAACAGCCAAAAATTGACTCAAAAATGATATTTTTACATAATGTATCCCGTTGTAAAACTTGTATTCGTTGCCAAGGCCATCACTTTTTACAATTCTTATAAGGCCCAAATGTACGATCGTGGATTATCTTTGATCGTGGTTCAGTTTCTAAGGATGCCATTGTATTAACAATTGTATCCTAGGTAACTGAACCATGGTCAAAAATGATCCACGATCGTACAACTGGGCCTAATTAAGTTTAAGATTTTATCCATAATTACCAGTTATATACAGTGTGCGCCTAAATCATGGAATAAATTCAGTAAATCCGAAATAAATTTTTTTTGCAAAATATATTCTAACACGTTTCTTTGATAAAAATACACAGTTTTGCATGGCAGTCGATTTTCAACAATCATTTGTTTTTGAGTAATGACCCATTGTTTTTTTTTTAATGACAACCCCTTATTTTTTTTCTAAAGTTTTTGACCTATACTGTTAGAATCAGTTTACTGTCGTTGATTTGAAGAGCAGCAAATATATCTATAGAAAATTACATTCAAAGTTTTCAGCGACATATTTTCCTATCTATTGAATTTTGTAAAATTTTATCCACGAGCCAGGCATCACTTTGAACAATTCTTATAGTTAAGTTTAAGATTTTGTCAATAATTACCAGTTATATACAGTGTGCGCCTAAAGTATGGAAAAAATTCAGTAAATCCGAATTTATTTTTTTTGCAAAATATACTCGAACACGTTGATTTTCTTTGATAAAAATACACAGTTTTGCATGGCAGTCGATTTTCAACCATCATTTGTTTTTGAGTAATAATGTCATCTATTGTGGTTTTTTAATGACAACTACCTATTTTTTTTCTTAAGTTTTTCATCTATTCTGTTAGTTAGAATCAGTTTAACTGCTTAATTTGAAGAGCAGCAAATATATCTATAGAAAATTACATTCAAAATTTTCAGCGACATATTTTCCTATCTATTGAATTTTGTAAAATGTTATCCACGAGCCAGGCATCACTTTGAACAATTTTTATAATTAAGTTTGAGCTTTTATCCGTAATTACCAGTTATATACAGTGTGCGCCTAAAGTATGGAAAAAATTCAGTAAATCCGAAATATTTTTTTTTTGCAAAATATACTCCAACACGTCGATTTTCTTTGATAAAAATACACAGTTTTGCATGGCAGTCGATTTTCAACTATCATTTGTTTTTGAGTAATAATGTCATCTATTGTGGTTTTTTAATGACAACTACCTATTTTTTTTTTCTTAAGTTTTTCATCTATTCTGTTAGTTAGAATCAGTTTACTGCTTGATTTGAAGAGCAGCAAATATATCTATAGAAAATTACATTCAAAATTTTCAGCGACATATTTTCCTATCTATTGAATTTTGTAAAATTTTATCCACGAGCCAGGCATCACTTTGAACAATTTTTATAATTAAGTTTGAGATGTTATCCGTAATTACCAGTTATATACAGTGTGCGCCTCAAGTGTGGAATAAATTCAGTAAACCCGAAATATTTATTTTTTTGCAAAATATACTCGAACATGTCGATTTTCTTTGATAAAATTACACAGTTTTGCATGACAGTCGATTTTCAACCTTCATTTGTTTTTGAGTAATGACGTCAGCCATTGTTTTTTTTTTTAATGAAAACCCCCAATTTTTTTTTCTTAAGTTTTTCACCTATTCTGTTAGTTAGAATCAGTTTACTGCCGTTGATTTGAAGAGCAGCAAATATATCTATAGAAAATTACATTCAAAATTTTCAGCGACATATTTTCCTATCTATTGAAATTTTGTAAAATTTTATCCACGAGCCAGGCATTGGCTTCAATGGCTTCAATGCCTGGCATTGAATATAATTTCACGTTGTTTCATAATTCATGTTGTTTTTTTTTTTCAGAACCAGTTCATGTTGTGGTTCCCACCTCAACTACCTCGAGCCTAAGAGAATCACACACATTAATTTCCAGCCATTAACTAATCATGACTCTTTATTGTATTCATTATCAGAAGCGAGAGTGTGCGATTCTCTTAAGGCGATGAGGAGGGCTGGATTGCAAAGAAAAATAAGGTAAGTTTCAACTTAATAATACCATGAAAAATAATCGTGGTACCTTTTCTTCATTATATTTATTTGTGACTAAATGTACATTTCAGTCACAACGTGACCCTAATCATTAGTATACTCCATCAGTATACTGATGATTATGGTCATGTTGTACCGAAGTACATTTAGTCACAAATAAATATAGTGAAGAAAAGGTACCACGATTATTTTTCATTATCAATTTCCTTCACGTGCTCAAGTTGAATGTTTATTATTATTAGTAATTGGCTATAAGTTTTTCAATGTTTTTCATCATGATTAACCTATTTTATATTAAATTTTATGGATGTTTTGCAATTTTATGCAATTATCTAAGATTAAATGCAATTTTGGAATTGCAATGTATTTGTAAGAGAGTGCTCAAGAAACATATATTATTTTAATAATACCATGTTGAATAAATAAGTACCAATTTTGAAATCCCGCAAATTTGCGCTTGTGGTTAAAATTGTAGTACGACCAAATATGGGAATATTTGGTCGTATATTTATTTGGTCGAATATATGGATTTATTTTTAAAAATAAATCAAATAATTGCATTACTAACTACAAATCACCTCATATTCATTAATGCCCTTATTAATTAATAGGATCCTGCAATCAATTGAATCAAATGTGTATTCATTTACGCAATGATTATCCAATTAGTGATTTTATTGAATGCTATTTTGTAAACCAGAAATCAACGTTTAAATTTTTCGTGCAATGCATTTAAATTTTCTCCTCGATGTTTCAGGGCAACTGGACTTTCCCAAGGTGAATCGTTTGAGGGCGATCTTGTATTTGTGTTTCGTCCTTAGAAGGCCAGAAGGGCCAGAGGGCCAGAAATGTTGGCCCTCTCCTGAGCCAACCTGGGTTTGGTTGAAGATCGCTACATATTTCGTATTTCTTGTACTTGTTCTTAACTTGTAATTTCTTCCAGCAAGTGTTAAAGTCGCGGTTTTACTTTGGGATTACCTTCCCAAGTCAAACGTATACTTTTTTACCGTGTCCTTGTTTTCAATTCAAAAGTAACCGCGAGAGTAATGCGTACAGATTACCTTCTGTCGTCAACCGTAACCGGGAGTGATGCGTACAGATTACCTTCTGTCGCCAAACGTTTACCTTGCCCCTTCAATTACCTCGTAAATAATCCGTTTGCGCCTAAGCTGCGAGAGCAATGATTTGTTCTAGAATTAAATTCTAGACTTAAATTCACTCTCAATTATGCCCGTTTGTAGAGATGGGGAGTTGATTTTGAAACAGGTGGGTGTTACCTGTTGTAGTTAATAATTTCCTTGCCATTTTTAAGTAATGTAAGCTAAAACTGATTAATACTTTTTAACTTGTTATGCACATAATTATTGTTTGCAAATAAATTTTCGTATAATTCATTGAATTATAACCATTGGCATGTTTACAAATTTCAAATATTTTAATTAAATAGTATATGTAAGCAGAATTTTATTTTATGTTACTTGTATGTCACTCAAATTGCATATTTAATAATTGCCACGTCATAACCAAATTAGATTTAAAACTGATTAATTCTTTTTAAGTGCATACACTTTTTATGCACACAATTATTGTTTGTACATAAATTTTCGTATAATTCATTGCATTATAATCATTGGCTTGTTTACAAATTTCAAATATTTTAATTAAATCATACATGTAAGCAGAATTTTATTTTATATTGCTTGTATTTCAATCAATCAAATTGCATATTTAGTAATTGCCACACCATAACTAAATTAGTTTTTGTGTGTTACAGTGAAATACATTAATTGAATTTAATTTTTACTTGCAAGTATTAAAAAAAATGCGTTTTAAGGTATCATAATGTATTTTAACCTGTTCGATATTTCTAATTAAATTTTATTTATTGCTGCAAGCAAAATTAAATTATCAATATGACTTTAAGCGATTTATCGTTACAAAGTTATACCTTAGATTATTATCAAAATACAATATGATTTTATCATTAATACACATCTAACAAAAGTATCATTGAATTATATACAGGGTGGCTCACCTATCGTCGTCCGGACCATTGCTGCTAGACTAATGAAAATTGAGAAGAACATCTCATTGGAAACTACTAGACACGTGATGTGCTACTTTTTTAAAATTAATTATTTTAAAAAGTAGCACATCAAGTCTCCAGTAACTTCCTATGAGATGTTTTCCTCAATTTTCATTAGTCTAGCAGCAATGACCGGAGTGAAAATAGATGGGCCACCCTGTATATTTAATTCTAAATATAATTAAATCTAACCATTTGTTGTTATTTAAACTGTAATCAACATGACACTGTTTTTGTGCAGATACATGCCAATGAATATATGATTCCTACGTTGATTTTGCGTACAATTTACATTCATTTACAATTTATTCACAATTTATTCCTTCATTCAAAATTTACATTACTCCATCTCTTCTAACGTGTTTGTTTTGTAATATTTAAACACGACAGCATTAAACGATGGCATTTTCAGCTGGTATCTAAAATCCGAGATTAATTATCTGTTTTAATTAATTCTTGATTATGCCACGTGCTGGTCATTATCTTGCGGCTTTTTAACATTTGTGCGACGATAAAAGTACCTCGTTATCCACGCCCAGGCAGCTCCGAAGAGGTACGTCAGATTTCTGGATCTTCGCCAATACAACTTTAAACGTAAACTCACAAGGTAGGTCTTTTTTTGAGAAGAGCTCCAAGACGCTCCACAGTGAGTACCCCTTTTGATCACATCCTCGCAACCAAGGTTTGTAGGTCTCCCCCAGTTGCGCCCCAACTTATTCATCGCCTTCCTCCTTGTTTTTACAACGGTATTAGAGCGCCTTTTAATTATAAGCCTTATCTGTTGTAAGGTTTCTAATTAACCAGAGCGCCTTTTAATTATAAACCTTCTTTACTGTAGGGTTTTTAATTATACAAAAACCGAAGGTTTTTAATCATAAACCTTATATGTTGTAAGGTTTTTAATTATAAACCTGATTTGTTGTAAAGTTTCTTAGATGCGCACAAACCTTGAAGTCGTATTTTTTCATTAATTGCGCCACCGAAATCGCATTCGGTTATAAAAAGTGCCTCGCTTGAGTGAGCAGGGTTTTTCTTACAGGTGCGCCATTTATGTATTTGTGTATTATCGGCGCTATTTGTCACTGTAAGAGAGGCACTATAAACATTTTCGCCCGTGCTTCACACATTTAACCAACCAAGGTTTGTAGGTCTCCCCCAGTTGCGCCCAAACCTATTCATCGCCTTCCTCCTTGTTTTTACAACGGTATTAGAGCGCCTTTTAATTATAAGCCTTATCTGTTGTAAGGTTTTTAATTATCCAGAGCTCCTTTTAATTATAAACCTTCTTTATTGTAAGGTTTTTAATTAACCAAAAACCTAAGGTTTTTAATTAACCAAAAACCTAAGGTTTTTAATCATAAACCTTATTAGTAGTAAGGTTTTTAATTATAAACCTTATTTGTTGGAAAGTTTCTTAGATGCGCACAAACCTTGAAGTCATATTGTTTCATTATTTGCGCCACCGAAAACGCATTCGGTTATAAAAAGTACCTCGCTTGAGTGAGCAGGGTTTTTCTTACAGGTTCCCCATTTATATATATGTGTATTATCGGCGCTATATCTCACTGTAAGAGAGGTACTATAAACAATTTCGCCTGTGCATCACACATTTAAGGTTTGTCTCCAAACCTAGGTCTCTCGTTTTACTTGTAATGATGCAAGTTAAACCATTGTGTAGGGTTTCTCCCTACAGGATTTATCTTATTCCATGCGCCAATACCATTAAAGTGCATACGCTGCACACTTAACCATTGAACACAATGTACACGGTACTTGTTGGTTGCAAGTACTAAGTACACAGTACTTGTTTGTTGCAAGTACGAACATTAAAATGTTCCTTTTCAAGTGCAGGTAAAACTGCAACTTGCTAAGGTTCCTCTAAACCAGATCTCTTATATTATTATACACACAGTACTTGTTTGTAGCAAGTACTATGTACACAGTACTTGTTTCTTGCAAGTACTAAGTACACAGTACTTGTTCATTGCATGTACGAACAATCTAATTTTCTCCAGTACTTGTTTTTTGCAAGTACTAGGTACACAGTACTTGTTTGTTGCAAGTACTAAGTACACAGTACTTGTTCATTGCAAGTACGAACAATCTAATTTTCTCCTGTACTTGTGTTTTGCAAGTACTATGTACACAGTACTTGTTTGTTGCAAGTACTAAGTACACAGTACTTGTTTATTGCAAGTACGAACAATCTAATTTTCTACAGTACTTGCTTTTTGCAAGTGCGAACAATATATTTTTCTCTAGTACTTGTTTTTTGCAAGTACTAACAATAAAAGTTTTCATAAGTACTTGCTTTTTGCATGTACAAACAATATAATTTTTATAAGTACTTGCTTTTTGCATGTACAAAAAAATAATTTTTCCTTTCAGGTACTTTTATATATATGAATAGATGACGACGGATATGGAATAGACGAAGATGGATATGGAATCGATGACATGAGTAAAATAGGGCTCCAGGCGAGATCTCTCATGTATAAAATAAAAAGATAACGGCATCAGTGATTTGGTCAGCTTTGTTTACAACAACAGCAATTGGGATTTCATACATTTAATCTTCATCAATTGATTATAGCTATTGTGTTATAAATAAAGCTGTTCATTCACCGACAGTACCTAAAATGTGCAGCACTTTTCAGAATAATCTGGAAGTGCTGCAGTTTTAGGTGATGCAGGGAAAATCTGTCAAATGCATATTTTATTGGGTAAGATCTTATGTGTACTTCATTATTTTCATGCTAATGCTAATTCATTACCTCTTACTCATTAAAATATGTATCGCAATTATTAGAATTAAAATAAGAATTATTTATGAAGAAGGTAGACTACACCCAACGAAACAACTACATGTAGGGGTATCAAATGGAATACTAAATAGAAGGTCGTTGTACATACACACCACTTGTATATTAATAGAAAAAGGTAAAATACAAGCTAAAGAAAATACTACGCAAACATAATACAAGGCAAAAGACCAGCAACTGCAAAGTTATTCTAACAAACACGAAGAGTCAAAGCAGAGACAAGCCAACTTATAAGGAATTCAATTCTACAAAGAACTCACAACTATCTTGAAGAACAAATCTTTAAAAAGCTGAGTAAGGACTATTTTTGACAAATTTTGATAACTTACGTTACTTAGATAGAGAAGAGAAGAAGAGAAGAAAGAAGATAAAGAATAAAGGTACTTCAGAAATTTGGAAAGTTTTCTGGTAAATTTATACCAAGTTTGAAGTTACCCAAGTCACTTTACACTAATTTGAAAAGCTGCCACACGAACTTACACTGATTTTAATTAAATACTCGATAGAATTTAAACAAAAGTCAAAATTATGACTTATCATTTGAAAAAACATTAGGTTTCTCATATTAAGGTTTTTATTGTAAATATCTTCAGGTGAAATAAAACAAGGAGAAAACACTATATGTTTTATTCTGAATTTAATATGGATTACCAGAAAGTAAAGATCTCAAGGATCTTGATAAAGGAGAAAAACCTTTCATTTACGAAGTAAAATGGAATTATTTTTATACAAAAATTGGCAAGGCAAAAAAATTGAAACCAATTGTACAGAATTTGTAACTTTATGAATAACACTGTTACAGTGTTATTCATAAAACTTTAAACCGCGATTTAACGGTGGCTTAATCTTAGTAACCATGGTAACTCTTAGTAAAACATCGCTAGGTCAGCGCTAAACCACGGTTTAAATTTTTATGAATAAGGTTGTATTTCTTTTCATATATCCATTTCTAAAAAAAAATGGTCTATTTTGTGTAGTGCCCGTTATGTATGTGTATCTCTGTATATATTGTTTTGTATATTCTGATATAATAAAATTTTCAGCAAATTTCCCCGTTGTAATGTTTTTCAAAATATACTGTCGTATCTGAATATTTAGAACCATTTCTGAAACTAATTATTAGATTATTATTAGATATGCTCTGTTCTATTTTTATTTTTAACTAAGGTGGCTCTGTTAGAGTGACAATATTGTTACCTAATGTAAAAAGTCACTAGACTTGAAAAATAGGTTATGTTTAAAAAAAAAGAGGTTATATTTTATGACAGTTTTGCCATCAAATTGAGTATCTATTGAGTACAGAATTTATTGGCTATTTTTATTTTACAAAAGCAAATCAGTTAAATTATAATATAAAATATAGTTGATGATTGCTTTACTTAAAGCATAAATCTAATTAATTAACACTTGAACGATTGAAGCACTAATTTAATTATTTCAATATATGAATTAGGAAACGTTAGATTCGATAAATGTGAGATTTAATAATTTGTTCACTGTCAGATCATTTTTGTTGGTGTTGATGTGTAAAGCTTTACAAATTGAAACCACAGCTTTCTTAGTTAAAAAACATAAATTGAACAGAGTATAGATGATTATATTATAGATTAGAAGATTGATATATTTTGGGTATATATTTTAGATATATCGTTTAGATGTTCGATATTCGATATATCGATAGATATTTTGTTTATATGTAATATGTCTCTACTGTTATCTTGTAAACTGTTTTAAAATATCCCATGTGTACTGTGGGCTTGTCCCGTTAAATAAATAAATAAATAGATATAGATATAGATTATATTGACTTATTATTAGATAAAACTTTAGACGTATGGAATTATTTTCGCTTGTGGGTTTTTCAGTTGCAACTTATAATGATTGGAGCTAAAAAAATAACCAGATCTTATCATGTCAATGGTATGAACCAATTTTGAATTTCTGATTTCAATGATCCTCGAAATTATTGAAAAATCTCGCGAAATCTTGAGAATTAATGAGAAATCTGCATATATCTCTAAAATTATTAAGAAACCTTGTGAATTATTGAAAAATCTCTATAAATCTCGATTAGGTATGCATTAAAGCGGATAGGCAATAGCCTTATAAATATTGTTATTTCTCTCTTTCTCTCGATTATTGAGAAATCTGTCGAAATGTTGAACAATGTTAAAAAAATTTGGAAATAATTTAAAAAAAAATTAAATCTTAGTACTGAGATATTAAGAAAACATGGAAATTATTGGAAAATCTCTCGAAATCTTGATAATACTCAGAAATGACTAGATATCTTAAAAATTATCGAGAAATTTGGAAAACGAAAAATGTATGTAATAATAGTGTCAATGTTAGTTTTACAGAATCTGCCAGTATAAAGATAAGTGGCACTTTATAATTTCCAACCATTTCTGAAAACCAATTAATATTTTCTGATTTTAATGATTCTTCCAAATGATTGAAAAATCTCTAGAAATCTAGTACCTAGTGAAGACATTAAGAAATCATGGAAATTATTGAAAAATCTCGTAAAAACTTGATAAATACTTAAAAATGGCTAGATATTTTTAGAATTGTCGAGAAATTTGGACAACGAAAAATGTATGTAATAATCGTATCAATTATGCCAACCAATTTGCTATTTCTAATTTTAGCCTTCTCGAAATTAATGAAAAATCCCTCGAAATCTTAAGAATTAATGAGAAATTTGTATAAATCTAAAAAATTATTAACAAATCCTGGGAATTTATGAAAAAACTCTATAAATCTCGGTAATTAGTGGGAAGTCTACAGAAATGTCGAACAATATTGAAAACTCTTGCAAATGATTTAAAAATATCTAGAAATCTAGTACCTACTGAAGGAGGTACTGAAGAAGAAGTCTTAAAGATAGAGATAAAACTCTTAAAATCTTGAGAATCAAACAGAAATATGTATAAATCTCGAAAATTATCAACAAATCTTGGGAATTATTAAAAAATCTCTATACATCTCAATATTTATTGAGAAATCTACTGAAATGTCGAACATGTCATGTTGTTTTCATGTGTACATTTTCCTTTTGTATATTATGTAGCTTATCTGCTAATAAATAATCTTTATTATTTAAAAAAAACAATATTGAAAACTATTGCAATTGGTTGAAAAATCTCTAGAAATCTTAGTACGTACTGAAAATATTAAGAAATCATGGAAATTATTGAAAAATCTCTCGAAAGCTTAGTGAGATATTAAGAAATCATGCAACTTATAGAAAAATCTCTGGAAATCTTGATAATACTTAGAAATCACTAGATAATTTAAGAATTTTCAAAAGATTTGGAGAACGAAAAATGTATGTAATAATCGTGTAAATTGTGTCAACCAATTTGCATTTACTGATTTTAATAATCTTGAAATAATTGAAAAATCTTTTGAGAATTTATGAGAAATATGTATAAATCTCAAAAATTATCAACAAATCTTAGGAATTATTGAAAAATCTCTATTGAACTATTATAACTATTGAAAAATATTGGGAATTATTGAAAAATCTCTATTGAACTATTATAACTATTCAAAAATTAGTGAAAAAACTACAGAAATGTCGAACAATATTGAAAACTTTTGCAAATGATTTAAAAATCTCTAGAAATCTAGTACCTACTGGAGGTATTAAAAAATCATGGAAGTTATGGGAAAATCTCTGGAAATCGTGATATTCTTAGAAATGACCAGATATTTTAAGAATCATTGAGAAATTTGTGAAAACGAAAAATGTATGTAATAATCGTATCAATTGTGCCAACCAATTTACCTTTTCTGATTTTAGTGATCTCCAAATTATTGACAAAAGTCTTGACATCTTAAGAATTAAACAGAAATCTGTATAAATCTCGAAAATCATCAACAAATTTCGGGAATTATAGAAAAATCTCTATACATCTCGATATTAAGTGAGAAATCTACTGAAATGCCGAACATGTCATGTTGTTTTCAAGTATACATTTTCCTGTTGTATATTATGTAGCTTTTCTGCTAATAAATATTCTTTATTATTTAAAAAAAAACAGTATTGAAAACTCTTGCAAATGATTGAAAAATCTCTAGAAATCTTAGTACGTACTGAAAATATTAAGAAATCATGGAAATTATTGAAAAATCTCAAGAAAGCTCAGTAAGATATTAAGAAATCATGCAAATTATAGAAAAATCTGTTGATGTTTTGATAATACTTAGAAATCAATAGACATTTTAAGAATTTTCGAGAAATTTGGAGAACGAAAAATGTATGTAATAATCGTGTAAATTGTGTCAACCAATTTGTATTTACTGATTTTATTAATCTTGAAATAATTGAAAAATCTTTTGAGAGTTAATGAGAAATGTGTATAAATCTCGCAAATTATCAACAAATCTTAGGAATTATTGAAACATCTCTATTGAACTATTATAACTATTGAAAAATATTGGGAATTATTGAAAAATCTCTATCGAACTATTATAACTATTGAAAAATTAGTGAGAAATCTACAGAAATGTCGAACAATATTGAAAACTCTTGCGAATGATTTAAAAATCTCTAGAAATCTAGTACCTACTGAAGGTATTAAGAGATCATGAAAATTATTGGAAAATCTCTGGAAATCGTGATAATTCTTAGAAATGACCAGATATTTTAAAAATTATCGAGAAATTTGGAGACTGAAAAATGTATGTAATAATCGTATAAATTGTGCCAACCAATTTACTATTTCTGATTTAAGTGATCTTGAAACTATTGATAAAACTCTTGAAATCTTGAGAATTAAATAGAAATATTTCTAAATCTCGAAAATTATAAACACATTTTGGGAATTATTGAAAAATCTCTATACTTCTCGATATTTAGTGAGAAATCTACTGAAATGTCGAACATGTCATGTTGTTTTCATGTCTACATTTTCCTTTTGTATATTATGTTGCTTTTCTGCTAATAAATATTCTTTATTATTTAAAAAAAAAACAATATTGAAAACTCTGGCAAATGATTGAAAAATCTCTAGAAATCTCAGTTCGTACTAAAAATATTAAGAAATCTTGGAAATTATTGAAAAATCTCCTGAAAGCTTACTAAAATATAAAGAAATCATGCAAATTATAGAAAAATCTCTGGATATCTTGATAATACTTAGAAATCACTAGATACTTAAGAATTTTCGAGAAATTCGGAAAACGAAAAATGTATGTAATAATCGTGTAAATTGTTTCAACCAATTTGCATTTACTGATTTTAATAATCTTGAAATAATTGAAAAATATTTTGAGAATTAATGAGAAATATGTATAAAACTCTAAAATTATCAACAAATCTTGGGAATTATTGAAAAATCTCTATTGAATTATTATAACTATTGAAAAATATTGGGAATTATTGAAAACTCTCTATTGAACTGTTATAACTATTGAAAAATTAGTGAGAAATCTACAGAAATGTCGAACAATATTGAAAACTTTTGCAAATGATTTAAAAATCTCTAGAAATCTAGTACCTACTGAAGGTATTAAGAAATCATGAAAATTATAGGAAAATCTCTGGAAATCTGTATAAATCTCGAAAATTGTTAGCAAATTAATGAATTAATGAAAAATCTCTATAAATCTCGATAATTAGTGAGAAATCTAGAGAAATGTCGAACAATATTGAAAACTCTTGCAAATGATTGAAAAATTTCTAGATATCTTAGTACCTACTGAAGGTATTAAGAAATCATTGAAATTATTGGAAAATCTCTCGATAGCTTGATAATACGTAGAAATGACTAGATACATATTTTAAAAATTATTGAGAAATTTGGAAAACGAAAAATGTATGTAAGAATATTGTCAATGTTAGTTTT
This sequence comes from Othius punctulatus, assembly GCA_951805005.1. Lineage (NCBI taxonomy): Eukaryota > Metazoa > Arthropoda > Insecta > Coleoptera > Staphylinidae > Othius > Othius punctulatus. The sequence goes on from OX638142.1 coordinate 77,427,280, forward strand.
AAAGAATCTGACAATTTAATGTATAAGAGGCACTTTCCAATTTTCAACCATTTCTGCCAACGAATTCGCATTTTCTGATTTTAATGATCTCGAAATTATTGAAAAATCCCTGGAAATCTTGAGAATTAATGAGAAATCTGTATAAATCACGAAAATTATTAACAAATCTTGGGAATTAATAAATAATCTCCATAAATCTCGATAATTAGTGGGAAATCTAGAGAAACGTCAAACAATATTGAAAACTCTTGCAAATGATTAAAAAATCTCTAGAAATCTTAGTACCTACTAAAGACATTAAGAAATAATTGGAAAATCTCTCAAAAACTTGATAAATACTTAAATATGACTAGATATTTTAAGAATTGTCGAGAAATTTGGAGAACGAAAAATATATGTAATAATCGTATCAATTGTGCCAACCAATTTGCTATTTCTGATTTTAGTGATCTCGAAATTATTGATAAAACTCTTGAAATCTTCAGAATTAATCAGAAATATGTATAAATCTCGAAAATTATCAACAAATCTTGGGAATTATTGAAAAATCTCTATACATCTCGATATGTAGAGATCTACATATCGTGATTTCTAAATCAGCCAAAAAATTTCAGTCTAATGTTATTTTGAACTAATGTTAATTTTCACAGTACTTTTCTTCAAGCGAAATTTTAGCAGTATAATGAAAATTTAAAATATGAGTTAAGATCTGATGAAATTTTAATAGTAATTAAAAGATTATTTGAAATTGTGGTAAATATTACTAATAATTTGCCAGTAATTAATAAAACTTCCTTAAATATCAATAAGTTTTGTTGGAAAACATTCAAATGTTATGGATGTATTTGAATTTTGCCAGTAGTAAATGAAATTTTGTTAAATATGACTAAATTTTGTTGGAAATAATTGAAAATTTTAGTTATCATTGAAGTTTTGATAGAACTAGATAAGTTAAAGCAAACGTTTTCTCAGTAATTAATAAATGTTTGACAATTTATTTGAAATTCTGGTAAATATTATTGAAATATTGCCAGTAATACATAAAATTTTGATAAATATGAAAGTTTAAGTTCTTTGAAATTTTGGCATAACAGATTGAAAATTTGAGAGTAATTATTCCAATTGTGCTAAATATTACTGCCTATTCCATATATTATGTATCACATCAAATATCATGATATCACTACATACATAGAAATCTACGAAATGTCGAACAATATTGAAAACTCTTGCAAATGATTGAAAAAATCTCTCGATATCTTAGTACCTACTAAATATATTAGGAAACCTTGGAATTTATTGGAAAATCTCTGGAAATCTTGATAATACTTAGAAATATCTACATATCTTAAGATTTATCGAGAAATTTTACCAACAAAAAATGTATGTAATAATCGGTCAATTATGCCAAACAATATGCATTTTCGGATTTTAGTGATCTCGAATTTATTGATGAAACTCTTGAAATCTTGAGAATTAATGAGAAATCGGTATAAATCTCGAAAATTATCAACAAATCTTGGGAATTGTTGAAAAATCTCTATTAATCTACGAAATGTCGAGCAATATTGAAAACTCTTGCAAATGATTGAAAAAATCTCTAGATATCTTAGTACCTACTAAATATATTAAGAAATCATGGAAATTATTGAAAAATCTCTGCAAATCTTGATAATACTTAGAAATGACTAGATATCTTAAGAATTATTGAGATATTCGAAAAACGAAAAATGTATGTAATAATCGTATCAATTGTGCCTACCAATTAATGAGAATTAATGAGAAATTTGTATAAATCTAAAAAATTATCAACAATTCTGGGGAATTATTGAAAAGTCTCTATAAATCTGGATAATTAGTGAGAAATCTACAGAAATGTCGAACAATATTGAAAACTCTTGCAAATAGTTTTAAAATCTCTAGAAATCTTAGTACCAACTGAAGATATTAAAAATAATTAGAAATCGTGTCAACTGTGGCAACCAATTTGCATTTTCTGAATTTAATGATCTCGAAATTATTGAAAAATCTTTTTAAATCTTTAGTTATAGTGAGATATCTGTATAAGTCTCGAAACTTATTAAAAAATCTTGGGAATTTATGAAAAATCTGTATAATTCTCGATAGGTAATTAGTGAGAAATCTATAGAAATGTCGAACAATGTGGAAAACTCTTGCAAATGATTGAAAAATCTCTAGATATCGTAGTACCTACTAAATATATTAACAAATCATGGAAATTATTGGAAAATCTCGCAAAAACTTGATATATACTTAAAAATTACTGGATATTTTAAGAATTATCGAGAAATTTGGAGAACGAAAAATGTATGTAATAATCGTATCAATTGTGCCAACCAATTTGCAATTTCTGATTTTAGTGATCTCGAAATTGTTGAATAATCCCTCGAAATCTTGATAATTAGTGATATATCTATAAAAAAATCAATTAAGAATGTTAAGGCGGAAATATCGAGGGCAAAATGGCCTAATAAAGATCATTCTCTATTACATCTCTCTTGCATCTTCTCTCTATTTCTCTCTACACCTCTCTTCTCTCTTACATGTTTCTTTATTTCTCTCTATTGAGAATGTATTTACTAATTAAAGGAAAAGATTAAGTAAATTTACACCAATTTTGGAGATATTTTAACAAGATTTTGTTTTTTTATATTTTGAGCCACACCGCTTAAAATGTTTATTTTTCGTCGTGGCTCACCCTATATATGAATAAAAAAATGAAGTTAATCGATATGTGTAATAAATTTAACACGTCTCACATCTGCTATTATTTCACTTTGAATTTATGGTCGCCGCAGATTTTAATTATAAAGTGGGTGTAATTACGGGGTATTACAAATATTAAATTTAAAAGGGGCCGCACACACCGAGAGGCTTTTTACGACCCCGTTTTATCAAAATCACACCCACACTGGGGACGATTAGTCCGCGTAATGGTTTAATTGTGGAGATTAACGCCGGAATCATTTGTTGAAGTGACGCGTTCACTGCACGAAAGTGATTTACTCGGCCACTTACACGTGCGATCCCTTTTAAATTTCACACACTCCGCAAGCCCCAATAGGTCTGTCGGGGCGAAATTACACGATTTTTGAGGGGGCCCCCTTGAAACGGGGCGCGCCAGTTGTGCGGGCATTCGTAATAATTAAAAAGCGTTCTGGCGGCGATAATGCATTAGCAGTATGCATGGGCATGTGTGTGTGCCGGATGAAACGGGGCCCAATTAAGCCCCGGGGGCAATTAAGTCGAATACGACTAATCCCGCGTTTAATTCACCTTTAAGCGCTTCTGAACGAAGCTCATCAAGCGATGAATGCACCGGCTGCTGGTTATTCCACGACCCTGCATGCATATTTATTAATGAAGCGTGGCGGCGGCGGCTTGGGGGTGGGTGGGGGTTGTTATGGGGGCAGGTGCGGGGGCAGCTTGGCTGAGGTGCATCGGCCGCCCCCCAGGCGCCCCCATATACGTGGGGCCCACTTGAGTTAATCTTAATGGTCCTCGGGCAGGCGAAAAATTAACATGATTGCGCGTGCCAAACTACCCCGCCAGCTGTCACTGAGCGGGGGTGGCGCCAAAAATTGCCAGCGATTCCCGAAACTGCCGGTTTTCATAACCCGCATCTTCCGCTCGTTAATTATGAAATTGGCAAAAAACCGGTCGACTATTTGTCTTCGGCGGTCCTTTGTCGCTACCCCTCGCGTAATTATCAAGTTGAAAAATGCCAAAAATAGCCGTCCCACGAGCGCCATGAATATTCCATGGTGTTCCGAAATTGAAAACGATACGGCTGTTAGATTATCATAATTCAGTTGAGGAGGGTTGCGACTACAAGATAGTTTAATCATCGTTAATATCGGTATAAATAAATTAAGCGCGGATCTATTCATTCCGGCGATGAATTACTAATAAGCAGCGACCGATTTGTCAAAGGTGTCACGTCGCACACCTTGCCGGATTACGTGTATTAATGCTGGGATTAACGACGCTCGTCGGGCTAATGCGCCCCACGATGTGTATAATTGAGCAAAAATAATGGATGTCGGTTAATCTGATGTCTGAGCAGCGGACGCGTCTTCAAATAATTTACTAGACGTATAGATGCGCCATGGCTGATGGCTACACATTTAACACGACACATGCAGATTACCTACTGACTAACAACTTAAGCGCAAATTGTACAACCCGGAAATGCAGATGGGTACTAAATTATGATATATGTGCAGCATTCTGAACACGCAGAAAAAAGCTAGATATACCATGGAAAACTGTATGAATTATAAAAGAAAACACTCAATCAATAATCATCAAGAAAAACAAAATTATGGCAATATAAAATTAAGGAGATTTAAAAAACACTTGGTATAAGTTTCAGTCTATTTTTTTAATAGAAATAACTACAATTGTTTCGTTAGTTAAACAATTTTCAAGAGCAAATGAATACTGATGGCAGTATAAAAAACCTAGATAAACCACAAAAACCATGGAAAACTGTATGAATAATAGATAAGAAAACTCAATAAATAATCATAACAAAAAAATATTCTCTGGCAAGGGTTAAAAAACACTTGATGCTATAAGTTAAATTCGTTGGAAAAAAGTCTTCAAACATTCCATGAATGAAAGTGTGAGTGAGTAATGAAATATTTGCCATGAAATTTTTATGAATTTTTTTGCATCCATCATACTAGTTTGTTATCCAACAACTATCCAATACCTATGAACTAATAGTTTTCCATTGCCAATCCCTTCACCACACCTGGTGCTTGCATTGAAATAATCGTGGGAAGTTATTAAACAAAATCGCGGAAAATAAGGGACCAATATTTTCCATTATCCATAAACCTCGCCGACCGTAAAGTTCGACGACACCGCGGCGAATTCCGCACTTTTTTTTAGCGATTTCCATTAGAGTTGGCTCACACGTTGAAAGCGCGATCGGTCGTGTGGACCGTGAAACGCTGTGGCAAATGGCTGGCGAAAAAAATATTCGCCGGCGATTTGCGTAACCTTTAAAATTTCACCTCTAATTGCATCGTTTCAATTAACCCGCTGAAGCGACCTGAATAAAGTTCGTTCGATTTCCATGATTCGGCAATAATTTAATTCCGCCTCAACTGCAGGCGTTTGCAAGGTTTTGTTCGAAAGTTACATTTCGGAGTGGAAGAATTAAATGGTCGGAAAATTAAAAATCGCTTTTTGGATGGCTTCAATGTAGTTCTGCGAATAGGTGGAGTTTTGTTAATAAATAAATTTAATAAAACACCTTCTAAATCTAACTTTTGTTCGACTAAAAATAACAAAACTCCATATTGTATAATGGTAGCCGTTACTTTATGGAACATTGTAAATTAATAAGTAAATTAAATAAAACGACTTTGTTATTTCCACTCACACTTCTATTTTTGAAAAATATTTAGTGACTCTATACTTCAAAAATACTTGAAAGACTTCAAAAATAAAAGTGTGAGTGGAAATAACAAAGTTGTTTTATTTAATTTGCTTATTTACAATGTTCCACAAAGTAACAGCTACCAGTACACAATATGGAGATTTGTTATTTTTAGTCCAAGAAAAGTTAGTTTTAGTCGAGCCGCAATACGCAGAAAAATATATATTTGTGGAAGAATATTTATGTGATTATTGTTATTATTACTGTACATATTAAGTGATTTACAAAAACATTCATCAAAGTTTCCATGAAAAAAAAAGCTTGCAGTTACAGTCTTAGCTTACAGTTATTATTGTGAATGTGAAATCTTATTGTTCTTAACATTATGGTTATGGCCGGTGTAAAAATTGATGGGCAGTAGGTATATACGAGTCCACTTACAAATCCTTTTCTGGGTCCTTCATCTAATTAGTTTTAAATTACCTTGTTAAAATAATTTTAATATAAAAAAAAAATACTTTTTATAGTTGAAAAATGACAAAAAATCAGTTATATTTTACTATATTTCAGAATTAATAATTCCCCAACTAAATAAATTAACTTGTGTTTAAATTTTTAAATTTTAAGTTAAAGTGTTAATGGAGTGCATGAAAAAAGGGTTATTTTGATAGAATAAATTATGTAAGAATTGTATCTTCATTACATTTAATAGAATGCAAGTATTTCTATCCAACTATACAAAAACATAAAATGAAGCTAATTTATCTAATGGGTTCATACCCCATTTAAAAAGTCATAATTATTTTAAGATTTTCAAGAAACTTTTTCAGTAGTAATCGTTTACTTTGATAAATTCGGCAGAAAATTAATGAAGACATACGTAATTTTTTTCATGGCACGCATTGGCGAAATATTTTGTGAAGCATATGTTACATACTTACATAATATATACTATAATTAACAGCATTTACGCTGACAAAAGGCAATATTGATGATAGAAAACCTCTTTATATATTTCAAATTCGTATAGCTCCAGAAGTTTCTTAAGAATAATAGCGACAGCAACATGACTGTTTGATAATTGACTCCGTGATTACGGATTAAAACTTAGAGAGAAATTCCCGAAGAACTAATATATAAAAAACCTTTGTACATCTTATACTAAAACATAAAAAGATAAGCTAATTAATCTAATGGGTTCATACTCCTTTTAAAACGGTTATAATTATTTGAAGATTTCCATGAAAGTTTTTCAAAAGTAATCGTTAACTTTGATAAATTCGGCAGTAAATTATTCAAGACATACGTAATTTTTTTCATGACACGCTTTGATGAAAGATTTTTTGAAGCACATGTTACATACTTACATAATATATACTATAATTTACATCATTTACGCTCACAACTTACGAAAAGGCAATATTGATGATAGAAAACCTGTTTATATATTTCAAATTCGTACAGCTCCACAAGTTTCTTAAGAATAATAGCGACAGCAACATGACTGTTTGATAATTGATTCCGTGATTACGGATTAAAACTGCTGGAAAAAAAGTATGAAAACATAGAAATTCCCGAAGAACTAATATTTATATGAATTAAATAAAACAATTTTACTTTGATACTTCCACTAACACATTTATTTTACAAAAATAATTTAGTGACTGCAGTTTCGACTACTTTATAGTCATTGTCAAACCAAAAATTGAGAATGAAACACAATATATACCCTAAATTTTACAACAATTAAAGAGGGGAGAGAATATAAGATCTGTCTGATCATTAAGCAAATGATCGTCCTTTGAAAGTGTGGATTTGTAGATTTCCAACGATTCCAATAAATTCAGTTTAAGCCCTTTGTCGTCCAAATGTAGGATCTTGATGGGGTCATTAGCTGGCTCGTGTCCCTCATTAAGAAGGTATTCTGCGAATGTTGAGTCTTCTTTTCTGAGATGAAACTTAGTTTGACAATGACATAAAGTAGTCGAAATTGCAGTCACTAAATTATTTTTGTAAAATAAATGTGTTAGTGGAAGTAACAAAGTAAAATTCTTTTATTTAATTCATTAACCATGTTCCACAAAGTAACGGCTACCAGTATAGAGTATTTATTTATATTATTCTCATATTTGAATGATTGAAGGAAAATTTCTATTTTCCATTTATTATTTCTATTATAATAAATAGGCTATTATTTGCCTATTTTTAAATTAACTCCGTGAAGGGTTAGAACTATCAGGTTGTTTTTTGAAAATATAAAATTTAAAAAAAAAGATTTTGAACTCTGATGTTTCTAAACACCTACAACATTCACGAAGAAATTGTTTTTTTTAGATCGAAAACGACCCTATGACTAGATTAAAATTGTTGAAAGTTAAAAGTTAAAACTTAAAAGAAGAAAGTTTATAAAAAATAGACTAAATTTAATTTTAAAAAATCGCTTCGAGAATTAGTCTCATAATTAAAGATATAAATTGTAATGGCAATTAATATTTAATTGAAGAAATCGCAGAAGAAACTAACTAGAGTAAAATTTAATAATTTTCCGTGAGAATTGTACTCACGATTATAGTTGAAAACTATTCAAAATTAAAGGTAAAATGATGAAGTTGTAGACAGACTAAAACTTTGCTATCACTACTTAAGAATCGAACCCATGACTAAAATTGTGGAAACAATCAAAATGAGACAGTGTAGGAAAACTACACAAAACCATACACTAACTAAAAACTACACTATAATTGAAATATTTTTCTCCTCGAGAGTAGAACTCCCAGAGAGATGATTAAAGATAAAAATTGTTCAAAGTTAAGAGTAAAATTGCAATATTTTCCTTTGAGGAAATATTTCGAACTAAAATTTTGATTAATTTCAGTTTTTTTTAAATAATGGGATTGGAAGATTTGGAGATGAATAACACACTAATAAAATAAAATAAACTAATAAAAACGAATAACAAAATAATAATACTTTATTTGCTTCTTTACCAATAATAATCGATGACTGAACTTGTTGACAAATAAGGGTACAATTATTTTCCTCGTTGAGACTTAAATCTATAGTCTGTTGAACTTTAAATTTAATTAACTGTTGAAATTTAACTACCAAAATGAAGAAATTGTAAAAAAAATTGAAGGAAAATTTCAATATTTGCCTGTTTGATAATTGGCTCCATGATTACGAATTAAAACTGTGGGAAAAAAAGTGTGAAAATAGAGAAATTCCCGAAGAACTAATATGTATTTATATTATTCTCATATTAGAACGATTGAAGGAAAATTTCAATATTTGCCTATTTTTGAATTGATTCCGTGAAGGGACACTATCAGGTTGTGTTTTGAAAATATAAAATTAAAAAAAAGATTTTGAACACTGATGTTTCTAAACACCTACAACATTCTTGTTTTTTGTTAGATCGAAAACGACCCTATGACTAGATTAAAATTATTGAAAGTTTTAGAAAAACTAGACTACATTTAATAAAACAAATCGCTTCAAGAATTGGTCTCATGATTAAAGATTTAAATTGTAATAGCAAAAATATGGTAAATTCTAAAATATTTTCAGATTTAAAATAAAAATCCTGCAGTCATACCAACGTCAGAAAATTAATTTTAATATCAAAATTTGCAATTTCTAATCAATTTTTCTCGAAATTTTCTGTTTTTTGAAAAAAAAAACATGAGCACTGCTGTATTACTGGCACAAAGACCTTTCAAATGAAGTGCTACGTGGTGGGTCATTCCGTTTGAAACTCTCGCCGTTGCTTGAGCACATTTATTTTCAGCGCCCATACATGAAAATTACAGCCCTCTTAACATGAAATTTTAAAAAATACATATTTTTTATTTAATTTAAAAAAAAATGCACAGCTGTATTACTGACATACATATCTTTCAATTTTTAACAGTATTATTAATGATATTATATAGAATGTTATTTATATGAGCTATTTATTGTACTAGTATAAATTTAAAATAAACTATTATTATTTAAATGAGGTGTCACAAAGTGGGTCATCGTATTAAAAATTTTCGAGAGGTGTTTATTGAAGGGGAAATGGTAAGTGACACAGATGTCAACAGTACGTCAAAAGATGTCACCATCAAATTAAAAATTGACGTGTTTCGGGATTTTTTATTTTGCGCTTATTTTTTTATAAATCCGGGGTGGATCAAAAAATCACCCTGTATAAACACCGTGTGTGCTATGTCCAGACTAGTATTTGCTTCCAGGGATTTCAATCATCCCCAAGCTCGAACTACCATTTGAAAACAAATCATCTTATTACGAAAGTGTGTGTACTTTTAGAAGTTTCCTCTCCGAGCTAGACGAAACGGTGTTTTTAGTTTTATTGCAGTTCGCTTTATGGAATGGTAATATCGGCTTATTAAAGTTTAAGTGTATTGAAACGTATTCAGATACGAGCGAACTGAACGGATGAGTGAATTTGTATACGCCCTATACATATATACCTATATATCCGCTGATACGGAAGCGGAAGTAAATTATTCAGGACCAAACTAACGCACACGACGCTTTTTAGAGCCACGGCGGATATTGAAATTTAATCTAATAAATTCTCCTCCCCGCGCGACATAATGGACGGGACTCATGCTACGTTTCCGCATGAGTGCTCGTAAATTTTAAAGGTTAATGGAGGTAAATTGCAAATTTGTCAAGTGAAACAGTCATCATGGATCACATACAGAAATATCGCGTACTTAAAACGCATTACACGAAATTTCAATAGCCGCGGCCGTAATAAATTTCGGAGACTCGTATATCCAAATGCTTCATGCTGAATACCATTTGCCTTGCGATACTAGAATATAACGAAGTTATTACGCGAATTTATATTTGCGTTTGTTTCCGTTAATTTAGGCAATGTAATTTTTAGGAGAATAATAGTTTCTCAAAAGTGTAGGTATATGACAGTCTAGAAAACTGAGACAAAACCTGGAATATAACGAACTGTATTTTACAGTTTTTTTCAATATTTTTAAAATTCTTAAAAAAATATTGTTTTGTTGTCTCTACTAATAATTCAATTGTGAGCAATTCTGCATTAGCTTGAAAAATTACCTGAGATAATATATTTATTAAAGTTGAAATCTTCAATCCTTTTTTCCTATGATATAAGGAGAAATCAGGAAACTGAAACACCTGAAACTGAAACCGTACAAAAACTAATGGGACATAAAAAGTTATTATTTCTTTATTTAGTGAGTTATTTCTGCTGCTTTGGTTAATTACCGTCTGAAAGGTAAATTATGTACAAAACTACTTGCTCTTGAATAATTTGGTGGTATAGAAAATTGCTGCTGGCGAAATATTACACATTTTGCGGAATGATACATCCCAAATAATTACGTGAACTTTTAACTTGGGCAACGTAACTGCTTTGTACTGCCGAAATTTAATTCTCCCTTCCACAAATCCGCCAGCAATTTCATTTACTCCAGCGCCAAGTTGCTCGGCCTCAAGCTAATCCTGCTGCGGGAAAACGTCAGGAACACACGCGTCCTGGGGGCAATTACGGTCGGGGGCGGCGTCGCCGCCTCCCGGGATGCACGCATGCAGGCATGCATAAAATACGACTTCTGCGACTGCGGCTGCTTTTACTTGCAAATGTCGCCGGGGCGTAATTAGGGCCCTATAAATACGCGGCGGAATCGATCACTTCGGCACATATTACCCCCCACCCCCCTAGGGGGTGGCGTAATATGTGCGGGGGCGGCGAACCACGTGTGCCCCGAAAATCACGCACGGCGGCCGGATGATTCGATTATAATTACCGGAGCCGCACGCACAAGCGGGCCGCTGATTGAAAAATTTTGAGCCCGAATTTCGTGGCGATTGTGAATTTTTTTTTTGCGGCCTGAATTCCTGATGGATTGGGAGTTAAAAAATTGGCCGCCCCGGTTTAAAATGTGGGCTCAAATACGTGCGACACACACAAAAATTTATCGAAATGTACTCCGTCGAGGGCAGTTTTTTATAAATAACTGTAGAACTGATAAAATACAAATTGCGGCTTTTGTTACATACATTCTATAGCCAGAATGAAAATTTTCTATTCAAAGTTCGCACCAAATTTGTTTTAGTTCATAATTTTAACATCCTATTAAAATTCAGTAATTTGTGTATCGGCTGTTTATCTCTAAGTTAAATTAATAATTGTCATCTGTGTTTACATAAGTGCATAATAACATTTCTGCTTGGTGCAGAAAATACAGATTTCACAATATGGAGATGAAGGGTGGTAGATAGTTGTAGAAAGAATTCAACTGATATTACAAATGCGACTGAAACGTAATGCTGGTTCAGTTGTCAGCGGCAGTAAAAAACCTCACTAAATTTATTAAAATACATTGAAAAATATTTAGAAATTTTCAAGTATTGAAAATTCTTAAGAAATCTTGGAAGATTTTCTTGGAAATTTAATAAAATTTAAGATGAGCATAAATTTATTAAGAAACTATGTAAGGATCCTCTAGAAATTTAAAAAATCACTGAGATATCTCTAGAAACATTGAAAATCATTATAAATAAAGAGAATTAATGAGAAATATTTGGAAATTTGAATTTTAAGCATGAATAAAACTATATATGTATAATAGGATATAATATTTCGTGAATCTATAAAATGTTCAGTACATTATTTAAGAAATATATAAATTACGTTTAAGGTTTTATCCATAAATTACCAGTTATATATATATTTAAGGTTGTTATATTTTGTACTTACTGGTAAGTAATATATATTTATTTTTGTTTTATTTTATGATTTATTTCTTTTGCCTGACTAGTTTAGATTATTAAAAACCATCATCATCATATAACCGAAACTAATCAGGTGAAAGAAATAAATCATAAAATATAATAAAAATACATATTTCTTACCAGTAAGTACTAAATATAACAACCTTAAAAGTATACAAATATTCATAGAAATGTTATAATGATAATTGACAGAATATGTATCCTTAAAATTATTGAGAAATCTTTAGAAACATGGAACATCATTTCGAAATCTCCAAAAATTATTGAAAACTCTCAAATAACTTTGCGAAGTATTGAGAATCCTTTAGAAATTTGGAAAATTAGTAAGAAATCTCTAACATTCTTGAAAATACTTGCAAAATCTCTACAAATTTAATGAATTATTGAGAAATCTTGAGAACTTATTCAACATATTATTTTTTAAACAAAAACAATTCTATGAAACTATGTCTACATCACAAAAAATATTAAGGATCCTCCAGAAATTTTAAAAATCAGTGAGATATCTCTAGAAATCTTGAAAATCATTAAAAATAATGAGAATTATTTAACAATATTACGAAATTTGCATTTTAAGGATGAATAAAAGTATATATTATAATGATAATTGACAGAATATGTATCCTTAAAATTATTGAGAAATCTCTAGAAACATGGAACATCATTTCGAAATCTCCAAAAATTATTGAAAACTCTCTAGTAACTTTGCAAAGTATTGAGAATCCTTTAGAAATTTGGAAAATTAGTAAGAAATCTCTAACATTCTTGAAAATACTTGCAAAATCTCTACAAATTTAAAGAATTATTGAGAAATCTTGAGAACTTATTCAAGATATAATTTTTTAAACAAAAACAATTCTATGAAACTATGTCTACATCACAAACATTATTAAGGATCCTCTTGAAATTTTAAAAATCAGTGTGAAATCTCTAGAAATCTTGAAAACCATTATAATTAAAGAGAATGATTGAGAAATATTTGGAAATTTGAATTTTAAGGATGAATAAAAGTGTAAAAATGATAATTGACAGAATATGTATCCTTAAAGTTATTGAGAAATCTTTGGAAACATGGAACATCATTTAGAAATCTCCAAAAATGATTGAAAAATCTCTAGTAACATTGCGAAGTATTGAGAATCGTTTAGAAATTTGGAAAATTAGTAAGATCATAAAATTAAGAAAGAAGAAAGAAAACCAATAAGAATTTAACAATAAAAAACTAATAAACAATTATACTTATATTAACAATACAAACAATTATACACTAACCACAAATACACAACACTACAAAAAATACTTAATCTTTCAATTACATCCGTTGACAGAGAAGAATTAAAACTATTAAACGCAGGACACAAATATGCATTAACCCCAAAAAAATATCAATTTTCTTGAAAACATTCTTGAAAATACTTGCAAAATCTCTACAAATTTAAAGAATTATTGAGAAATCTTGAGAACTTATTCAAGATATTATTTTTTTAACAAAAACAATTCTCAATGGATTTTCTCTGAGGTCAAAGTTAATTCTACTGAATATGGTGTTACTTTTCCTGAAATTGATTTTACATTTTCTGAAATTGATTTTTTTTCTTCTGAAATTCATTTTACTTTTTCTACAATAGAAGTTGAAAAGGTTAAGTTAAATGTAAAAGGCAAAATATATTAACTGCCAATGCCAACTGCCAATGTCAAAATCTGTGTCCTCCAAATCTCTTACAATCAGAATTTGTCAAATGTATAGCTACAATGTTGTGAATTCATAAATACCAACTTTGTGTCACATTTACCTTTTCTACAATAAAAGTCGAAAAGGTTAAGGTGAAGGTAAAGGGGAAAAATATATTAACTGCCAATGTCAAAATCTAACAATTTTCTGAAGTGTCCTCCAAATCTCTAACAATCAAAATTTGTCAAATGTATAGCTACAATGTTGTAAATTCATAAATACCAAATTTGTGTCACATTCTGTCAGATGTGAAAATCTGTAATATTTTGAATTTCAACAACTGTTGATTATTCACCTACTTTCCATCTGAATTCTGCAAAAAAAAAAAAAAATCATAAATTATTAAAATTTGTAAAATTTTCAAATGCATCTGCCAAAATCTGTTAATTTTTAAGCTTCACCTGTTAAATTTTGTCATATTTACAACTTTAATAATTGAAGAAGGTTATTTTTGGTATCTTATTTTTTTAATTGGAAATTATTCAATTTAATTATTAACAGTGATTTACCTCTTTTTGGTTTCAATTAAAATAAGGATGGATTCATCAAATTTTTAGGTCGAAACTAAATATAATATTGTTTTATTTTCTTGCCACTCTCAATCTTTTTTCATCAGAAGTGAAACTCTGTACAAATTACAACTGCAACTCTCGGAATATGTATGTAGCTTTCTGCTAATAAATATTATTAATATTAATTAACTATCAAAATCTGCCAAATTCTGAAGTGTGCTTAAAATTTTGAGTGATACTATCAAAAGTTGACAAATAATTACTTCCAGATGTGAAAATTTCTCAATTTGCACGAATGATAATTATATATTTTTTTAAAATTCAATAATACTCTGCCATTGAATATTGTGATACATAAACACCTTATGGCATATACATATTATATTCGTTATGGCCACATATTATAAGTGTGTGATAACAAATTATTATTTATTGATATATTACTGTCAAAATATTTTCAACTGTCTAGCTGTGAAAATTTCTAAAAAAATTAACTCCAGCTGACAAATCTTTTCCAAAGCAAACTCTCTAATTTTTTTTTAAATTTTCTATAAAATCGTCCAAATCCTAACAACTCTAACTATAAAATCTGCCAAATTCTGCAGTGTACAAATAAGTACTTCCAGATGTGAAAATTTGACAATTTACACGAATGATAATAGTATTTTAATAAAAAAATTCAATAATACTCTGCCATTGAATATTGTGACACATAAACACCTTTTGGCATATCTTATATTCGGTATAATACATGTGGCCACATTATAAGTGTGTGATAATAAATGATTATTTATTGATATTTTACTGTCAAAATATTTTCAACTGTGAAAAGTTGTGAAAATTTCTAAACAAATGTAACTCCAGCTGACAAATTTTCCAAAGCAAACTCTCCAAATTTTTTTTAATTTTCAATTAATATCGTCTAAATTTTAACGTGTGGGAGCTATTAACCGAATTCAATAGATGCAGTTAAAAATTTGATAAATCTTAACAATTTCAATTGAAAATTTAATATATTTGAAGAGCTCTCTGAAAATTTTGATAGTAGGAGTTTTAAAATTTGTACAGATTTTCAAACAAAATCGTCAAAATCTATACATTTTTAGCTCCAGTTCTAAAATTATTTCAAATATATCGTATAACAATTATATTATATTTTCTATTGCAACTATCACAATCTGTAAAATTTTCATCTGCGACTGTGAAAATCCACACTAATTTATATCAACAAGCAATTGAAATCCGACACATAACTGCATATATTGCAAATTTTATTATATTTGAAGAGTTCTCTGAAAATCATATTGCATATTGATAGTAGAAGTTTTAAAATTTGGACAGATTTTACTCATGAAAATTCTATTATATTTTCTTTTGCAACTCTCCAAATCTGTAAAATTTGTATCTGCAACTGTCAAAATCTGCAATTTATTTCAACAAAACAATTGAAATCCGACACAGAACTGCATATATAGCAAATTGCTCAAATTTGTGAAATTTTCAAATTCAACTGCCAAATTTTGTCTTATTTGAGATATTTTGGAAAAAAGTTACTTAATTGTACAAGTACGAAATGAAACATTTTTAGGAAGGAACCTTTTATGAAATTACTGTTAAATCTAACAAATAATATTTACTATTTGTCGCAGTATTTTTACAGTTGATAAACATTTTCTCAAATTTATTATCTCAGAAATCGATAATGCATGTTTCCCATCTGTGGCAAACTTGAGCACGCACGTTGTGTATTAAACCACCGATACTAATAAATAACTTGGACGTCTCACACGCAAATTAATTTGATCCCAATTATACCATTAGCCCACGCACAAAGTTAACCTGCCGCTGCTCATGCTTACATTTACATGCCGCACGCTGTGTATTGAAGCACCAAAACTAATAAATAACTTCGACGGCTTACACCCAAATTAATCCGATCCCGATTATACCTCACAGCCCGTGTATACAATTAATCTGTTGTTGTTTGCGTTCAGATTTGCATGCGACGTTATCCGTCACAGTTCACTTTCCAGTGCCAATAATAAGTGTAATAATTTCGTAAACTAGCCCCGCCCCATCAAATACCACCCATGATTATAGAGGAGACCGCGAGGCAAGAAAAAAGTCTCTCGAATGCCTGTTATTACCGCTAAGTACAACCTGGAAAGTTCAGCATTCCTCTCGCTCAGCTGGGCCCAAGAGCCTTCATTGTTCAGCCTCGCGTTCTTCTCGCTCCAGGTCTCGCCTTGCAAATACTCAAGTTTCGGTCCTGAAGGAAAACTGCACGTAATTGAGGAGAGAAATTTTATCCCAGTTAAAATAGCAAGTGCCTGATAATTGTCGTGTAATTTCATGTTTACGTCCCTAATTGTTCTGGCTGTTGAGGATCTGGTAATGGTATTTTTTTTAATTTTCCACAAATGTAGAAATATGCAGTCGCTTACTAATTGCATACGAAAAATTAACTGCTGAAATATTAAGAAAAAAGAATAATATATGAAGTATGAAGAAAAAGAGTAATTGAAGCAAATTAATGATAGTTGCATGTAGAAAAAATATTTCCTGGCTTTAAGGAACACGTTTATTGAGAATTTATTTTTGTTTATTAATCTCGTAGATGTAGAAAAATTAAACTCGAAACTTTTCAAACCTCCAAGTTTTTTTTTCTGTTTCCTATATGATTTGAGGGTGTGTTTGCTTTTGAGCGCAGGGCCTATTCACCTAATGATTTATTCGGCTTATGGTCCTATTAAACTTTACTACTTTATTTTCTTCGCCGGGGCGGCGGAAAATGGGGGGGGGGGGGACGTCGGCGGCGGCGTTGCAGGAAAAAAGTTGGGAACTAGTCAGCGAAATGTGCCGTATAATTTATTGTTTCAAGTCCGGCCGGACGGTCAGTGGATTTTTCGATTATAAAACAAGCGAACACGCCGACGGAAAAACAGAGGAGTCCGTATTTACAAAAGTTAT
This sequence comes from Othius punctulatus, assembly GCA_951805005.1. Taxonomy (NCBI): domain Eukaryota; kingdom Metazoa; phylum Arthropoda; class Insecta; order Coleoptera; family Staphylinidae; genus Othius; species Othius punctulatus. The sequence goes on from OX638142.1 coordinate 77,444,693, forward strand.
AATTCATAAATTCATTGCCTTCGATAAAAAGGGCAGGTTTTTGTGCTAAATATTAATGGGCCCATACATTACACAGTAATAATACTTACATTATTACAAAACTAAAAATTGTACTACTTTTCAGTCCAATGTTATCAGCCATCGTTAATTACGTATTGAGTTTGATAAAGAACCATTTTTGATCAAAAGTGTTTTATTCACAAAAGCAGATAATCTATAATTCGATTTAGTTAATGTAATAGTAATTGCACGCATGTACTTTAGTTCATCAAGGTTTTTGTTTCGATTTAGTTAATGCAATAGTAATTGCGTACACATGCTTTAGTTCATCAAGGATTTTGCTAAATTATGTTAAAATGTAATGTGTCATTTATTTACATGAGGCAATGTATTTATATGTTGAGTGTTTTCCTGTAATTGGGATTTGTGGCAAATTGGAAAAATTATTATTATTTGTTAATTTAGTGAAAATTTTTCAAACTTTTCAGTTTTATACCTTTTCAACTTTAATTTAAAAAAAGTCAATTTCAGAAAAATTTGGACGCATATCGGGGATTGTAAAACCAATTTCAAAAAAGTAACATCAATTTGAGAAAAAGTAGAGTTAATTTCATGAAATCAATTTCAGAAAAAGTAAGATGAAAGAAAAATTATCATTGCCAAATTATTCTATATCTTAATCATTGTTTCTAATTTATGACCAATAAATACATCATTTGCTATTTGAGAATTTGAGAAAAAGTAGAGTTTATTTCATGAAAAAGTTGAACGAATATCAGGGATTGTAAAAACAATTTCAGAAAAAGTAACTTCAATTTGAGAGAAAGTAGAGTTAATTTCACGAAATCAATTTCAGAAAAAGTAAGATGAAAGAAAAATTAACTTAGATCACAAAAAGTTGAACGAATACCAGGGATTGTAAAAACAATTTCAGAAAAGTAACATCAATTTGAGAAAAAGTGGAGTTAATTTCATGAAAAAGTTGAACGAATATCTGGGATTGAAAAAACAATTCCAGAAAAAGTAACATCAATTTGAGAAAAAGTAGAGTTAATTTCATGAAATCAATTTCAGAAAAGTAAGATGAAAGAAAAATTAACTTAGACTTAACCTTATCAACTTCAATTTTAGAAAAAAATTATTCTACTTTTTCTGAATTTGATATTAGTTTCTCGTGTTCAAAATGTATAGTAACGAGACTTCACTTAATCTGCTTCAATTTCACAAAAAATAATTCCACTTTTTCTGTATTTGATATTATTTTCTCTTGTTCAGAAGGTATAGTAACGATATTTTAGTGGCTATCAATCTGCGTTATAATTTTTGTACTTTATAATAATTGTCATTATAGGAAATGATGTATTTATTGGTCACAAATTAGAAACAATGATTAAGATATAGAATAATTTGGCAATGATGGAAGCATCAGCCTTTGATTAGCCAAACACAATTTCAGAAAAAGTAAGATGAAAATCAGAAAAATTAACTTAGACTTTATCTTATCAACTTCAATTTCAGAAAAATTAATTCTACTTTTTCTGAATTTGATATTTGTTTCTCGTGTTCAAAATGTATAGTAACGAGACTTCACATTATCTGCTTCAATTTCAGAATAAATAATTCCACTTTTTCTGAATTTGATATTATTTTCTCTTCTTCAAAAGGTGTGGTAACGATATTTTAGTCGCCATCAACCTGCGATATAATATTTCTACTTTATAATAATTATCATTATAGCAAATGATGTATTTTTTATTGGTCACAAATTAGAAACAATGATTAGGATATAGAATAATTTGGCAATGATGGAAGCATCAGCCTTTGATTAGCCAAACACTGGGTGGCAAATATCTGTAACCACAATTTCCATTAAGTTTTGCACCAAAACTATCATAACTGGGATACTATAAGAGACACAAATTAGAAACAATGATTAGGATATAGAATAATTTGCCTATGATAGGAGAATCAGTCTCTCATTAGCCAAACATTAGATGCCATTAGAGAATCAGTCTCTCATTAGCCAAACATTAGATGCCAAAAATCTGTACCCAATTACAATTTCCATTAATTTTTAATATTTCTATAGAAAAACTCAAAACACAGTTACAGTAGATAATTCGATACAAATTAGAAACAATAATTAGGATATAGAATCATTTGGCTATGGTAGGAGAATCACTCTCATTAGCCAAACATTAGATGCCAAAAAATCTGTACCTAATTACAGTAGTAGTAACAATATTTTATTGGCTATCGACCTGCGGTCTTTCCGCCTCCTAATTACAATTTCCATTATTTTTTAATATTTCTAATAAAAAACTCATCATAACTGGGATATATCTCTATCAAAGCTATCATAACTGGGATATTGAGACACACTTTCTTAATGTAATCATGTGGCAGGTGCATACAATCGGCGTTTAAGTTGTTGATCAAAAATCTTGTGGCTCTGAAACTGGCACTCGATAAATTAGACCGCACCTGACTCTTCATGGTATTCTCCATGACCGTCATCTGCTCGGCCAGCGATTGCCATATAAGTAAGCCGGCCTCTTGGCGTCCACTGAAAGCCGGAACGAAATCTGTGAAATGTGTCAGTGAGACACCGTGGAAAGTAAGAAGACTCAAAAAATGCTCTCATTTGTTTCCAATGTATGAAGTTTAAATTATCAGGTATACAAATTGTAATTTGTAAAAGTTATTGGAATAATCAGATTCTGGAGGATTATAACAAGATTTAAAAAAGTGTGTATACAGGGGTCCCAGTTATCATGGTCAACATGGGCAATATTCTCAAATATTCCACTATGAGACTCAAAACATGCTTTCGTAGAATATTTGTTTCAAATGTATGAAGTTTTGTTATCAGAAAATTTGTAAATTATAAAAGTTATTACTAATCGGATTCTGTAGGATTATAACTTGTTAAATTTGACTGATATTAATAGATACAGTATAAAATTGGTATTTTTTTAATAAATACAGTTGAATATATGATATTTGCAAATTTCGACCGATTTTAAATATTTACAATTGCAAATTCTAAATATTTGAACAGTTTCAATCAAATTTTTTGGCAGATTTGATTCATTCAATTGAAAAATTTGGTAGAATTCTACAGACACTTGTAAATTTTATGCGGTTTTACTTCTCAATTGCAAATTTTAAATATTTGAACCGTTTCAATCAAAAGTTTTGGCACTTTTGATTCATTCAATTGAAAAATTTGGTAGAATTCTACAGACACATGTAAATTTTATGGGATTTTACTTCTCAAAGTAAAATCTTGGCAGATTTTGACAATGTGACAGAATGACAGATTTAGAGACTATCTCTTCAAAAATAGGGTAGTTTTACTGTAGCAGTTGAATATTTTCGACAAGTTCAATTGAAAAATTAACTTATTTTTGACAGTTGTTTTTGAAAATTTCATAGATTTTAACAGTTACAGTAGATAATTCGACACATTTTAATACAGATCTACTTTGTATTAAAATCTGTCGATTTACTATTTATAATTGCAAATTTTAAATATTTGAGCAGTTTCAACCAAAATTTTTGGCAGATTTGATTCATTCAAGTAAAACATTTTGTAGAATTGTACAGACACTTGTATATTTTATGGGGTTTTACTTCTCAAGGTAATATCTTGGCAAATTTTGACAATGTTGCAGTTAAAAATAACATATTTAGAGACTATCTCTTGAAAAATAGATTATTTTGACAGTAGCAGTTGAATATTTTGACAAGTTCAATTGAAAGATGAATTGATTTTCGACAGTTGTTTTTGAAAATTTCATAGATTTTGACAGATTTTAACAGTTACAGTAGATAATTCGACAGATTTTAATACAGATCTACTTTGTATTAAAATCTGTCGATTTTCTATTTTCAATTGCAAATTTTAAATATTTGAACAGTTTCAATCAAAATTTTTGGCAGATTTGATTCATTCAAGTGAAAAATGTGGTAAAATTCTACAGACACCTGTAAATTTTATGGGGTTTTACTTCTCAAGGTAAAATCTTGGCAGATTTTGACAATGTTGCAGTTAAAAATGACAGATTTAGAGACTATCTCTTGAAAAATAGATTATTTTGACAGTAGCAGTTGAATATTTTGTCAAGTTCAATTGATAGATTAACTGATTTTCGACAGTTGTTTTTGAAAATTTCATAGATTTTGACAGATTTTAACAGTTACAGTAGATAATGCGACAGATTTTAATACAGATCTACTTTGTATTAAAATCTGTCGAATTATCTACTGTAACTGTTTAAATCTGTAAATCTGTCAAAATCTATGAAACTCAGTTAATTATTGATTGTGCAACTGTTATACTTGATAATGTATGGTTTAAGAGGAAAAGATGAATAATTATAATTAGAGCTTGAAGATATAGTTGGCAGAACAGACAGATGTAGGTAGATAACGTAGGAAATTTGACAGATATTGCTAAATTGACCAATATTGCTAAATATTGAGTAGAAAATTTGATTGATTTTAATAGATACATTAGAAAATTTGGCAGAGTTTTATAGATACTGTAGAAAATATGACATATGACAAATTTCGGTAAATTTGCAATATTTACAATTGGACAGTTTCAAGATTTTTTTTTGCAGATTTGATTCCTTAATTGATTTTTTTTTGTAGATTTCTACAAACACTTATAAATTTTACAGGGTTTTTCTTCTCAAGGTAAAAACTTGATATATTTTGACTGTTGCAGTTGAAAATGACAGATATATATATATATATATATATATATATATATATATATATATATATATATATATATATATATATATATATATATATATATATATATATATATATATATATATATATATATATATATATACTATAATTTGAAAAATAGATTATTTTGAGAGTAGCAGTTGCATATTTTGACAAGTTCTATTGAAAGTTTGACTAATTTTTGATAGTTGCTTTTTAAAATTTCACAGATTTTGACAGACATAGTACAACATTTGACAGATTTTAACAGATACAGTAGACAATTCGACACATTTTAATACAAAGTAGAAAATCTGACAGATTTTGGTACATAAAGTAGGAAATTTGACAGATTTTAACAAATACAGTAGAATATTTTACAGATTTTGTTAGATACTGTACCAAATATGATATGATCATATGATATGTATATGATATGATATGATGATGTATAATGTATATGATACAATTTTGAGATTTGGATAATTGCATTTCAAAATATGGGAAATTTAGACGGTTTATAATTGCAAATATAACAGTTCTAACAAGTCAGTTATAGGTAGAAATGTACTATTTTGGCAAATGCAGTAGTAAAAATTAGTTAAATAAAGTTTGTGTTTGACACATTTTGATAGATACTGTAGAAATTTAACAGATTTCCAATCGAAAGTTTATCTGATATTTGACAGTTGCTTTTGAAAATTTCACAGATTTTGACAGACATAGTATAACATATGACAGATTTTAACAGATACAGTAGACAATTCGACACATTTTAATACAAAGTAGAAAATCTGACAGATTTTGGTAGATAAAGTAGGAAATTTGACAGATTTTAACAAATACATTAAACTTCTTTACAGCTTTTGTTAGATACTGTACAAAATATGGGAAATTTAGACGGTTTATAATTGCAAAAATAACAAACTTGAAGATTTCAGTTGTAACATTTGGCGGATTTTCACAAGTCAATTATAGCTAGAAATGTACTATTTTGGCAAATTCAGTAGTAAAAATTAGTTAAATAAAGTTAGTATTTGACACATTTTGATAGATACTGTAGAGATTTGACAGGTTTTCATAGACACAGTAGACCATTTTGCAGATTTTAATAGACATGTAGAAAATTTAATAGATTTTTTATAGATGCTGTAAAAAAATATGACCGGTTTTGCTAAATACAATAGAAAATTTGATTGATTTCAATAGATACAGTAGAAAAATTGATAGATTCTAATAGATGCAGTAGAAAATTTGACCGATTTTTTTACAGATATATGTAGAACATTGGACAGATTTAGTTAATTTAGCTAAGTACAGTAGAAAATTTCATAGATTTTAATAAATACAGTAGAAACTTTGACATAATTTTATAGCTTTTATAACTACAGTGAAATCAATGATACAGTTTGACAGATATAGATATAGATATAGCAGAAAATTTGTCAGATTTTTTTTTATAGATACAGCAGAAAATATGACAAATTTTGCGAAATACAGTAAAACAATTTACTTCAATAGATATAATACAGTTGAAAATATGACATATAATAGCGCAAAGTTGCAAATGTGTTACAATTTTGCAGCTTTGGATAATTGCATTTGAAAATATGGCAAATTTAGACAGTTTACAATTAAAAATATATCAAATTTGAAGATTTCAGTTGGAAACTTTGGCGGATTTGACAACTCAGGTTAAACAATTTGCAATCTTAACAGTTTTAACAGTTACACCTAGAAATGTAACTATTTTGACAGGTGCAGTTAAAAATTGGTCAAATATAGTTAGTATTTAACACATTTTGAGTTACAAATGTGACTCTTTTGACAAGTGCAGTTAAAAATTGGTTAAATACTGTTGGTATATAACACAATTTGATAGATACAGTAGAAATTTGTCAGATTTTGATAGATACATTAGAAAATTTTAAAGATTCTAATAGACAAGTAGAAAATTGGATAGATTTTTTTATAGATACTGTTAAAAAAATATGACAGATTTTGCTAAATACCGTAGAAAATTTGATTGATTTCAATAGATACAGTAGAAAATTTGATAGATTCTAATAGATGCAGTAGAAAATTTGACAGATTTTGTATAGATATAGTAGAAAATTTGACAGATTTAGCTAAGCACAGTACAAAAAATCATACATATTAAAAGATAGAGTAGCAACTTTGACATATTTTTATAGATACAATAGAAAATATGGCATATGATCTTGTAGAGTTGCAAATTTGCTACAATTTTACATGATTGGATAATTGCATTCGAAAATATGGCAAATTGAGAGGAAAAATTTGGCTGATTTCGACAGCTAACGATATAAATATTTGGAATTTTAACAGTTTTCAAAATTATCGTTAGAAATTTTACTATTTTGACAGATACACTGTCTTTTGACTTAAGAATTTATTTATTTATTTATCCAGGGGAAGACCTCCCAATATACAATAAATATACATAATTTACAAAATAATAAATATGTATAATTTTGTCTGAGAAATAATTTTAGTTGTGATGTAGACATATTAATTAGTCAGATCTTCTGCGGAAACGCAATATTTCACAGATTTAACCAGATACTGTTAAAAAATGTGTGTAACTGTCTATACACTTGAAGATTTATTTTCTAAAATTTGGCGAATTTTGACAGCTCAGGTTATAAAAATTTGCAATTTTAACAGTTTTCATAATTATACTTGGAAATTTTACTATTTTGGCAGGTGCAGTTAAGCATTAGTCAGATGTTTCAGACATCTAATAATTACATATTACCTCTAAATTTGAAACATCTGACTAATGCTTAACTGCACCTGCCAAAATAGTAAAATTTCCAAGTATAATTATGAAAATTGTTTCTTCATAATTCATAGAGAGAATAAATAGACACATACATATAATTATATACCGGGTGTCCTAGATATCGTGCTAAAACTGGTGATTTGCGGAAAAATATTGTAGTTTGAAAAATGATTTATTCTTTTTATGTTCGTTTTCATATTTATTTATTTTTGTGTGTACTTGTAGCTTTTCTTCTAATAAATAATCTTATTATTATTTTCTCATAAACGGTAAGAGATAGATAAATGGTTACATAAAAAAATATTTTGAGGCCAAAGCCTACTTAGCAAAGCAAATAAAAGTCTCAAAAATTAAATTGTTTGGCTACTATTGGCGAAAAACAAAATCACTGAATTTTCAATTTTGCGCTCTAGCTCGAATTTCGAATTTATATTCGATTTATATTTATGCGCGGAGTAGAAAGAGTGCACAGCAGTACTATTTCGTATCTTCCCATTTCTCTCGCACTCATTCTTTCCGCGCTATGCTGCCATGTGGGAATTCCAGCCCTGTATACCAATTTTGCATATTTTCAAAATACTCAATGAAACTCAATAATTCTAACTTTTCCCTTATGCCATCTTCTTCCGGAGATCTCCTGAAACCTGTTACCACACATAAAAGCTATACTCATTCTGATAAATTACTCGAAGCTTCATAGATAATGCAAGTACCTAGAAGAGGTGCTCTCGGACTGGCATTTCTTGTGCCATTTCGCTTTGTTGCTCGGAAAGTTCACACTCCCGGCCTTCGTCGCATCTCCTCTTGCACCCGACTGAATCGGAGCCGTGGCAATTTATTCCACCATTAACGCCCATGAAAGCGCCGTAATAAGTCTAATAAATTGCATCGGAAATGCCAATCCGAGACACTTAGGCGCTCGTAACGGAAATACCACCAGAAAATTATCGCCTGTAATCATCATACAGAAAAATTCCAAATTATTTATCATGTATCTTAAGCAGCTCAACAAAAGTGGATATTATTGATGCGAAATTTAAAAATTCTTGGTATTTTTTTCCGTTATAATTTGTTTTTTTGGCTGTAAGAAAATATGTACTTACTGCAACAAATCGTCAATTTCAAAAAACCCAATTTTTGTAATTGTTTTTACATAACGTATATTAATAAGTGATTAGTTCATTAAGTAATTAGAGTTTAGTCAATGAAAAGTTACGTACGTCCTGCAACAAATCGTCATTTGGAAAAAAAATGTGTCTTTAAATGTTTTTGACGTAAAGTATGTTAATAAGTAAATAGGAAGTTTAATTCCCTAGAAATATTTTGCAAGAAATATTCAAAATTCGCGCGTGTTTTTATAATTTTAATTTGCTCAGGAGCAAATATCCCGCCAGCCTTTAATGACTCGAACTTGAGCTCCTTGCGGACTGCAATTTAATAACATCCCTCCGGAATCTCAAATATTTAATTGCTGGAAAAACGGAGCGCGTTCTTTATTAACAATTTTTAGTTGCGTTCACACCGGTGGTAATTCTCCGCCAATAATAAAGTGCCGCCGGCGACTTCATATTTTCCTTACGATCCCGGCGATATAAAAATGTAATAAAGCCTTGGACCGAGTGCCTGGATGAAGATGAGGAAGGTTGGGTGTATGTGTGCTGGTGTGCAAGTTCATCAACTCGAGTTACGACGCTGATTAATATCCGCACTGGAATCCGTCACCTACGGATATATGGGGCGGAAATACGTGGAGAATGTGGAGACGTTCGCGGCGTTCGAAATTTTTAAGAAATATTTTCACATATTCATTAAGCGATTTAATGGTGCAGCGTCAGCGTAATAAATATTTTTCGTGATACTTAATTGTAATTACATAGTATCGGTACTGACTCCATGCTTGTTATTTAACTGATATCAGCCACGGCCTATATAAAATATTACCTATGAAATAATAAAAATTGAACGCAGTGTTAAATAATTATCATAAATAAAAATCGAACACAGTGTTACATTTATTACCATTTGGCACGATATTTGCAATATTTATGGAGTTCATTTATGATTAATCAGAGGCACATTACAAATACACAATGCGCTGGAGGACACGTCTTGTGAGCGTAATTGTTTGAGTAGGTTTCTTGTAAATGTCAAAATACGATTTGTTATTGCTGAAAGGTCACGACTTAACAGCTCATTTCACACGGCGGGAGTATATGGAGCACTCGTTAAGTCCACAAATGCTAGGGACGCAGAATTAGATCACATGAAAACCGAACGATTACAGTGCAGAATTATTTGCGGTAATTGCAGGACTGAGATTTGATCGCCGCCTTTCATTGAGATTTGTTAATAGATTACGATATAGTCCACAGCCAGGCTGCATGTTTACACAAAAATACCAGCATTATGTAAGAATTTTAATGCCACTTCCGGTTATACCGGAAATTGCACTTATTTAAGTTATTTAAATGGAATTGTGCCAGATGTGTGGTATTAACTTATTCAATTTTCTATTTACACACATAGTAAATATTCCATAACTAAATTATGAAGATACTAAAATAATTAATTATTAAAATAATAGTAATACTAAAAAATAAGGAAATCCAATTTCCACAAACCTACTTAATAATATTTTGTTTGAAATATTTTATGAATATTAAAATTTATAATATCTGTAAGTTATATTAGCAATTTCTATTTACAATTATTTCTATTTTCCGGATTTTTATTATCTTGTGTTATTATATATTATATTATAAAGTTATTTCGTGCCGCAAATTCGTTTATTATATTTAAAATTGGTGTTTTACGGTTCCAAGGCGCCATCAAGCCGTGCAAGGATTTGCCACCTTCGACTCCCCCACATCTCGCATTTAATAACACCTCTTATATCGCATGATGACCCGAGGAAGAGCGTTTTTCGCTCGAGCGTCATCTGCCGCACCGTAAACGGGCAATTTATGGTTATTCGCTAGAAAAATTACGGAAGAAAAAAGTTTATGGAATCATATGTAACGTCATAAACAAGGTGTCCACGGTAATAAAAGTAAAACATACTCGGTACGCCAGATGTTAGCGCGGGGATAAAACTGGCTTTAAGTACATATATTTTTTTCTATTCCGTCATATGGGTCAGGCTGACGTGCACGTGTCCGAAAATTTCTTTTCCGCGTTATATAAGAAAATAGTACTTTACGGTGTGCAAGCACATAAAAGTCACGTGTCTGCACTATAAACCGAATTAGCATATGATTTTACTTGGAAGCATTGTTTGCATGTAGGCAATAAATTTGCGGTAAATATACAATATGGTAATAGTGGATTTATGAGGCGTACTTTCTGGAATTTAAAATAATTTACGTGCGTCAATGTTTCATTTCAATGACCATATTTAGTGCAAAAATTGTTGCGGTCGTATGCAAGTAAATTGAAATTTAAAATGCGCATGCACGTTTATACATTATGCAATAAATTGGGGATGATGTGTATGTTATATCTGGATAATGATGTATTGTGTACAGATTAAGGATTAATAATTCGCTGCTCTATTGGACTAATTGGCGGTACAATTATAATATTGCGCAGCAGATTTTTAGGGCTTATGTTAGTCGTATAGGTATTGGTTTGGTTTTACACCCTAATGCCAGAGGGAAGATATACAGAACAATTTATATTAATAAAATCATACAGTACTAACGTATTACAGTGTAATTGCACTGTAATTGCTGTAATTACACTGTACTGACAAAATATGTCAGCCTCAGACAGATTGCGTCCGTACTTTAATGACAAAGTCAGCAGACTACATATTTTGTTACAGCAGTACAGTTTTGTCTGAACCTTTATTTCGATATTTTGCAATTTCTAACCATTTTGTATGAAATTTTCATTTCTGCTTGTCTTCCTTGATTTCCTATAAAACTTTCTATAAAAATCGCAGGAAACCATGGAATTCCTTGATTTCCTATAAAAAAAATCCATACAAATCACAGGATACCATGGACTTCCAAAAAAATCCTATACAAATTTCAAGAAACAAGAAAATTACCTAGCAAACTATGAAGCTACAGGAAAGAAGGAATAAAAATTTCATGAAATTCGGTTTCCTGTGATTTGAATTGAAATTTTTATAGGAAATCATGGAATTCCATGGTTTCCTGCGATTTTAATGGAAAGTTTTATAGGAAACCATGGAATTCTATAAACATTCTATAAAAATTTCAAGAAACAATGAAATTCCCAAAAAAACTATGAAGCTACAGGAACTCCATTTCTTTTTGGCAATTTTCTTGTTTCCTGAATTTTTTATACAGTTTTTATGGAATTCCATGGTTTCATGCTATTTTTATAGAAATTTGTATAGACACAAAATTGTAAGAAACCAGAAAAAATCTATACCAATTGCAGGAACCATGAAATTGGTGGAACTGAGCTGAAACAAAGCAGAAATTGTATGGTTTTTTAAATTAAAAATCGCAGGAATCTAAGTCCATAAGAATTCTATAAAAATTTCAAGGAACGACAACATTTCATAAAAGAATCTACGAAGCTACAGGACTTCATAGTTTTTTAGGCAATTTCTTTATTTCCTGAAATATGTATATGGAATTCTATGGTTCTTAGATACTTTATGAAATTTTCGTTTCTGCTTTTTTTCCTCTTGGTAGTTTTTCTGTCAAATTTGGTAATTCTTCAAATTCTTCTCGATTTTTTATTGAGTTTAATGGTTCATGCAATTTTATAGATATTTTCTGGTTACCTACAATTTTGCATAGAAACTTTTTTTACAAATTAGAACGATTTTTATTTAAATTTTATTCCTGCTTCCTGTAGCATTATAGTTTTTTATGCAATTATATCGTTTCTTGAAGTTTTTATAGAATTTTTATGGAATTTCATAGTTTCCTGTTGTGTTTTATAAATGCAATTTTCATTTTTGCTCTTTTTCAGCTCCATAGTTTTTCTATTGTATTTCTTAATTTATGAAAGTCTCGTCAATTTTTTTAATAAAATTTCACGGTTTGTGCAATTTTTATAGATAATTTCATGGTTCCTACAATTTGTATAGAAATTTTCTGGTTTCTTGTAATTTTGTATAGAAAATGTGTGTTTGTTTTATTTACCATTTTGAATGAATTTTATGAAATTCCTGCTTTCCTGTAGCTTCATTTTTTTGTCAATTTTCTTGTTTCTTGAAATGTTTATGCAATTTCATGGTTTCCTGCGATTTTTATAGAAATTTGTATAGGAATCCACGGAAGTCCATAAAAATTCTATAAAATTTTCACGGAACAAAAAAATTTCCTAAATAATAATAATAATCTTTATTTCGCCTCATATGTAGAGGCAGAAAATACATCAAAATTTCCTAAAAAAAAACACAAAGCTACAGGACGTCATAGTTTTTTAAGCAATTTCTTCATTTCCTGAAATTTGTATAGAATATGGAATTCTATGGTTCTTAGATATTTTATGAAAATTTTCGTTTCTGCTTTTTCTCATCTTGGTAGTTTTTCTGTCAAATTTCGAAAATCTTGAAATTCTTATCGAATTTTAGTTCAATTTAATGGTTCATGCAATTTTTATAGATATTTTCTGGTTACCTGCAATTTTGTATAGAAACTTTTTTTTTTACAAATTCGAACGATTTTTATTTAATTTTTATGCCTGCTTTCCTGTAGCATTATAGTTTTTTATGCAATTATATCATTTCTTGAACATTTGATAGAGTTTTTATGGAACTTCATAGTTTCCTGCTGTGTTTTATAAATGTGTTTCTATTGTAATACTTAATTCATGAAAGTTTCATCAATTTTTTATAAAATTTCTCGTTTTGTACAATTTTTATAGATAATTTCATGGTTCTTGCAATTAGTATAGAAACTTTTCTGGTTTCTTGCAATTTTGTATAGAAAATGTGCTTTTTTACAATTTTGAACGATATTTATGAACTTTTTACAATTTTCTTTTTTTTTACAATTTTTTTCTTTTACAATTTTGAACGTATTTAAAAAAATATATATTCTTGATTTTCTGTAACTTGATAGTTTTATTGTGGCAATTTTCTTATTTCTTGAAATTTTTAAATAATTTTTATGGAATCCATGGTTTCCTGCGTTATTTATAGAAATTTGGTTAGGAAACCACAGAAGTGCATAAAAATTCTACATAAAGTTAAAGAAACAAAAACAAAATGTCTGTTTTTTTTAGAATTTTGAACAAAATTTATTAAAAAAAATATTCATGATTTCCTGTAACTTCATAGTTTTGTTTTGGCAATTTTCTTGTTTCTTGAAATTTTTATACAATTTTCATGGAATCCCATGGAAACCATAGAAGTCCATAAAAATTCTATAAAAATTTCAATTTAAAAAAAATCGTAAAAAGCTACAGCACTTCATAGTTTTTTAGGCTTTTTTTTAAATTTTTGAAAAGTTTTTATAGAATATGGAATTCCACGGTTCATATATATTTTATGAAATTTACCTGTTTGTATTTTCTCAACTTTATAGTTTTTTGTCGAACTAGGTAATTCTTGAATTTTTTATAAAATTTGAACTCCTACTTTCCTGTAGCTTCATAGTTTTTTTTATCAGTTTAATTGTTTCTTGAAATTTTTATAGATCTTTTATGAAATTCTATGGTTTTCTCCGATTTTTATAGAATTTTACATTTCTGCTGTGTTTTACCCTTATAGTTTTTCATTTCAGTTTCTTAATTCTTGAAATTTTGATCGAATTGCAATTTCTTGCAATTTCTTTTCTTGCAATTTGTATAGAAGTTTTCTGGTTTCTTGCAATTTTGTATAGAAAATGTGCTTTTTTTACAATTTTGAACGATATTTATGAACTTTTTATTCTTGATTTCCTGTAGCTTGAAATTTGTATACATTTTTTATGGAATTCTATGGTTTCCTTGATAGAAATTTTATGAAATCTTCATTTCTGATTTGTTTCAGCTTTATAGTTTTTCTTTTGGGTATGATGATTCTTGAAATTCTTATCAACTTGTTATAGAATGTCATGGTTGCTGTAATTTTGTGTATAATTTTGTTTCACGAGCGATGGGATTAAATATTAGTTTTGTAAAGTAGGAGAAACATTTAGAACTTCGTTTCAAATGCAGGACGGTCGACTGAAATTGCATGTTACTGTAAACTTTGCGGTTGATTAAAACGTATTTAAACTGCGTAACCTCGGCGCTTGCGTTTTTTCGCTTCCTCAAAGTGCGCAAACATCGAAATAGCGTATTCATTAGGTCACGCTTCCTTGTATGCAAATCGCCGTCTTGAGCGTTTAATTAAGCAAACATCCATTAAAGATCAAACGCGTTAACCTCTGCGGCCTGGAAGACTGCGATCCCAGGGCTTGATGAAATAATTAGCGGTCTGGCGGGCGCACTTATGCGGAATTATGCCCCGGAGGGTTCCGCCGGTGCGCTTTTTTTTCCGGCTGCGCAAAGTCAAATATTGGCGGACGTGCCGCTGCAGACAATTACAAGATATTTTCCGGGATTCCAGATAAACCCGGCGATCATCTCCGACAATAATATTAAATTTACGAGCGCAATTCCGTGGACCGTAAATCCTCGACGCAACCGTTTTTCGCGTCTCCGCCGTCGATTTTATTTTATTGAGCCCGCCCCCTGCCGCCCCCGGATCGCCCCCGGATAGCCCCCGGAGTCGCCCGGAATTTACATTTCGCGGCGGCCATAATTGACCCGGAGCGTAATTTATCGCGCGGCCGCCCATAAATTCTTGTTATCAATAATGGATTAGGGTAGTTAGTTGCTGGGTATATTGGGTTTGTTGTATATCAAGGGGCTGGCTGTATTGAGGGAGCCAGGCAGCAAATCTTAATGATAAGCCGCCACCCCTGCGCGCTCTCCGGAGGGCGTGATTAATCAGGGGGCGGCAGGAAATCACGTGTGCACACCTCAATCTCAATGTTCCGGGCACAAAAAAAGGGGGGAACGAATGACCCTCGCTTCCGCCAGAAATATATAAAATCCCTTTCATGCAATGCAAATACCGTTCTGCGGCGTGAAGGATGGGGCCGCGGGGGCGGCCAGGCGGCAGATGGGGGGCGGCGAAAGTGGGATGCTGCCGCCGAGGCGCCCACTTTCTTCTCCGTCCATCTCCATCCATTCATTCATCGCGGCAGCCAGTGATGATAATAACGGACGTTTCCCACGAACATTTCATTTTTATTTACTTTTGTTTCCTCGAGGAGGAAGACCTCCATAATTCAAGCGGCATTGTGTCACGGCCGCAATTAGGAACTCCCGTCTGCCGGCGAAAAAAAAAATAAAACGAACGCTGGAAAAGAGGGAAAAAAGGGCGGCGATAGTGAATCGGGATGGCAGCGAGGAGTCGCGGTTAGGGAAATTACCGAGGAGATGTTTTATGCGCAGATCCGTGTTCGGGGGGATTAAAACAAGGCTGTATATTAGGGGCTTGTCTTGCGAGGGGCCAGAAAAAACGGCGGTTCAATCGAATTTATGCCCCCCAAAAACAGAGAACCAGGATTATACGGATTTATGAGATAATGCGAGAGTTTTAAGAAATTAGTTACTACAGAATGACCCCAAAAATAGTTATCCAAATTCCTATAACAAGACTAGATAACTATCGGGGGTTTACTTCTCACTAGGTCCCGAGAAATATCGATAGCACTATCAATAGCACGATACTCCGTAAAAATTCTATAAAAAATTCAAGAAACAAGAAAAGTTCCAGTAGATGAAGCTGCAGGAAAGCAGATCCAATTCGTTCAAAATTGTAAAAAACTGAAATTTTATGTATAATTGTAGAAACCATCAAATTCTTTAAAATATCGAATTTCAAGAAATAAGATTCCATAAAAAAATATAAAGCTGCAAAATAGCAGAAATGATAATTTTATAAAAATTCGTTAATAATTGTAAGCAACCGAATCATTTCTATAAAAATTGCAGTCAACTAGAATATTGCATAATATGTAGATTGAAAGTAACAATATCAGTTCACAAATATTTAGCTCTTTTAAGATTTTTATTTAAGTTTCTTAAAATTCAGTACTTACTAAAAAATTGTTTTTTTTTTATTCTATAGAAACTTGTGGGAAACCGGAAAATTTCGTAAAATTTCTATATGATTTTTGTATACTTTTAATTTCTATTATTCTTTGTGTGTATGTTATGTAGCTTTTATGTTTATAAATATTTTCTTATTGCTATCATTAAAATTGCCCGAACCATGGAGTTCCATAAAAATTCTATAAAAAATTTCAAGAAACAAGAAAAGTTCCAGGAGATGAAGCTGCAGGAAAGCAGATAAAACTCGTTCAAAATTGTAAAAACCTGAAATTTTCTTTATATATGTAAAAACCGTCATATTCTTTACAAAATCGAATTTCATAAATAAGGAATCGAAATAACATATTCCATAAAAAAATATAAAGCTGCAAAATTGCAAAAATGATAATTTTATAAAAAAATTGTTAAAAATTGTAAGCACCCGAAATACTTCTATAAATACTTCTATCGATACTTTAGACTATCGTTTGCAATCGATAATTTTTGAGTGACTAACGAACTATCAATTCTTTTTTTTTAGTCAAGAACTTTGTACGTATAGGTCACCCTTATAATCTAATCAGGATATAAAAATTACAATAATGACGAAATTTCTGCTTTTTAATTCATTCCAATTGGAATAGAAATTGCAAATGTTACAGTAAGTTTTGTCAGAGTAATTGAAATTTTGACATAAGTAGGAAATCAAATTTTGTAAGAAATAAATAATTAAATATGGCATGAATCATTAAAACTTGTACAGCAATCGTTGTAAATTTCACAGTATAATCGAAAATTTAATACAAATAACTCAAAATTTTCCAATGAATAAAATTGTTCAAACTTTTTCCATTTCACTTTAACATGTTATTAGTTATTATTGAAATGTTGACAAAATAATTGATATTTTGGAATAAATAATTTAAATTTTTTCAATTAATTTACACATTCTCATTGTCAAATTTTTAGAGGATTTACTTTTAGGAATACTGTATACAAATCTACCTTAAATTTTTCAAAATATCTTGTAACTAAAATTTCAGAAATATCAGTGAAAGTTAAACATTCAGAATATTTAAAAACATCATAAAAAGTGTGCATCAAATTGTCGCCCAATGAAACTTATGTATGTTAGTCTTGATAGGTCTGTGAATATAACCTGTAAGTGGCACCTTCCAATTTGCAGTTGAAGGGTAGTAAATCAACACTAAATATTTATAAAATCCGACCAACTCGAAAAGTTAAGCCTACGATTTTCTTACATATTTGAGACATACTCGTCTTCGTATTTGCAGAGGATTTATCTTTGGGCATACTGTATACAAATCTGGTATAATATTTTCAAAATATCCTTTAATAAGTGAGAAAATCGAAAGAATAACTTTCTGCATTGACAAATAAGGGTTAGCTATTACTGAAATTTCTGAAACTTTATCAATTACATATTTCATATTAGATTCGTGTACAGTACACCTGAAACTAATTCTACTGAAAATTTGACAAAGTTTCAGCACTAAATAAGTAAGAAAGGCGAAAGTATAACTTTCTGCATTGACATGTAAGGGTTAGCTATTACTGAAATTTCTGAAACTCTATTAATTACGTATTTCTTACTAGATTTGTGTTTAGTACACCTGAAGCTAACACTCCTGAAAATTTGACAAAGTTTCAGCATTAAATAAGTAAGAAAATCGAAACTATAACTTTCTACATTGACAAGTATGGGTTAGCTATTACTGAAATTTCATATATGTAATTAATTACATATGTCATATTAGATTTGTGTTAAGTATACCTGAAGGTAATTCTCCTGAAAATTTGATAATGTTTTTGTGTTAAATAACTGAGAAAATCAAAAGTATAACTTTCTACATTGACAAGTATGGGGTAGCTATTACTGAAATTTCAGAAATTTTATTAATTCCATATGTCATATTAGATTTGTGTTAAGTATACCTAAAGGTAATTCTCCTGATAATTTGATAAAGTTTTTGTGTTAAATAAGTGAGAAGATCAAAAGTATAACTTTCTGCATTGACAAGTATGGGTTAGCTATTACTGAAATGTCTGAAACTTTATTAATTACATATTTCATATTAGATTTATATTTAGTACACCTAAAGCTAATACTCCTGAAAATTTGACAAAGTTTCAGCATTAAATAAGTAAGAAAATCGAAAGTATAACTTTCTGCATTGACAAGTATAGGTTAGCTATTACTGCAATTTCTGAAAATTTATTTTTTGCAAATTTGATATTATATTCGTATGCAGTACACCTGAAACTATTTCTCCTGAAAAGTTGACAAAGTTTCAGTTTTAAATAAGGGAAAAAATTAAACACTTAACTTTCTGCATTGACACTTATGGGTTACCTATTACTGAAATTTCTGAAAATTTATTATTTGCAAATTTGATATTAGATTCGTGTACAATACACCTGAAACTAATTCTCCTGAAAATTTGCCAAAGTTTCAGTATTAAATAAGGGAGAAAATCAAACATATAACTTTCTGCATTGATAAGTAAGGGTTTGCTACTACTGAAATTTCTGAAAATTTATTATTTGCAAATTTGATATTAGATTCGTGTACAGTACACCTGAAATTATTTCTCTTGAAAATTTGAAAAAGTTTCAGTATTAAATAAGAGATAAAATCAAACACTTAACTTTCTGCATTAACAAGTACGGGTCAGCTATTACTGAAATTTCTGAAAAATTATTATTTGCCAATTTGATATTATATTCGTGTACAGTACTCCTGAAACTAATTCTCCTGAAAATTTGACGAAATTTCAGTATTAAATAAGCGAGAAAATCAAACACATAACTTTCTGCATTGATAAGTATGGGTTAGCTATTACTGAAATTTCTGAAAATGTATTAATTGCATATTTCATATTATATTCGTGTACAGTAGACCTTAAGCTAATTCTCCTGAAAATTTGACAAAGTTTCAGTATTAAATAAGGGATAAAATTAAATCCTTAACTTTCTACATTGACAAGTATGGGTTAGCTACTACTGAAATTTCTGAAAATTTATTATTTGCAAATTTGATATTATATTCGTATACAGTACACCTGAAACTAATTCTCCTGAAAATTTGACAAAGTTTCAGTATTAAATAAGGGAGAAAATCAAACACCTAACTTTCTGCATTGACAAGTACGAGTTAGCTATTACTGAAATTTCTGAAAATGTATTAAATGCATATTTCATATAAGATTTGAATTTAGTACACCTGAAGCTAAATCTCCTGAAAATATGACAAAGTTTTAGTATTAAATGAGGGAGAAAATCAAACACATAACTTTCTGCATTGACAAGTATGGGTCATCTATTACTGAAACTTCTGAAAATGTATTTAATGCATATTTCATATAAGATTTGTATTTAGTTAACCTGAAGCTAATTCTCCTGAAAATTCGACAAAGTTTCAGTATTAAATAAGGGAGAAAATCAAACACTTAACTTTCTGCATTGACAAGTATGAGTTAGCTTATATTGAAATTTCTGAAAATTTATTATTTGCAAATTTGATACTTGATTTGTATATAGTACACCAGAATCTAATTCTCCTAAAAATTTGACAAAGTTTCAGTATTAATTAAGGGAGAAAATTAAAGACTTAACTTTCTGCATTGACAAGCCAACCTATCTTTACTGAAATTTTTGAAAATGTATTAAATGCAGATTTGATATTAGATTCGTATACAATACACCTGAGACTAATTGTCCTGAAAATTTGACAAAGTTTCACTATTAAATAAGCGAGAAAATCAAAGATTTAACTTTCTGCATTGACAAGTATAGGTTAGCTATTACTGAAATTTTTGAAAATTTATTATTTGCAAATTTGATAACAGATTCGTGTACAGTATACCCGAAACTAATTCTCCTGAAAATTTGACAAAGTTTCAGTATTAATTAAGGGAGAAAATCAAACACATAACTCTCTGCATTGATAAATATGAGTTAGCTATTACTGAAATTTCTGAAACTTTATTAATTACATATTTCATATTAGATTTGTATTTAGTACACCTAAAGCTAATATTCCTGAAAATATGACATAGTTTCAGCATTAAATAAGTTAGAAAAGCGAAAGTATAACTTTCTGGATTGCCAAGTATGGGTTAGCTGTTACTGAAATTTAAGAAATTTCACTAATTACATATGTCATATTAGATTTGTGTTAAGTATACTTGAAGGTAATTCTCCTAAAAATTTGACAAAGATTTTGTGTTAAATAAGGGAGAAAATCAAAGACTTAACTTTCTGCATTGACAAGTATTGGTTAGCTAGTTCTGAAATTTCTGAAAATGTATTACATACTTATTTCATATTAGATTTGTATTTAGTACACCTGAAGCTAATTCTCCTGAAAATTTGACAATGTTTCAGTATTAAATAAGCGAGAAAATCAAACAGGTAATTTTCTACATGACAAGTATGGGTTAGCTATTACTGAAATTTCTGAAAATTTACTATTTGCAAATTTGACATTATATTCATGTACAGTATACTTGAAACTAATTCTCCTGAAAATTTGACAAAGTTTTAGTATTAAATAAAGCAGAAAATCAAACACTTAACTTTCTGCATTGAGAAGTATGAGTTAGCTATTATTGAAATTTCTAAAAAAATATTATTTGTAAATTTGATCGTAGATTCGTGTACAGTACACCTGAAGCTAATTCTCCTGAAAATTTGACAAAGTTTCAGTACTAAATAAGGGAGAAAATCAAGCACATAACTTTCTGCATTACAAGTACGTTAGCTACTACTGAAATTTCCGAAAATTTATTGATGGCATATTTCATATTAGATTTGTTTTTAGTACACCTGACGGTAATTCTCCTGAAAATCTGCAAAAGTTTCTGATTAAATAAGTGAGAAATATATAATATTTACGTCTAATTTTATTTTTTACTAAATTATTAACTCAATTGTGAAGTGAAATGTTATGTAGCAAAATTTAGGATTTACATGTGAATATCTATACAATTTTATAAGATTGTGAAGCAAGTTTTTGAGAGCATAATAACCAATTATCTAGCTTTCAAATTCCGGAAACCGTTTAAAAAAAATTCCATTCTGAAGGAAATGACGTGCCTTAATGTAATATGGCGCTGGAGACCCTATGCCTATTTTGCTAGGTCAAGCGACGAACCCAACTGAAAATGTACAAATTTGAAGGTATTTAACTATTGTACTGCCGGTTTCGCTCGACAACCGTTAAGCGCTCGCTCTATAGCCTGATTTACTTACTGATATTTGTTGATAATTATAACAATAATAATAATTTTTGTTAGTATTTTATCCATGTTACCTGAAAACTGTTGTTTATAAGATATTTGTATCACGCCTGCAATAACGGATGATTGGGCATTTTATTTGGTGATCTGTCCGTTGATTCCAAAAACACGAAGATTGTTATTGATCAACGTGGATTTCAGAAACCACAGGATTCTAGAGTTCCAATCCATTGGAATTGATATCATTTTTCAATTTAATATTAACAACGCATTTTTGCTTCGATAATCCAGATTGCAATGTTTTAATTTGTAATAATTTTATGTACATAATAATATTATGTAGCGTTTTTTGCTAATAAATATTCTATATTATTATTATTATTTTTGATTTAGAAAAAAACATTACAATTGTATTGGGATATTGTAGTTACCCCAATTACTGTGACAAGTCAAATAGGTTTTTTTCGCGCTGCACAGACGTATTGGTACGGCTTCCGTGTTTTGCTTGTTTTTCTCGTACTGGCAGCGCCGACTTCCGGTTTCCGGCCATTAGCGCGGCTCCGTCCGCAAATTGCACGGTTAAAAGTTAAATGAAGGGGCGAAGTGAAACAAATTATTTTCGGCCGTGGGGCGCATTAATAAAGTGCACGGCCGGGGGCAAAAAGCGCCTGGAAAATGGGAAATCCCGAAATAAACGCCGGCCGGGAAAAGCGCGTGCCGGCGCCCGTTATTGGAGTTTTTCCTGCGGGGCGTTTTTGCGCGCCGCCAGAAGACGCGCACAGAAACTGGCGCGATTTTCCGCGGTAATTGATAAACAAGTAAGGCGCCCACGCACACATAAAAACACGTACAACGATGTTTATAGGCATATACCTACTATATATAGGCATATACCTATTATAGGCATATACCTATAGGCATATACCTGAGTTGCATGTAAATCCAATTACGTACTTGTGTAAACAAATGCCTTATTATTGTGCAATTCTGCAGCTTGCAAAAATTGCACGCTGTATTTCTGCGCAGCATATTTTTGATAACAACGGAATGATTGCCTATTTGCATGGGAAATTCCGGTAAACTCTGATATGCACATTCTGCATTAATTGCGCTTCACTCCATTTCCACCCTCTGAGAAATCCGGCTAATCCCTTTTCGGCGGGGTAAATTTCATTAAGCTGCACGGAGAGAACAGAGCGCGGAGAGGAACGTGCGGCGGTGCTGAACTTTTAAAATACCCAGGGCTTATTAGGAATCTGGTGGAAGTCTTGGGGCGTACTTTTGCCGCCGCCGAGGGGGTAAACCATGCACCACCCCCGCAAGCCCTTAAGCCCGAGGCGCGCGCTGAAATAAAAGCGCAACTTATAATAACTTCGTCTGAATCCCATTTACATTAAGAGGATAAGTTGCAAGTAGACTAGCTTGCACCTACGAAAATTGCAAATATTGCCAGAGGGGTGGCAAACTTTGCTGTTTTCCTGCTTTAATTCGACGCGCATGTCTCCTATTCCCATAATAATTTTCATCGCGAAATTAACCATTTTCATCGCGAAGTTAATCATTTTCATCGCGAAATGAATCATTTTCATCGCGAAATTCACAATTTTCATCGCGAAATTCATATCACAGTGAAATTCTTAGAGGCCTATTTAAATGTTGTTAACATTGCCGGGCACCTGAATCGATGAACACGGCCGCTTTAATGTGCTGCGCAATGTTTTCATCGGGGGCAGATCCGGAAATCCGTCGCGAACAGAGCCGCCCCCATCCGGGGGCGTAATGAAGTGCTTATTTTTACTTCACAAGCCCGACTCGCATTTGCATGCAAATCAAAATTAAGCGATCCTCTCCGGAGCCTGGAGGACGCACAACAGGCGAAAAACGTAATCACGAATCATCCACGTAGAGATAATTATGTTTTTCCGGGGATTGATCGAGTTGCATGCGCCTTTTTTAATAATAAAAGTACACCTGAAACTAATTCTCCTGAAAATTTGACAATGTTTCAGTATTAAATAAAGAAGAAAATCAAACATATAACGTTCTGCATTGACAAGTATGGGTTTGCTATTACTGAAATTTCTGAAAACGTATTAAATGGAAATTTGACATTAGGTTTGTATTTAGTACACCTGAAGCTAATTCTCCTAAAAATTTGACAAAGCTTCAGAAATAAATAAGGGAGAAAATTAAACACCTAACTTTCTGCATTGATAAGTATGGGTTATCTATTACTGAAATTTCTGAAAATGTATTATATACATATTTCATATTAGATTTATATTTAGTACACCTGAAGCTTATTCTCCTGAAAATTTGACAAAGTTTGAGTATTAAATAAGAGACAAATTAAAGACTTAACTTTCTGCACTGACAAGTGTGGGTTAGCTATTACTGAAATTTCAGAAAATTTGTTATTTGCTTATTTGATATTAGATTCGTGTGCAGTTCACCTGAGACTATATCTGCTGAAAATTTGACAGAATTTCAGTATTAAATAAGGGAGAAAATTAAACACCTAACTTGCTGATCATGCTGATGCTGATTGCTAAATGATATAGATGAGCTCTGTGATCTAAGGTTCGCGAAAATGCCTTGAAATTGTTTTTATCAATAACTGCAATTGATTAACACTCATTCCCTCTGCAATTTGATATTTGAATCGAGATTATACTTCCCTCCTTCCCGTCGCCCATTGAGTTTGAAGTAAATCGCTTTAGGCAAACTTGAAATTGATTGATTCGAAGTTCCTCGGCTTCTTACAGATTCAGTCTATACTCCCGTGGTAATTGCTTAAGTTTGTTATCAAAAAGGCTTGGGGTGGGGGTAATTCCTGGGGCAGATTCAAATTAAATCAATGCACATTCCCGGGGGCGGCGGTAAGCCCGTCTTTATATTCTTTTCACTTGGTGTCAAACTTTTTAAGTCTCCGACTGGAGGAACTTCCGCCCGCGAAAATATTGATATTTTCCAGCGGCGCGGACGTGAGCCACTCCAAAGCTGCATTAATAAAGGGCCATTATAGGGGTTTAATCGGCCCCCGACGAGTCGCGCCGGCTGAATTCAATCAGACTCAACGCCGATGGAAATAACTCGAGTGGATGCACTGAACGAATTTAAATATCAAATTTTGTTGCAATAATTTATTATAGGTAGTATAAAGTTTGTGGTCTGATTTAAATTGAAATACCAATAATAGTTTCTGCTGTTTATATTTTTTGGAGGACAAAAATGGGTGGAAGTGTATTGTGAGGGCGGCAAAATCCCACTATTATCATTTATCTATTATTATATATATATATATATATATATATATATATATATATATATATATATATTATCATATTACTACCATCAATTATCAATTGATGTATCAGGAAAATAGATGAGAGTAACAACCTTCCTGTGCTCCTAGGGTACAGCTCTGAGCTTGGAGGCCGAGGCGGATGGGGCCAGCGGGAAGCCGGGAAATTTCCTGGGGCGCCGGTCGCAAATAGTTGTAAGGCGCCGGCGCAACAAACTCATTTTTTTCTGTTGAATCTTGTCACTACTACCACTATACGCAATTTACACAAACGCGACAACAAATATGTATTATATTTGTTCCAAAATAATTTATAGTTCAAATCGTATTGATAAATTATAGTGGTCTGAACAGTTAAAAGTCAAAGAGAAAAATGTTATATAATAAACAAATGATTGATAGAATAATAAATATTAATAAACTTCTTGGAGGACGTGATACAGGTCAAGAGTTTGAATCGTGCTACTAGAAATCTACATAGCAAAATTTTGGGCAAATTTTAACGGGCCTTACATCAAATATTTAAATTAGATCTGGTGTATTTGTTTCGTTTCTGTCAGATACTACAGTCAATTAAATTATTACGAAATCTAATAATAATATTTAAATTAAAAAAATTAAAAAAATTAAAATAATAGCAGAAAAAATAAATACTGCTGGAATGTATTCAATAGCCGTAGACTAGACTAGTATCACTCAAAATGTGTACAATAGACCAACGCTCGTTCATTTTTGAACATGTTCTTCAAAACCAAAGGAAGAAAAAGTTAATCTCCATCTGAGAAACAAGAGAGAATGTAGTTGGTGGGCTGAAGAATGGCACTTTAAAAAATATACGGCAAATACGGAATGTTAAGTCACCTTTGTATGTAGAAGTAAAATTGGTGATTGAAACAATAGAGAAGCCCAAAAAAACAAACAGTAATGTGAGGGCAATGGCAAAAAGTTTCACAGACAATATTTAAAATACGAAGTAATTTTAACAGCAACTATATTTTTCAAAAGATTCTGCCTTATTGGACCACGATCAAAATATTTGAAGGGCTACGGGGAGGAATGATTTCTATTTCTTCATTTTGATTTCATTTTGATTCCATTTTTATTGAAATCGAGCTGAAGGTGCCATGTTATAGTATGCGAAAAGTAGTTTCGACACGTGAAGTAAAACAGTAAAAAACGATCACCGTTCGCTTCAAAAACGAAGAAATAGAATATGATGTTGACTTAAAACGATCACAGATCTAGATGAAGAAGAATAATTTATAGACGACCCCCCTAATGGACAATAATCGGTAATCATAATAATATTTTATCAAAAAATTGTGTTTCACTTGAAAATATATTGTTTGTATGTACATACTTTTACTGTACTGTACACTACATAAAAAATCTAAAAATACTGTTGAAAACGATCAGAGTCCAAAACTTGTTGATAAAAATATATTGTTTTAATAATTTTACTTATGTGTATTTCATGTTTTTGCTCATTATTCTAATTCACATCTTGTCAAAGTAGATCAATTATAATCAGTTAGTTTTTCATTCATCCTTTCTGTACTTTATTAGACTTGAAACTTTCAATTTAGATTTCTGGAAAACGACCAAATTGGACTCTGATCGTTTTTCCCGTAGCTCTTGATTTACAAATACCATTGCTACAAATCTACACAGATGGCGCAAAGTGCTAAAGTACAAAAATACAGAAGTTTCAAAGATCTTTCAGACTAATTCGCAGTATGGGCGGATGAAAAATTAGTACATATTGAAACATACAGTACATAATTCTAAAATGATATTTGAGAGAATATTGAAGGAACTGCGAAGAAAAAAGTAATTCGTATGCCGAAAGAATGGAGAAAAATGTGGAGATGAAACATTAGACGATGAACATGACAAATGTATGTTTGAAAAATTCAATGTAATAATAGATACCGTAATCAAGTCTGTGATAAAACGATTCCAAAATACCTTTGATGTTTGTAAAGATCTATCTGTATTAGATCCACAAAATTTGGATGAAATTAAACCAAATATTCCAAAAAGGATCGACTACTCTCTATATTGAAGACTTTAACCAATAAATTACAAACAAAATTTGTAATGTAACATTAGAAAATTTAATAGAAGAACTTTTGATTTGCAATTTCTGATTTATTGGAACAAAATATTTGTGATATGTTAATAGTAGACCAAAATCTTCAACTGCAGATAGACTTTATAGAAGAACGTATAGAAGAATTAAGCAAGCATGTGTGAGCATGTGGCAAAACAAATGAAGAAATACTTACAAGGAGAAGTTGCAAAACTGTGCTACTAGTTGTAACTAAGTTATTTTTAACTGCAATATATTTCGAGAAGTGTACTCCATCTTATACCCAATACTTATACTCTAGTCTAGCATATTTATAACTCTTCCGATATCTCAAGTTTCCTGCAAAAGATATTTCTTAACGCTAAAATATGTAGAAATAGATTATGATCGACGATACCTCACACTCGCCTTGAAGCTCTTATGTTCATGAGTTATGAGAAAAAGAATTTGAATGAACTAAATAATAAAGAAATTGTAACCGCGTTAGGTAATTCCAATTCTCTTCTATCAAAAAAGTTATTGTTTTAAAGTAAAAATATTATATATTTTTTAATTTTTTGGTTATTTGCTTCTGTAATACATTTGGTTTTTTAATTGTAGAAAAAAAATGCAGGCGCTTTTACTTCTTTTCATTATAACCACTTAAAACTGACATTTGGGCACTGATACTTTCTGATTCTTTCAACTTTTGCAAACATTTTATATATTACGCCCGGTGACTGTATTTCCTGCGCCGGTTTTGCTACATCGGTCCCTGCTTGGAGGCAGTTTTA
The DNA here is from genome assembly GCA_951805005.1 of Othius punctulatus. NCBI lineage: Eukaryota > Metazoa > Arthropoda > Insecta > Coleoptera > Staphylinidae > Othius > Othius punctulatus. The sequence goes on from OX638142.1 coordinate 77,472,729, forward strand.
AGAGAAATAATTAATTGACGCTGATTAATTAATAAATTCAATTAGAGTTAAGTTTTTCAACGTGCAATTTATGTTGTAATCAAATATTTATGTGCTGGGGTAGATTTTTTTGTGTTTATTTGTGTAATAGGTGACATAAGTTTCAATTTAAAATTTTCCCATGCTAATCCGCGGGCTTAATTTCTCACAGGTCGTGTTGAGGCCGTAATCAATTATAAAATAATAATCCCCCAGGTTGGGGCCTGTTGTGCGTGCGAGGGCATTATACAATATAATTATTTTTTAATCTCGTCCCGATCTCCCCGCAAATTACGTCGAAGACAATAAATTCATTAGCGCTCCGACATTATGCCCATTACGTTGGGATCTCCGCGCTAATCTCTCACTCGCTATGTGTGTCAGTAAACGTTTCGGACGTAATTAACGCCGCGACCTCCGCTCCCCCGCGCGTTTAATTATAAATTAACGCTATTAACAGCGTTAACAATGGGAAACGGGGGGCGGTTTAAATAAAGCGCCCCTCGTCAATTGATTCCGACGGCGCTGTTTTGCGGGTGCGAAAAACGGCATTAATCTCCCGCAGTGTCTGCCGGCGATGATCGAGCGAGCGACTCAATCGGGCGCGGCAGGCGACAATCGACAATGGGGCGCGTTTCCGGTTTTCCGGGCGGCGGCGGAAAAACCGCCGCCGAACCGCCCCCGCGCGCTCATCAGTTACGCGGGCTGACGGCGGCCGTAATTGTGCCCGCAAACAGTGAGACAGGGAAATGTCAACAACCCAATTAAAGAGATGTTACGCCGCCGGAGACCGATATCTCCGGAGCGCTCGCGCGCTGTTTCGGAGGCGGCTGACGCCCCCCGGGGGCCTTGTCGGCCGCAGACCTGCAACCTGGATGTGTACAGACGACAATTTGCATCCGCCGAGCCGCCAATTAATTAATACACGTCGGATCGTAATTTTCCGCGCCGCAATTTAACATTGTTCGGCTGACGCCTGAGGATGAGCCGTGCCACTGCAAGATTAATTTAATCTTCCAGCCACAACTCGCTCGCATCAATATCTTTACTCATCATACTCAGGCAATACTCCAAATAAACCACAAATCCTAAAACACATAGAATATTGAAAGAATATTTATGCACTCTCAGGTGTAACATATAAACATTCTTTCATTTCCTTAAAACTCTGGATGGATCCACACACATTCCAACATAAAATATTGTATAATACATTGCATTCTAGTTAACACTCACATAAGTACTTACTATTCAAATTGTAACTTGGTCAAGTAATATAAATAATAAATAAGAGGTAGTGTTTACACGTTTCTCTCACACTTGTAACTTGTCATTCGAGGTCCACTATGGTAAAACTGCACGCCACTCAAATCACTATCCCGAAATTATAACTTGTCCTTCGAGGTGCACCGGTGGTAACTCTTCACGTCTAACACTTAAATGTTCACCAACTACTAGAAGTTACCAAAACTCCATTGAATGTCAACGTTGGACTGACCCTGCTGGGAGTCATGCATTGTTTCGTCGCTGGATTGACATAATCAGGAGAGAGTGTACGCCCCCTCCTCGCCTGACGCCAGCTGCTGGCTCTAACGCTCACAGCATTCTTGATATGAGTGTATTAAAATTAAACGGTACAAATCAATACGCTGGATCAGTTTTCTATTGACATAGATTAAAAAAAAACTGTATATAAATTACGAAAATCTGATTTTTCAATATTATTATTACCCTTACCAGATTACCACCGGATTACCTGATTACATCATTATTATTACCATTGTTGTGTTTCATATATATTTTTTATCAGTTTTCACGAAAAACATAAATTTCTAGTATTTTTCTGTTTTGGCGTGATCTCGGATAGTTAGTGATACGTCCAATTTGACGTATGTTAACCTACTTTATATAAAAGACCCCTCTCATTTCATGACAAGGATTCGTTTCTTAAGGTATTTCGCAATATTAAAGAATCACCCTGTATATTGTTTATCATATACAGGGTGTCTACGCTAAACCGTTCGTTAAAAGTTTACGGGGTTGCCGTTGTCCTAAAAATTTCAAAAAAATCCTCGTCACGCGGTTAAATCAGTTATCCTCATGTGAACTATTTTCAAGTTTCTATCACTTCCGGTTCCACCGGAAGTAGCACCAACTTTCTTATTTTAAATGGAACACCCCATATATTATTATATTTTTGAATTCCTCGCTTAAATTGGAACATATTTTATAAGAACGTATGTACACTTATCTCTTCTAGTTTTCAAGAAAAAAAATGTTTTCTAAAATTTTTACCTCTAAAAGGTAGCCTGAAATCTGTCTATAACTTCTCTTAGGAATAAGATAAAATTATGAATTAAATTTCTAATTATAGATAGAGGATGCCTCTATGAGTGACATAATTGGAAACTGTCAATTTTGATAATAAGTGTTCATAAAATGTCAATATCTAAGTGCCCTCTTAAATATCCTGTAATTCATTTTTTTTTAATGGAATAACCCATTTTTTATTGCATAGCACGATAGGGAGAAAAATTTACTACAAAAAAGTATAATACAACCATACTCCTAAAGCAAGTATTTTTTGAAATATTTCGAGGATTACTTTTTCGTCGCATTTCTGCAGGGTATAATTTTGCAAGTCACAAGTGCACTTTAGTAGGCGTGTGATATGCTTTTGTTTTGTCGCCATTGTAATGCAAACTGTCAAATAATAAAAACATTTATAATAAAGTATTACAGAAATCAAAATGAACAAAATGAATCATTACACAAATCAACAAATTATCAATTTATTTTTTATACATGGCAACTGCGATAAAATTGTTGCTCTAACATGTAGAGTATTCAATAAAACTTATCCACATTTGCCGCCGATGAATAAAACAAGATTTAGAAGATTGGAATCATATGTTGTTTAATTTGGACAAGTGAGGACAAAATGAGGAAGTGCAAGAAATAGTGTCGGCCGGCCTATTTTCAAGTTAATCCACAAGCATCTATCCGCGGTGCTCAAGAGGATTTAGGCGTTGATAAATCTTCAGTACAGACAATTTTGAAAAAACATGGCATGCACAATTATCACTTATTATCAAAATTGACAGTTTCCAATTATTTTACTCATAGAGGTACCCTCTAGGTACAATTAGAAATACAACTCATAATTTTATCTTATTCCTAAGAGAAGTTATAGACATATTTCAGGCTACCTTTTAGAGGTCAAAATTTTAGAAAACATTTTTTTTCTTGGTAACGTATGTACACTTAACATACGTTCTTACAAAATATGTTCCAATTTAAGCAGGGAATTGATTTATTCATCGGCGGCAAATGTGGATAAGTTTTATTGAATACTCTACATGTCAGAACAACAATTCTATCACAGTTGCCATGTAAAAATAATAAATTGATAATTTGTTGATTTGTGTAATGATTCATTTTGTTGATTTTGATTTCTGTAATACTTTATTCTAAATAGTTTAATTATTTGACAGTTGCATTACAATGGCGATAAAACAAAAGCATATCACATGCCTACTAAAGTGCACTTGTGACATGCACAATTATACCCAGCAGAAATGCGTCGAAAAAGTAATCCTCGAAATATTTCAAAAAATACTTGCTTTAGGAGTATGGTTGTATTATACTTTTTTGTAGTAAATTTTTCTCCCTATCGTGCTATGCAATAAAAAATGGGTCATTCCATTAAAAAAAAATGAATTACAGGATATTTAAGAGGGCACTTACATATTGACATTTTATGAACACTTATTATCAAAATTGACAGTTTCCAATTATGTCACTCATAGAGGCATCCTCTATCTATAATTAGAAATTTAATTCATAATTTTATCTTATTCCTAAGAGAAGCTATAGACAGATTTCAGGCTACCTTTTAGAGGTCAAAATTTTAGAAAACATTTTTTTTCTTGAAAACTAGAAGAGATAAGTGTACATACGTTCTTATAAAATATGTTCCAATTTAAGCGAGGAATTCAAAAATATAATAATATATGGGGTGTTCCATTTAAAATAAGAAAGTTGGTGCTACTTCCGGTGGAACCGGAAGTGATAGAAACTTGAAAATATTTCACATGAGGACAACTGATTCAACCGTGTAACGAGGATTTTTTTGAAATTTTTAGTACAACGGCAACCCCGTAAACTTTAAACGAACGGTTTAGCGTAGACACCCTGTATATTGAACTCAAAAAAATTCGGTGAAACTCAAAAGTAAGGTGAAGAAGAAATAATAAAGATAACAAAATCAACAAAACATCTTTATATCTAAACATATAAACTATTAGTAAGTATTAGAATAAAGAAGGAAGAAAACAGTTTAAAATTTCAATGATTGTGCATTTTCAGAATTTCATACATTTTAAGGCTAAACAGTTGTTTTAAGTGATACGTCCAATTTGACGTATGTTAACCTACTTTATTTAAAAGACCCCTCGTATTTCTTGACAAGGAATCATTTCTTACAGTTTGACGAAATATTAAAGAATCACCCTGTATATTGTTTATCACATACATTGAACTTAAAAAAATTCGGTACTCAAAAGTAAGGTGAAGAAGAAATAATAAAAATAACAAAAACAACAAAACATCTTTATATCTAAACATACAAACTAGCAGTAAGTATACCAATAAAGAAGAAAGAACACAATTAAAAATTTCAATGATTATGCATTTTCAGAATTTCATACATTTTAAGGCTAAACAGTTTTTTTAAGTGATACGTCCAATTTCTCGTATGTCAATCTACTTTATAAAAAATACCCCTCTTATTTCTTGACAAGGAATTGTTTCTTAAAGTTTTTTTGCAATATTAAAGAATCACCCTGTATATTGTTTATCATACATGTATATTGAACTCAAAGAAATTCGGTGAAACTCAAAAGTAAGGTGAAGAAGAAATAATAAACATAACAAAAACAACAAAACATCTTGATATCTAAACATATAAACTACCAGTATTCCAATAAAGAAGAAAGAAAACAATTAAAACTTTCAATGATTATGCATTTTCAGAATTTCGGAATTATTATAAATTAATACCTAAACTATGCAGGAAATGCGAAACTTTGACATTTCAATCTTTTTTTAGGTTTCCATTATAAAATTCTAATAAGGACAAAAATTTACAACGAGAATGGCAAACTTATTAGAAAACATCCAATTTTTTTTAATATTCTTTGAAAGATTCAAATTAATCGTAGAATATTGCAATATTGAAACACAAAAAGTTTAATTTAAGCAAAGTTTAAACTATGCAGGAAACTCGAAACTTTGTCATTTCAATTTTTTTAGGTTTCCATTCAAAAATTCTGATCAGGACAAAAATTTACAACGAGAATGGCAAACTTATTAGAACACATCCGATTTTTTTTTAATATTCTTGGATAGATTCACATTCAGCGAGAATATTGCAATATTGAAACACAAAAAGTTTAATTTAAGCAAAGTTTAAACTATGCAGGAAACTCGAAACTTTGTCATTTCAATTTTTTTTAGGTTTCCATTCCAAAATTCTGATCAGGACAAAAATTTACAACGAGAATGGCAAACTTATTAGACAACATCAGCTTTTTTTTATATTCTTTGAAAGATTCACATTCAATATTGCAATATTGAAACACAAAAAGTTTAATCTTGTAATATTTTCTCAGTTTTCTTGATATACATATGTCTGAGAAGAATAAATAAGAATTACAACATTATAAGAAATTAAATATACTGTCGACGAAATATGAAAATTTGATTTTTCAGTTTTCTACATTTCCGTACATTTTTAATATACAGTACACCTTTCTTTATTCAGCATAGAATTTTACAACTTTGAATCATGAAATATTTAATTTTTTATTTTTTTTCAGTGTTCTAATTATGCAAATATTTGAGTAGAACAAAATGTTCCAATGAGAATTGCATAACTATTATAAATTTAAAAAATCTGTTTACCTACAAATCACGAAATACTGATTTTTCAGTTATTTACAGCTCTGTACATTTTTTTTTCACAAAGTTCCAATGAGAATTGCATAACTACTCGTATTGTAAATAAAAAATCTGGTTACCTACAAATCACGAAATACTGATTTTTCAGTTATCTACAGCTCTGTACATTTTTTTTAATTCTATTTCTGTTTCAACGTAACTATCGAAACTTTTAAGCACGAAAAAAATTATTTCTAGTTTTCACTTTTCTTTTTTAGTTTTCTATGTATACAGATGTCTGAGAATAATAAAAAAATCCAATGAGAATTGCTAAATTATTAGAAAACATTCGATTTTTTTTAATTCTTTGAAAGATTTTGCAACAATTTTTTTTTCAGTTTTCTAAGTAGGTATACAAACGTCTGAGAATAACAAACGATACCAATAAGAATTACAAAATTATTAGAAAACATCCGATGTTTTTATATTCTCTGAAAGATTCTCATTCAGCGTAAAATTTTGCAGTATTAAAACACGAAAAATTGAATTTTGTAGTATTTTCTCAGTTTTCTAGGTATATAAATGTCAGAAGGATAAAGAGTTCCAATAAGAATAACAAAATTATTAGAAATCAAAAACACTTCTGTGAAAAACACATTTTTCAGTTTTCTAAAGCTCCGTTCACTTTTTAATATATTTTCTTTAGTCAGCATAGAATTTTACAACTTTGAAATGAAAAATTTTAATTTTAATATTTTTTTTTAGTGTTCTAATAATACAAATATTTGAGTGAAACAAAAAGTACGAACGAGAACTGCAAAACTGTTATAATTAAAAAAAAAAACTATACATATACATAAACAAAGAACTTGGAAAAAAACTAGACAAATCAAGGAGGACATTGACTGAATTTCTTACAGTTTCGAAAGTTTTCACAATAATTTAAAACATTTTGTTGAGGCTCTCATAGGCTAGACAAATCTATCTGAAAATGACTAAATTTCTCTGGAAATTGACTAAATTTCGCTAGAAATGAATAAATTTCCCGGTAGATTTTAAAGTTTTTAAAATAATTTTAAACATTTTCCTTAGGCTGTCGGGGGCTAGGCAAATCTGGCTGTAAAATGATTAAATTTCGCTGGAAATTGCTAGGCAATCTAGTTGGAAATTGACCAAATTTCGCTGGATATTAACTAAATTTCCCTGAAAATTGATCAAATTTCGCTGGATATTGGCTAAATTTCACTGAAAATTAACTAAATTTGTGAAAATTGGCAAAATTTTGCTGAAATTGACTAAATTTCATTGGAAATTGACTAAATGTCCAGGCAGATTCGAAAGTTTTCAAAATAATATCTAAAATTTTAATTATAATTAAATTAAATTAATTAAAACCTAAAAGGTTGTCAGATGTCCAGTGCGTAATTTACTGTTTTTACAGTTATGTAAAGATTGACAAGTTTACAATAAATTTTCTATCAGATATCTTACAGTTTTGAAAGTTTTTACTTAAATTTTACAAATTCTTTTAAGGTTATAAGAAATTAAGCCATTTATTTGGATTATTCCTGCAGCCTTGTAAGTTTTTATAACGATTCCAAGTAGAATCCAGTAGGAAATCTATTGTCTTTCTTAGGTTTTAAAGTTTTGACCAGATTTCAAAACATTTTATCAAAGCAGAAATCAAGTATGAACTTTACAGGATTTTTTAAATTTTTACACGATTTCCATTTTTTTTTTAATTAGTAGAAAATGTACTGGTTCTTGGATTTTAAAAAGTTATTACCTTACTTCCTTATGAATTTAATTTTGAATGAATTGAATTTAATTTGAGAGAGAGTGAGAGAGAACAGAAAATGTACTGGTTCTTGGATTTTTAAAAGTTATTACCTTACTTCCTTATGAATTTAATTTTGAATGAATTGAATTTAATTTGAGAGAGAGTGAGAGAGAACTTCATTATTAACATATAATTGAAAATTAAAAAGTATAATAAAGTTATATCAAAACGTGTATTTTTAAAATTATAAATCGACGTATCCGAGGACTTTTCCAAAATCCGAAATAACTTGTATAAATAAAATAACTGTACCTACTCAAATCACGAAAACAAAAAGCAGTTATTAGAAATTAAAAAAATATACGAATCATGAAAAAAATAAGTTCTCTCAGTTTTCTACAGCTCTCTATAGAATATTTATAATTTTTTACATTCTTTTAAAAATCCTTGTTCAGCTTAGAATTTTCAAACACGAAAATAGAATATTCTGTATTTTTTAACTGTTTTCTAAGTAGGTATATCTAAGTATAATAAAAAGTTTTAGTAATAATTGCAAAATTATTATAAATTAAAGTTTTCGTTACATCGTTCTCTTGTAATTTCATATATTCAGTATGAGTAAATAAAAAAATTAAACATATATATCCTGTGATTAAAAAATAACAGTATTACTAATAATAATATACAATACTAATACTAATAATATTGTGGATCAGACCTTTCAGTATTTCAGTCAGTCGTGTATTATTTTATTCGCAAACTCATAATTAACCATTATCTCGGCGGCTGGCATTTATTGAAGCCCGGGAGTTACTTATTCGCTCGCGCCATTTGTTTCGTGCCTCGTTTATTTTACGTTTCATTTGTTTCATTACCCGTTTGTTCCGTCGTTTGTGTTCATCGAGGCCAAACAGATACACCTAAGTGCGCAATTATAGCCTTCCCCGACCAATCATATTAAACACCAATTTTATCAGCCAGCCAGGCACCAAAGGAATCCAATCTTTTGATGTTTCCCTTGCAAACAACGCGGCAGTTTATTCTCTCAATATTATATCATAAGTTAACACAACATTTTCAGAATTATTCATATTTTGTTAATACACTGTTGTTTGTTTTACTCAATATAATAAGTTAGTATAATATTTTCAGAATTATTAATATATTGTAAATAGTGCCTTTTATTTTACTCAATTTTATACCATAAGTTAATATAATATATTCAGAATTATTAATATTCTGTAAATACATTCACAGTTTTACTCAATATTAAGTTAATAGTAAATTTTCAGTATAAATAACATGTTTCTTTTACTTTCTATAAAAGTGTGCCTTTGCTCGATTTTTTACGAATGTACTATTTTTTAAGGCAGAATAAAATAACGATACATAAATGTTTATTTTTGTAAGAAGGCACCAAAGTTTCAATTTTCATCAAGTTTGTGGATATCATTTGATTCCTAGTGATACAACATAACGTTACTGATGAAATGCATGTTACATTTTTTTATTAATAAATCAATAAAGCAATTTTAATTTGAAACATTTTTAATGGGTCTGCATAGGCTTGTTACTCTACAAATTCTCCTCTGATCTCGAGAGCACCATAAATGAGGTCTCAACAGCGAATGGTTCAGTCTAAATGTGTTGCGAAAATTTTGCCTGGTTGCACTAATTATTTTTTTACTACATAGCCAAAATAATAAATATATGGATAATGAAATTCGGCGGTTATTATAATATTAATTATTATTTTATAATCGCACAGACTGCTGAATTCCATTTCGCACATTAATGCAGCAAATTTCACTCATGTTTAATTAATTTGCGCAAATAGTTATAAATTAATCCGCCGATTGGCAATAAAAATATTTTTCTATTAATTAATAAGCGCCGCGCATTTTTGCGCAATATTCGCATATTAAAGTCTCGTTACAGGCGCTAATTAAGTAACTAATAACGAGCGGGTTTCTTGCACGCATTTTCTCGGGGCATTCCTACGGCGGCCTTCGGGAGACAACCATCGACAACATTTCCACGATTTATCGCAGTTTGTTACAAAAGCCGGCCGGAATTAGAGGGGGGAAAACGGCTTTTCCACGTTGCGCAACTTTTCCAATTAGCGAAGAAAATGCGCGAGTTTTTCCCGCTGGTATTGCAATGTTAATTAACACAAATGAGCGCCTAGGTGTTCCTATGCAGTTCAGGGTTAATTAGTGCTAAGCTCTGCGCGTGCATGACGTGGCCATTGCAGGAAAATTTGATAATTTTAATATTGCGATTATTGATTAATCGCACGTTGAGCTTAAAGAGATGCATTTGTATTTTTTGCATTTTTGAGGAGGGACTGCGGTTTTATGTGAAAAATGACATCTTATCTGGCATGTACTACGAAAAATGTGGCAATTGCAGGAAAATTTAATAGTTTTAATATTGCGATTATTGATTAATCGACACCTTGAGCTTTAAGAGATGCATTTGCATTTCTGTTGACCAGTCCGACAGGATAGAGGAGGGACTGCGGTTTTATGTGAATAGTGACATATTATCTTCATTGTACGTAAACGAAAGTAGAAAAATTATTTAAAAAATCTGCTGATCAAAAATTCACTGACTCAATGCCAAATTTTCTCTTGCTCCTTCTTGTATCTCGTTCCTCTGGTGTTGATACGTGCTCTAACGTGTTAAACGTGCGTGCCTGAGAGCGTGCCTGAGTCAATGTCGCGTAGTTTAATTGTGCAAATGAAACGTGCCTTTTGGCCTTGGCGATTTTAGAAACAATTATCGACGCAAAAGGTCGTTTCTATCTCACAAGGAGAGAACCGAAGAGGTGTGTGAAGGAGGACGAGGAGATTTCCACGGGTCGTGGGTGCGGGCCCCATGATTCACGTGGACACGTGAGGTTTGTTTGCACCGGCAGGAATTCAAATCGATTCAAAGCGTTTACATCTTATTATCGTGCGATTAAGTGAGAAATCTGTGTTTGAAATCGGATTCACGTTTTCTCGGTTGATTCATGTTTATTATGCATCCAGTATTTGTTCATCAAACAACGCCCTATTTCTGCTGCTAGGGCTAATCACCATCGCCCAAGAGCGATCCATCAGTCCTACAAAAAATTGCCTTTGTAAGTGTCACTTCGTCCATATCTGGTCTTTTAACGTGAACACACATTTTTTTGTGATACTAAAATCTTGATGAAATCAATGCCTAATTGGCCAGATTTCATTAAAGTCATTTTATATATCTTCATCTTCATTCTTATTCTCATCCTGATTCTCGTCTCAATCCTCATCCTCATCCTTATCCTCTTCATCATCCTCATCCTCATCCTCATCCCCATCCCCATACTCATCTTCATCTTCATCTTAATCTTCTTCTTTTCTTCTTCTTATTTTCTTATTCTTATTTTCTTATTCTTCTTCTTCTTATTTTCTTCTTCTTTTTCTTCTTTCCTGGCTGGTAAAGGCAGTGGACACGCCAAGTCATATGCGCCACAAAAATTGCAATTTCATGGGAGCAAATATCAAATCACAACTCCGTACTCCTCATCCTCATCGTCATGCTTATCCTCATCTTCATCATCATCCTCATCCTCATCCTCATCCCCATCCTCATCCTCATCCTCATCCTTATTCTCATTCACATTCCCATTATCATCCCCATCCTCATCCTCATCGTCATCCTCATCCTCCACGTCATCTTCCTCCTCCTCCTACTCATCCTCATCACCATCCTCATCCTCATTCTCATCCTCATCGTCATTCTTATCCTCATGCTCATCCTCCTCCTCATCATCCTCATTTTCATCCCCATCCTCATGTTCATCTTAATCTTCTTCTTTTCTTCTTTTTCATTTCTTCTTATCATTTTCTTGTTCTTCTTCTTCTTTAGCAACATTTGTCTGTCTACTCCTGGCTGGTAAAGGCAGTGGACAGAGACAAGTCATCTGCGCCACAAAAATTGCAATTTCCTGGGAGCAAATATCAAATCACAATTCCGTACTCCTCATCCTCATCGTCATGCTTAGCCTCATCTTCATCATCATTCTCATCCTCATCCTCATCCACATATACATTCTCATCCCCATTCTCATTCTCATCGTCATCCTCATCCTTATTCTCATTCACATTCCCATTATCATCCCCATCCTCATCCTCATCCTCATCCTCATCGTCATCCTCCTCCTCTTACTCATCCCCATCACCATCCTCATCCTCATTCTCATCCTCATCGTCATTCTTATCCTCATGCTCATCCTCCTCCTCATCATCCTCATTTTCATCCCCATCCTCATGTTCATCTCAATCTTCTTCTTTTCTTCTTTTTCATTTCTTCTTATCATTTTCTTGTTCTTCTTCTTCTTCAGCTTCTTCTTGTCTGTCCACTCCTGGCTGGTAAAGACAGTGGACAGAGACAAGTCATCTGCGCCACAAAAATTGCAATTTCCTGGGAGCATATTGCAAATCACAACTCCGAACTCCTCGTCCTCATCCTCATCGTCATGCTTATCCTCATCCTCAGTCTCGTTCCCATCTTCATCCTCATGCTCATCCTCATTCTCGTCCCAATCCTCATCGTCATCCTTATCCTCCTCCTCTTCATCCTTATCCTCATTCTCATCCTCATCGTAATCCTTATGCTCATGCTCATCCTCCTCGTCCTCATCATCATTCTCATCCTCCTCCTCATCCTCATTCTCATCCTTATCCTGATTTTCATCTTTATCTTAATCTTATTCTTCTTCTTCTTTTTTATTCTTCTTCTTTTCTTGTTCTTCTTTCTTATTCTTCTTCTTCTTTAGAAGTATTTGTCTTTCCACTCCTGACTGGTAAAGGAAGTGGACACAGACAAGTCATCTACGACACAAAAACTGCAATTTCCTGGGAGCAAATTGCAAACATCACAACTCCGTACCTAATTCCGTTATTACTGTCCTTTCTTTTTAAATGCCCATAAGATTCGCAGCTGTTGGGAGAAATCACAGATCTGCATAACACTTTTTGTGTTCGTAAAGGCCGTTTAATCCCGTCAAATTGCCGTAAAAATCGTAATTTGCGCTTTCCCCGGTGACTTCTCTGCCATTCAATTTGCGGGCTTAATTATCCAGGTGATCGGCTAAGAGGATTACACGTAAAAATCTTCACGTAACAAAGCGATTCCCTTGGGAAATTCGTGGCTCGCGGTCATGATACTTGGTATTAACGTCGAGATAATCTCGTTACATGTAGTAACTAATAATCCTATTAAATTTAATTAGGACTGAGGTATTATCTCGTAAGGAATAATTATATAATTTATAAGTTACAGGCTTATAAAGTGATGATCTGGAATATCTTCTTCTGCATTCATATAACAAGTGGTAACAATAAATGTCGTACAAAATTATACTGCAAGAATAAAATGTGTACAGTATACAGAAACAATGGAATGTTGTGTAGAATATTCCAGTTCAAGAATAAAATGTGTGCAGTGTACAGAAAGAATATAATGTCGTGTAGAAAATTCCATTTCAAGAATAAAATGTGTACAGTGTACAGTATACAGAAAGAATAGAATGTTGTGTAGAATATTCCATTTCAAGAATAAAATGCGTAGAGTGTACAGAAAGAATAGAATGTCGCGTAGAAGATTCAATTTCAAGAATAAAATGTGTACAGCATACAGTGTACAGTATACAGAAACAATGGAATGTTGTGTAGAATATTCTATTTCAAGAATAAAATGTGTACAGTGTATAGAAAGAATAGTGTATCGTGTAGAAAATGCCATTTCAAGAATAAAATGTGTACAGTGTACAGTATACAGAAAGAATATAATGTCGTGTAGAAAATTCCATTTCAACAATAAAATGTGTACAGTGTACAGTATACAGAAAAAATAGAATGTCGTGTAGAAAATTCCATTTCAAGAATAAAATATGTACAGCATACAGTTTACAGTATACAGAAATAATGGAATGTTGTGTAGAATATTCCATATCAAGAATAAAATGTGTAACGTGTACAGAAAGAATAGAATGTCGTGTAGAAAATGCCATTTCAAGAATAAAATGTGTACAGTGTATAGTATACATAAACAATAGAATGTCATGTAAAAAAATCCATATCAAGAATAAAATGTGTACAGCGTACAGTGTACAGTATACAGAAACAATGGAATGCGTGTAGAATATTCCATTTCAAGAATAAAATGTGTACAGTATACAGAAAGAATAGAATGTCGTGTAGAAAATGCCATTTCAAGAATAAAATGTGTTCAGAGTACAGTGTACAGAAAGAATAGAATGTCATGTAGAAAATTCCATTTCAAGAATAAAATGTGTACAGCATACACTGTACAGTATACCGAAACAATGGAATGTTGTGTAGAATATTCCATTTCAAAAATAAAATGTGTACACCATACAGTGTGCAGTATACCGAAGCATAGAATGTCGTGTAGAAGATTCCATTTCAAGAATAAAATGTGTAGTGTACAGAAACAATAGTATATCGTGTAGAAAATGCCATTTCAAGAATAAAATGTGTACAGTGTACAGAAAGAATAGAATGTCGTATAGAAATTGCCATTTTAACAATAGAATGTGTACAGTGTACAGTATACAGAAAAAATAGAATGTCGTGTAGAAAATTCCATTTCAAGAATAAAATGTGTACAGCATACAGTTTACAGTATACAGAAACAATGGAATGTTGTGTAGAATATTCCATTTCAAGAATAAAATGTGTACAATGTACAGAAAGAATAGAATGTCGTGTATAAAATGCCATTTCAAGAATAAAATGTGTACAGTGTATAGTATACATAAACAATAGAATGTCGAATGTCATGTAAAAAATTCCATTTCAAGAATAAAATATGTACAGCGTAGTGTACAGTATACAGAAAGAATAGAATGTCGTGTAGAAAATTCCATTTCAAGAATAAAATTTGTACAGTGTACAGAAAGAATAGAATGTCGTGTAGAAAATTACATTTCAAGAATAAAATGTGTACTGTGTACAGTATACAGAAGGAATAGAAGGTTGTGTAGAAAATTCAATTTCAAGAATAAAATGTGTACAGCATACAGTGTACAGTATACAGAAATAATGGAATGTTGTGTAGAATATTGCATTTCAAGAATAAAATTTGTACAGTGTACAGAAAGAATAGAATGTCGTATAGAAAATTCCATTTCAAGAATAAAATGTGTACAGTGTACAGTGCATACAGTGTACAGTATACAGATATAATGGAATGTTGAATAGAATATTCCATTTCAAGAATAAAATGTGCTCAGCATACAGTGTACCGAAACAATAGAATTTCGTGTGAAGATTCCATTTCAAGAATAAAATGTTTACAGTGTACAGATTCAAATCTGAAGTAATTATTATTATTTTGTTATTAATAATCGACAAACAAATTAAGAAAATTTCGAATAAATAACAAAGTTTGTGGAGGCAATTTGAAGGTTTCGGTGTTTTTTAAGAGGGCAATATTTAGAGTTTTATTTAATTTGATTTTGAAGAGAAAACTCTTATTGAAGGCTTTTTTGAATTTACTGTTTTACGGAGATTTTTCCAATGTAAAACATTTTTCAAGTACAAAGACTTTAATTTAAAATAATGTTACTAGTTAAAATAGCATTAGATTTAAAAAAAATCGCAATAAAGACTATTTTTAATTTCCAATGCTTTCTTTGGAAATTTCTTCTTTGGTAAACATGCTTTGAGTTTAGATTCAAATCTAGTATCATGTATCCAATTAAATTTTTCTTCTCTAAAGCTAATGCTATTTCAATTGGATAAATTGTATTAGATTTTAATCTATTCTCAAATAATGTTTTCCTATTGAAAAATTTGAAAATTTGAAAAATAGGAATTTGAAATTGTAAAAATTCTATTCAGAGTCAAACACTATCATGTCTGAAACAGGAAATTAGAAAAAAATAATAATAAGAGCTATATTAGTATTTACTAAATACTAGTACATAGCAGTAAGAGTTAGTATGTTTCCCTGTCCAAGGCTAAAGCTAACTCTTACTACTATGTACTAGTTCTTAGTACATACCAATATAACTCGTATTGATGGCTTTTTTGATTTTCCTTTTATTTCAGACGTAATAAATGTCTGACTCTGAATAAGTACCACGAACTTTTGAACGCAAATAGACATATAATGGATCGATTTTTGGCGATGGTTATAGCCAAAGCAGCAGAAATAGATCTCTATTATTTTATTAACACTGGAGGCTTTTACTTCGTCATACATTATGTATCTCTCTATTAATCTCTATCACATCTCTCTTATCAATCTCTATTAATTAATAATTAATAATAATAAATGTCTCACTCTGAATAAGTTATTTGCACTTTTGAATGTATCGAAATCAGATAATCAAAAATTATATATTCACATATACTCGTACACTTATATAATATATACGAGTTCTGGAATACCATAAGAGTTCACGAGAAGCATTGTTTGTAATGTACACCACATAAGCATACAAGACAACATCTGGTATGTACGTGATTTATACATCTCTGATGGTGCATTGTGTATTAATCACCCAAACCACGTAAGATGCACACCTCAAAAGGTACAATGAATATTAAATAATAAGTCATTGCACTCTTACGTGGAAAACAATATAATAATAATATGTAATAATAATAATCATTTATTCTTATCTTATATCTTAGAGATATATAATTATCTCCTCTAATATTTAATCAAATTCAAAAAAGCTCAGCTGTCATTATTGAAACACAATTGATAAGTGAAAGATGATAAAAATGTTTTTTAATGATGTTTTTTGAGATGAAAAAAGTTGAAAATAAAAACAAAAAACGTTTCTTAAGTTTGAATTTCCAAACAAACTGGTTTGAATACCACTTTATATAATAATAATAATAATAATATTTCATTAGTGCTAATATTACAGAAAGTCCTATACAAAAAGTTAGTCCAATTTCTGTTCAATTATTAAAAAATATTGAATAAATCGACACAGATATAAAACCTGGTCAAGTTTATGAATGTCTGGGCTCAAATTTGAATAGTTATGCTTCAGGAGTTATCATTCTGAAAATTTTCTGAATAGGTACCATAAAAATAAGGTATTTGAACTAAATTTTGAGGAAACTGAAACTGTATTAAGTCAATATTTTGCTATATTTTCAATTTTCAAGTATTGGCTTCCACTCAAAGGTATATTTACATTTGCTGAAAAATTAGGCATTAGGTTAGGTTAGGTTAGGTTTTTCCTCTGTAAAAATCTATGGACTGATGGACTGCATGAATTTCAAAGTAAATCGTGACTTTTCATTAGCCTAAAAAGTCGGACATAGTCATACATATTTTTGGGTCAAACTGTGATGTCCACTATTTTATAGTGGACTCCAACTATACAATAGTGGACATCATTTTGAGATTAGAGTCGACGTTTCGTTTGCCAAATTGCATATCTCAAAACTTTCAACCAATTTTTATTGGAATTACAGGCATATCCAGTAAACGCAATCAAGTATGGTTATACATAGTGAAATCTTGTCGAACTAATAACATTCTAGGTAGAAATCTGTTATCAAAAGTTTCGAATGGGCTATAAAGTCAAATCTAGTTTAGGATAAAACTTTTCAAAACTGTACAAAATTGACACCATTGTCTTTGTAAGGATTTGTCTACAATTCCAACTAAAATTGGTTAAATCTTCGAGACTTGTCATTGTCTAAAGAAACCATTTTAATTTATTTTGGAGTAAAACTTTTTTACATAAATGGACATGAGACCATTTTTGTATTACGTTGACTAGATATTCCTACAATTCCCATGTAAAATTGGCTGTAATTTTTGAGATCTTCCTAATACCAAAACAAATGTCGAGTCTAACCTCTATGTGAGTCAGAAATTTATAGTTGCCTATAAAGTCAAATCTTGTCAAACTGAAAACTTGCTAGGCAGGAAACATTTATCAGAATTTGAGTGCAGGCTATGAAGTCAAATCAAATCTATGTTCAAACTTTCAAGGTAGGTAGACATTACGGGTATTATAAGAATTTTGAAGCTGTAAGTCAAACCAAGTCTAAGTTAAAACTTTCAAGGTAAAAAATTACGGGTATTGTCAGACTTTTTAAGTCAAATCAAGTCTAAGTTAATAATTTCAGGGTAGAACATTTCGGGTACTATTAGAATTTTTAAGTATGCTGTAAGTCAAAGCAAGTCCAAGTTAAAACTTTCAAGGTAGAAAATTAGCCTTAGTTAAAAAATTCTTGGTAGCAGAATGTTATCAAGATTACGTGACAGTAGCCCTCACATAGTTTTACTGTTATCATTTTGTTACTTTTATTTTTAGTTTTATTATATTGTCATTTATAATTTTTTTTATTTTAAATTTTTCTTTTATTATTCTTTTAATTTTGTATATTATTATTACATACAACATAGATACATCATAACATTTACTATATGGTATTACTATCTAAAATCGATGTATCCACAATATATTACTAAGTAAAACTATATAAATTTCTACTGGGGAAATTAATCAAATTTAACAATTGGCAAGCGAAAGTGACACTCGAAGCAAGTGATAACCTTAAAATTTTTCAAAATTGATGATTGACAAGTAAAAGTGACACTTGGAGAATGTGACAGTTTTAATATTATTCAATTTGGGATACCCTGTATATCCAATTGAATATTTTGTATCGAGTTGTCGAAATAAATGTTTGTCAAAAAATAGCAATGAAAAATTTGTAAAACAGTTTAGAAACCAACATTGAAAAGTGTGTCTTTTCTCGATGAAAACCGGCGAAGAAAATAAAATTTCTCTAGTTGTCAAAATTTTTCTTCATTCCAATAAAAAATCTTAAAGCCAAAGCATAAAACAAACATAAAAAAAATATTGGTCAGCTTATAGTATAAAATATTCTCAAAACATTTTTTTCTTATAACTATATGTAATGTATTTGCAGTTTAAGGGTTATTAATTAAACATTTGAACAACTGAATTCACAGTCCGCCTGTTAACAAAGGCAATAGTAACACCATGAATCTGCAATTGTTTATATGTTTGTTGTTTAAACAACGAAATTCGTGGGCCGCAGGATACATTTTTGCCGAATTTTATCGCGCTTTCAATTTGCCGCGCGCTTAGGGCCGCAAATTCGGGGGCTTCCCATGAATACTCCATCAATCCGTTCCCTGTGATGGGCTGATTAATCAATTGGGCGCTCTATTAATTTTTATTTGCTTCCCCGTGTTTGGGGAGCAAATTGCCACCGCCCCGATTCTGCACGGCCGAAATTAAAATAAACACATGTTCAGCCACTATTACGCACGCAAACTGTTGCGAATATCCGATATTTGGGTGAACGCGAGTTTATATGCGAATTTGCGAGCCTGCTGTTTCGCGATTGTGCGAGTGTACAAAAAAAATTGCTGGGAGAGCGGATGATGGAAAAAATAATAATTGAATCAAACACGGAGCAGCTGGCTGAAAAATGTTTAATGCCATTGGGTGTTTATTGCGTCCGCAGCGAATTTTTAAAAGCACTGCAGAGAAGTTACGCACACATAATGTGGAACAAACGATACGTGGCAATAATAATTTTGGGATAACAATTCTAAGATAACAACAATATAATTGTAATATACTGATAACAACGTAATAATAGTATTATTATAGTGAGATAATAACCGAGTAGTCGGCGAAGGACCAGTGAAACCGGCACGCAAATATCTTGGAACTGGCTGGGTTCGTCGCTTGACCTAGCATAATGGGCATAGGGTCTCCAGCGCCATTTTACATAAAGGCATACCATTTCCTTCATCTTTAATTTTTTTGCAAACCGTTTTCGGAATATGAAAGCCAGATAATTATTTACTATGCTATCAAATATTCGTTATATTATCTTATAACATTCTATTTTTATTTGCATGCAAATTCAAAATATTGCAGCATAAAATTTTGATTAAATACTTTACGAAAATACCACATTGCATGCATATGAAATTCAAATATTGTGTATTTTATAGAGAATGAAAAGTTTGAAAGTAATAAAAGTATATAATAAAACTACTAGTAATACTACTAATAATATAGTAGTACTATATAGTACTACTATATTATAAAAATATATTACCACTATATAGTATGTAGATATACTACTATGTAGTAACTATATAACAGATGACTATATAGTACTATAGTATTACTATATAGATCCTATATAACAATTTCAATGAAAATTGTAAAATTTCATCTATATTTCTTAAAAAATTAATTATTTTTATTATAATTTCATCATTTCTGGCAATTTTTCAATTGCTATGTATACGATTCAATGATTGCTATAATATTTTTAATAACTATGTCATAATGACTACTGTCAACATTTTAATCCACCCCACCATTTCGATTATCTGAAAATTTTAAATATTGCTAACACGTCATTGCATTTACAAATATTTCATTTTTTAATGGTATGAATTTTTCTAGTTATTCGAGTTTTAAATATTGCACCCTTATATAAAACTCAAATAGCATTAAGAAATTGAAAAATTTCAATCATTGTTTTCTAGCTTGCATAGTATGCAACTCAAAATTATCGTTGAAAAAAAATGTAATCGATTAAAAATAAAAATAAAACACTTTATCATTTCTCAAAGCTCTAATTGTCAAATCTAAATAGAAAGCTAAGTCATATATCGTAAAGTTTATGAATTTTAATTTGTATATTATTGATCCACTTAGATCTTGCCCAAATAAAATGTCAGTGCCTACTAATTTTTCATCAAATGATATTACCGTTCTGATGGTCAATAATCTCATAAATGTGCAATTTTGTTGCTTTTAAAATACCACATTTGAGAGCTCCTATTCACTTTCTAATAAAATTTGATCCAAATAAATTTTGGAAAATTTTGTTGGCATATTTTTCAAAATATGTAAAAAAAATCGCATTTGCACAGTTTCCATTAATTTTTTTTCAAATTTGGAGGAGGGTTGAGTTTGAATATATTGTAGATGTCGACAGTTGTGAGTTGAGAAATTTACAAAATTGCGTAGTTGGTTCTAATTTGTTTGTAGATTTTAACAGATTCAGTTAGAAATATCACAATTTTTACAGTTGCATAAAAACGTGGTTAAAAACATATTTATCTTTGACAGTTTGACAACATTTTTTAAATAATTGTCATATTTAGACACTTTCCTTAATATTTTTTTTTCAATTGAGTTCAGTTTGAAAATTATATATATTTCGACAGTTGGAGTAGAAAATGTTACAGATTTTTGCAGCCGGTGCTAAAATATTCATAGATTTACAGAAATACGACAATTTGGAGGAGAGTTGAGTTTGAATACTTTGTAGATTTCGACAGTTGGAGTTGAGAAATTTGCAAAATTTCGTAGTTGGTTCTAATTTTTTTGTAGATGTTAACAGATTCAGTTAGAAATATCACAATTTTTACAGTTTCATAAAAACATGGTTAAAAACATATTTATCATTGACAGTTTGACAACATTTTTTAAATAATTGTCATATTTAGACAGTTTCCTTAGTTTTTTTTTCAATTAAGTTGAGTTTGAAAATCTCATATATTTTGACAGTTGGAGTCGAAAATGTTACAGATTTTTGCAGCTGGTGCTAAAAATTTCATAGATTTACAGAAATATGACGATTTGGAGGAGAGTTGAGTTTGAATACTTTGTAGATTTCGACAGTTGGAGTTGAGAAATTTACAAAATTTCATAGTTGGTTTTAAATTTTTGTAGATTTTAACAGCTTCAGTTAGAAACATTTTTACAGTTGCATAAAAACATGGTTAAAAACATATTTATCCTTGACAGTTGACAACATTTTTTAAATAATTTTCATATTTAGACAGTTTCCTTAGGTTTTTTTTCAATTGAGTTGAATTTGAAAATTTCATATATTTCGACAGTGGAGTTGAAAATGTTACAGATTTTTTCAGCCGGTGCTAAAAATTTCATAGATTTACAGAAATATGACGATTTGGAGGAGAGTTGAGTTTGAATACTTTGTAGATTTCGACAGTTGGAGTTGAGAAATTTACAAAATTTCATAGTTGGTTCTAATTTTTATGTAGATTTTAGCAGCTTCAGTTAGAAATATCACCATTTTTACAGTTGCATAAAAACATGGTTAAAAACATATTTAATGAACGCAAGCTATGCATTCAAAATTATTGCTGAAAAATAAAGTTTTGTCATATTGACAATGATTGTCAGATCGTCATATTGACGATGAGCCAGACAATTGTCATAGAGTTTTAATGATTGCTATAAACATTTTCAATTATTGTGTCATATTGACAATGATTGGTGTCAAAATTTTAATTTGTCTCGACAAATTTCAATTTTGCTGTTAAAATTTGAATTACTGATCTAAATAATTCCAAGATTGCTTACGTTTTAATTGATCATAATGATTTTGTTTTCTACTGGGGTTAGCTGTTAGGATAAAAACTCTTAATTAAAAACTCTTAAACTCTTTATTATTATCATTATTATAATTCTTAAAATCGTGTATTAAAAAACCTGCTCATAAGCTGTTAGGATAACATGACGAAAAAAATAAGGTTGTGCTGTTTTCAATTTGTTGTTATAATTATTGATAGCCAGACAATTGTCATACAATTTTGATGATTGCTACAAACTTTTTCAATGATTGTGTCATATTGACAGTGATTACGAGATCGTCATATTGACGGTGAGGAAGACAATTGTCATAAAGTTTTAATGATTGTTACAAACATTTTCAGTGATTGTGTCATATTGACAAAAATTGGTGATTGTACTATAATTTCAAAGTATATAATGTCTTTTCATTGACCTAATAAGTCAGACAAAGCTAATAGTATTTCTTGGGAATAAAACTGTTAAAAATTATATCAATCCGATTTGTTTTAGATGTTTTTCTGTTTTTTTCTCTAATTTCATGTAAAATTGGTATTTATGAGATTTTTCACTGCCTAAAAAGCCAGTAGTCAATTTTAATTTGTTGTTTTGATTATAACTATTTAAAATTATATTAAACGCTTTTTTTTCTTAGATTGAATGAACTGTCTATGAACTCTAATATAAAATTGGGTAAAATTTTTGAAACTTTTAATTGCAATTTTAGTGTTTCTTGGAGTAAAACTATTCAAAATTACATAAAAACATTTTTTTTGTAACGTTGGCTGGATTTGCCTATAATGCCAATGAAATTGGCCGAAAGGTTTTAGACTTGTATTTTAACAATAGAAACATAGACTCTAACATCAAAGTAAGATCTTGAGCATAGAGAGCATAAAGTAAAATCTTGTGAAATTAATAACTTATCTTCCTATAATTAGAATGTAAAATTGGCTAAAATTTTTGTGACTTGTCATTATGTCAAGAATAAAATATAGTGAATTTTGTTTTTCTTTTGACTTATACTTTTCAAAATTACATGAAACCATTTTTTAATACGTTTGCAGCATTTGTCTATAACTCCAATGAAAAGTTGCTGAAAGCTTTGGGACTTGCCTTTCACCAAAACAAAATAGGACTCAAACTGAGTATAATGGACTGAGTAAACAGTATTTGTCAAATTGATAACTTATATGCCTTTAATTTTAATGTAACACTAGCTAACATTTTTAACGATTGTGTCATATTGACAATGATTGTCAGATCGTCTTATTAACGATGAGCCAGACAATTGTCATAAAGTTTTAATGATTGCTAGAAACATTTTAAATTATTGTGTCATATTGACAATGATTGGTGTCAATATTTTAATTTACCTCGACAAATTTTAATTTTGCTGTTAAAATTTGAGTGACTGATCTAAATAATTCCAATATTGATTACGTTTTAGTTGTTGATTTTGTTTTCTACTGGGGTTTAACGTTGTCACTTGCTATAAGTTCACTTTCGCTTGTCAATTGTTAATTTTGATTAATTTTTAAGATAATGTCATTCATTAAATCGCTTCCTTAAGCTCAGTTTCGCTTGTTTCTTATCCGTTTTTACTTTACTTTGCGCTAATTTGCTTACTTGAACTTTATTTTATAGCCGGCATAAAGATGATTATAAAACTAGCCTATTATTCAAACGACTATAATGAACTTTGCTTTAAAGTGCCTCTTTTAAATATTCATTATTAAACTGGACACATAAATGAGACAATCACTGCACTTATGCTGCTATTAATTACAGAAGCAATTACAAACGTCCTACCAGCAAAGTGATATATGTGTAATTTTAATTATTTAATTAAATTTGTACTAATTGATTTTAAAAAATAGATCAGTAGACCATATGTACAATCAATGAAACTTTTGCAGAAAAACTTTTGTGAAACCATAAAATGCACAGGTAGATTAAAATTGCAGCAATTCTGTATTCAATTTTTATTTATCTGGAATTTTATAGCAATTTTTTTTCTTTCTATTAATTATGGTACTATTAATTATGGTGCTATTATGGTGCTAATTATGGTGTTAAAGTTATTTGCTATTAATATGGATAATCAGTGAAACTTTAGCTGCTGTAAAATGCACAGGTAGAATAAAATCGCAGCAATTCTGTATTCAATTTTTATTTACGTGGAATTTTATAGCAACATTTTTCTACTTCTATTAATTATGGTGCTATTATGTGGATAATCAGTGAAACTTTAGCTGCTCTAAAATTCACAGGTAGATTAAAATTGATGCAATTCTGTATACAATTTAAATTTTCCTAAATTTTTGTTTGGTATTAATTTATTTGTTTTTTATTGAATTTTAATATTTCGTTTTATAGCTGCATATTGCACATTTAAATTTTTATGTTGTTTATTTATTCAATTATGCTTCATATTGCGGCAAACTAACTTGTGCAAAGGTTAACATAGTAGCAGCTCCTATGTTGTTCATTCTTAAAGTTTTGTATCAAAATTATTTTGTTGCTGGTTCCTCTGGAATTGATTCCTGTAAGGGAGCGTTTAATAGACAGCACAATCGCCGTTTGCCTCCCCCGATGACTGCTTGAAAAATCGTTCACATCCCGGGAAAACGTGGGCAATTCAGAGGGCGCAAAAAGTGCACTTTACGACGTCCGCCAATCGCATTACCTGCACCCATAGAGAAACATTTATTCCGCTGGCATCCTGGCAATAAACGCGAGGAGAAAAAATTCCACCGACAAGTTTCACGAGGTGAGTGCACGTAATCAGAGCATTAAGATGCTGAAGATGAGCCTCACGTAGTGGCGAAATTCCGCAGAGGAATCGGCTAACTCACCTGAGTCTGAAGAGCGAAGCTGGTTCAGGTTCGGCTTCTGCTGCTGGCGAGAGCTGCAACAATAAGGCAATTTTAGCATATCGTTATCACCGTCTAATGTACAAGTGAGCCCTACAATGGGCGCTGATGATGGGGATCAGAAAAGAAAGTGATGCTTAATGAAGGCGAGGAGGAGACAGTAACCGAAGTCTCTGGGCTTACGTGAAATTTATAGCCTTGATCTTCAAAGTTCATTTCGTAGCTTTTAGGAATCCATCATGGAAATACGCAAGGATAAATTGAAATGCAGAAATGTGTGCGGTACTTTCGATTTTCAACATTATTTTCAATAAAAAATAAATTTTTCGCAAAAAAAATTGCGTACCCGTTCCTAGAAAGTGAAGATTTCGAGGCATTTCCGTGAACTTGTAAATGATGGAATATCGATAAGCAGTGTTTTATATTACCATTTGACTCTTGAGGAGATGACTGAAATTGAAAATGGAATGGAATGGAAAAAATAGGGGTTGCCATAAAAAAGATTACATAAAACTTATTTTGATCACCAATTGAGTTCTGAGTTAGTTACTGAAGTATAGAAAAAAATGGGGCTTGCTATTTAAAAAAAAAGGAAGACATCGAAGCGCAAAAGCAAATGACTATTTTTTTTACGCGACAGTGACTTTTTGGAAACAAAAATTGACTTGTCAAAACATTAACAAATTTATGAACCAAAAATGATTTACGATGACCAATGATGACCAAACAAATAATGATTAACTGTCCTTAAATTTAGCACCAATCAATTTTAACATTGCACTGTACATATAACTAAAGCCATAAGTTGCTTATTAGTATACCTTCGAGCAATAAGAGAAAAAAAAAACAAATATATTGCAACATCATACCATAAAAAATAAAAAAAAAGGTTTTAACTTTAAACACAGATCAAAATTTCCATTCAATGGTATTTATTTGCACTATTCCAGAATCATAGATAGATTGATTAGGTTATAGAGGTTAGATTTGTAAATATAGCTTGTAGATATAATTAGTAGTTAGACACAGATATAATTAATCTATATAGATGAGATAAGATAGATAAAATAAATAGTTATACCGTTATAACAAATACTTAGATAATTTGATGAGTTTTAGACAAACCAGGCGCAAATATGTGGAATAAAAGTTCGCAATTTTATGCGAGCATCCTTAAATACCCATCTAGAAAGCGAAGATTCCGAGACATTTCCGTGAACTTGTAAATGAGTTCCGATGGAATTTCGATAAGCCGTGTAACTGTATCTCGTTTAGTATGCATTACAGATTGGCATTCTGTTAAAGAGCCGTGACATTGGATCGAAATTCTAAATATACACGGTATAACAGACGGGCGACCTTCGGCGGTTCCTTTTTTGCTTGTTGCGTGAAGGAGAGAGAGGGAATTAGCGGGCGAGCACGCGAGTGAGCGAGTGAGAGTGCTTCCATTGAGCACTATGAAGCGTGAATTGCCCGAGACGGGACGAGCCATTAATTAATGACCGGTCGATTATTCAGTCCTTTTTTGTGTTTACACTTTTGGCGGACGCAAAGGATTCAATTGTGCTTCATATTCCTGTAAACTAACGAGTGCAAAGGTCAACATGAGAATTAGATGAAAAGAGGATGGAAAAAAAGTGTCCCATATCTCACTAATGATAATTGATTAACATTTAATTTTTTTTAAATAATTTTGGATTTTGTATATAAATCCAAAATACATTTTTGTATATAAGCTGCAAAACAATGATATGCATTTTTCGAGCTATTCGAGTTTTTAATATTGCTCCATTATATAAAACTCAAATAGCGTTAATAAGTTGAAATATTGAAATTATTGTTTTCGAGTTTGCAAATTATGCAAGTTTAAAAATTATTGTTGGAAAAAAAAAATCTGTTATGAATATATTTTTTTAATTATTTATCTAAGCTTTACTAGTCAAAGCTAAATGAAAAACAGGGTTGGAATAAATCATGATTTAAAAACAAAATTAGAAATCAATGATTTGATGAATCAAAACAATTGATTTACATCACGCTTCAAATCATTTTTTTTTAAATAAATTCCCTAGCATTCATTATCAAGAATTGATGATTTAAAAAAACGGAGTATCTGTACTATGTGATGGACAAAAAATGGAAGAAAAGGAAATTATTTTACTTACCTCCAATTATCTATTTTAAAGCATGCTAACTCTATAGTTACATTACATTTTCACACCTATTGGAATGCACAAACAGTGCAAAAACAATTATAATTTAAAAAAATCGTGATGATAAAAATCTTGATTTTATTCAATGATTTATTTATAAAAATAATTTGAATTAATCATGATTTAAGTCAGGATTTAAATCAATTGATTAAAATACTGTAAAAAAATCAAATTAAATATTATTGATATTATTGATTATAAATCAGTCAATATCAAATATCAGTACAAAAAAATTCAGTGGCTACTAATTTTTCATTAAATGATATTACCATTCTGATGACCAATAATCACATATATATGTAATTATGTGGCTTTTAAAATACTTTAAAAAAATCATGTTCAATATTATTGATATTATTGTTGATTATTGATTATAAATCAATTAAATCAATTGATTTAAATCACACCAAACCTGTGGAAAACTTAGTCATATATCGTAAAGGTTGTGAACTTTTATATGTATATTATTAATCCGGTTAGATCCTACAAAAAAAAATCAGTAGCTAATAATTTTTCATTAAATGATATTATTGTTCTGATAATCAATAATCACATAAATGGGTAAATTTGTGGCCTTTAAAACACCACATTTTTTGCATTTGAGAGCTCCTATTCACTTTTCTAAGAACAATTGATTCAAATAATTTTTGGAAAATTTTATTGGCATATTTTTCAAAATGTTTAAATAAAATCTCATTTTCAGTTTCCATTTTTTTCCAATTTGGAGGAGAGTTGAGTTTGAATATTTTGTAGATTTCGACAGTTGGAGTTGAGAAATTTATAAAATTTTGTAGTTGGTTCTAATTTTGTTGTAGATTTTAACAGTTTCAGTTAGTAATGTTACTATTTTTACAGTTGCATAAAAACATGGCTAAAAACATATTTATCTTTGACAGTTTGACAACATTTTTTAAAATAATTGACATATTTAGACATTTTCCTTAATTTTTTTTCAATTGAGTTGAGTTTGAAAATTTCATATATTTCGACAGTTGGAGTCGAAAATGGTACAGATTTTTGCAGCCTGTGCTAAAAATTTCATATATTTACAGAAATATGACGATTTGGAGGAGAGTTGAGTTTGAATACTTTGTAGATTTCGAGAGTTGGAGTTGAGAAATTAAAAAAATTTCGTAGTTGGTTCTAATTTTTTTGCAGATTTTAACAGTTTCAGTTAGAAATATCACCATTTTTACAGTTGCATGAAAACATGGTTAGAAACATATTAATCTATGACAGTTTGACAACATTTTTTAAATAATTGTTGCAGTTGCAGTTAAAATTTTAATAATTTTTGACAATGCCAAATAAAAATTCAACAGATTGTTTATAATTGCCCGTGTCAATATCCTTTGCATTTTTTAAATCGGTCAAATAGTTTGTAGTTTAAACTATATCTTTTAATATAAATAACAGCCACATCTATTAATTTATATCTATTATATTGACAGTTTAAATACACAGAATATAATAGATATAAATTAATAGACGTGGCTGTAATTTATATTAATAGTTTGAACATGAAATTATTTGAAAAATTGCACCTGAAAATGTCACAGATTTAAAAATGCAGAGCATCTTGACATGGGCAATTATAAATTCAAAATATTTTTTTACGTTCTAATTGAAAATTTAGAAAGTTTCATCTGAAAATTTGACAAATTTTCACATTTGGGTTAGGTTAGGTTAGGTTAGTTGTAATTTTGATAGATCGATAGTTGGTTAAAGTGACACATTTGCACAGTATCTTCTGAAAAATTGAGATATTTGGACAGTTTATATGATGGTTTTTATAATTAGGAGAGTTAAGTTTAAAATTTTGGCAGATTTTTTCAGTTGAAGGTGAAAATGTTACAGATTTCGGAGATGGTGCTAAAAATTTGATAGATATTTATAGTTTCAGTTGTATTATGACGATTTTCACAATTTCAGTTGTAAATATGAAAATTTTGACTGTTGTAGGTAAAATGTTGTTTATTTTTGACACTGGTACTAGAAAAATAGTTTATTTTTGACACTGGTACTAGAAAAATAGTTTATTTTTGACAGTGCCAATCAAAAATTTGACAGATTATAACAGATAAGTTAAAACTTGAAAAATTTAAAAAAATTGTTGATTTGTGCATAAAAACTTCATGAAATTTGGTATGTTATAATTGACAATTTAGACAGTAGCAATTGAAAATTAAACAGTATCACATTTTCACTGATTACTGATTACCTATTACTGATTTTGACAGTAATAGGTAAAAAGTTGTGGCCAATTAAAAATTTGACAGATTAGGATAGATAAGTTAAAACTTGAGAAGTTTAAATTAATTGCAAATTTATGGATTTGTACATTAAAAAAACATGAAATTTGGTATGTAGCAATTGACAATGTGGACAGTTACATTTGAAAATTTAACAGTCTAACATTTTCACGTGTATACCTGAAAGATTCACAGATTTTGATCAATTCAGTCAGTTGAAACAGTTAAAAAATTTGCAAATTTTGACAGCTGAAGGTAAAATTTTTACAGATTTTCGCAGCTGGTGTTGAAAATTTGATAAAAATTTAATAGTTTCAGTTGTAAATATGACAATTTTAACAGTTGCAGATAACAAGTTGTTTATTTTAGACTCTTGCATTTAAGAAATAGTTTGTTTTTGTCAGTGTCTATTGAAAACTTGACGGATTTCGACAAATGAAGTTATAACTTGAGAAGTTTAAAAATGTTGCAAATTGTGGACTTGTGCATTAAAAAAAATAGTGAAATTTGGTCTGTTGAGATTGACAATTTAGACAATTGCGTTTGAATATTAAGCAATCTGACATTTTCACATTTATATCTGAAGTTAAAACTTGAGATGTTTAAAAATGTTGCAAATTGTGGACTTATGCATTAAAAAAGTAGTGAAATGTTGTCTGATGAGATTGATAATTTAGACAATTGCATTTGAATATTAAACAATCTGACATTTTCACATTTATATCTAAAACATTGGCAAATTTTGATAGATTCTGTCAGTTACAGTTAAAAAAATTGCAGATTTTAACAGCTGATGGAATTTTTTTAATTGATTTTCGCAGCTGGTGCTAAATATTTAATAGGTTCAGTTGTAAATATCACGATATTGACAGTTGTAGGTAAAAAGTTGTTTATTTTTGACATTTAAGAAATGGTTTGTTTTTGACAGTGTAAATGAAAAATTTGACAGATTTGGACTGATGAAGTTAAAACTTGCGAAGTTTAAAACAAAAATGTAAATTTGTGGATTTGGGCATTATAAGTTCATGAAACTTTGTATGTCGCAATTGACAATTCAGACAGTTAGTTAAACAGTTTATAGAAATTGCAAATTTTTGGATTTGTATTTTAAAAATTCATGAAATTTGGTCTGTTACAATTGGAAATTTTGACACTTGCATTTGAAAATTAAACAGTCTTACTGTTTCACAATAATACCTAAAAAATTAACAGATATTGGTAGATTCGGTCAGTTATAGTTGACAAATTTAGCAGATTTCGACAGATGGAGTTTAAAATGATACCCTGCATCAATTAAAAAAATGATATATTTGGACAGTTAAAAACAACATTTCAATTTAAGAATTAATAAATAGACTATATTGAATTAATAAATTGAGCCCAGTATTTGTTACTTATTTAAAATATAAAATAAATAAGCATGAAAATATATGAATTATATATTATATACAACTTATTCTTAGTGATATGTTCAACTTCGCATTTTTGTAAGAGGTATTAATATTAGAAATTGAAAACTCCTGATTTAATATAACAGTTAATAATGTAATATTCTTAGCAATAACGGATTTCAATTTCACCATTAAACAATGCCATATTCTTAGCAATAACGGATTTCACTTTCACCATTAATCCAAGTCTCTAAGACCTCTAAGTCTATGACCTCTAAGTCTAAGACCTCTAAGTCTAAGACCTCTAAGTCTAAGACCTCTAAGACTAAAACCTCTAAGTCCAAGACGTCTAAGACCTCTAAGTCTAAGACCTCTAAGTCCAAGACCTTTAAGTCTAAGACCTCTAAGTCTAAGACCTCCAAGTCCAAGACCTCTAAGTCTCTTAAGTCTAAGACCTCTAAGTCTCTTAAGTCTAAGACCTTTGAGTCGCTAAGTCATCTAAGACCTCTAAGTCTATTTTAAAGCATACGGTTTATGTACACTACTCAAAAGAATTATCGCATATTCCAAAATACAACATTAATATTTTTTGTAAGTTGCCGATTTTTATATACGTTTGTAGGTAGAAACAAAAAAAAATTACAAATATGCGATAATTCGTGTGAGTAGTGTATATTAAATCTTTATGTGACTCATATGTGTTAATGACAAAAACCACACTAGTTTTTTTTTATTACATAATTATACTTCATGAATAAACATAGAGGAAGTTCCTAAAAACCGCTATATTAAAACTGACCTTTGCATTATTACTAAATATGAAGGAAACATAAATAAACATTCGAATTATTTAAAACGAATCCATTTCTATAATTCGATCTCGTTTGCAACCTGTTTGATCAGTTTTTTTTTTAAACACTTTCATAGTCATTTGCATCCAGATTTAAAAACCTAATTGTGCTCAATGTAAAACGTAACCACAGACAGATTATATAAAACGGGCCATATATGGTTGAATGGCTTTTGGGCATTTGAAAGCTAGTATAATTTTGATTTTTTGTGCTATGTATGGCTGATTGATTTTTGATCATTTGTAAGTTAGCATAATTTTGATTTTCCATGAATGTTGAACGTTCGGCAGATTTCGGTGAAATTTGCACATAATATGAATTATTATGTTATGGATATGGAGTTATCGAGTTATGGATATGGAGTTTTGGATTTTGAGCTAAAACAATGTTTTGAGCTTAACTAATTTATTTTCGAGTTTCAATTTTTTTACACAATAACACCCAATAATCAATTACTTATTGTTATAAAGAGTCATTTATTTAGGAAGTTTGATCAGTTTTTTTTAACACTTTCATAGTCATTTGCATCCAGATTTGAAAACCAATTGTGCTCAATGTAAAAAGTAGCCACAGACAGATTACTTAAAATAGGCCATATATGGTTGAATGGTTTTTGGGAATTTGAAAGTTAGTGTAATTTTGATTTGTTTGTGCTATGTATGGCTGATTGATTTTTGGTCATTTGTAAGTTAGCAATTTTTTATATTTTTTTATATATTTCTAACTCGAAGTTAGACGTATGGGCCGTATATGGTTGAATGGTGTTTGGTCATTTGAAAGTTAGTGTAATTTTGATTTTTTGTGCTATGTATTTTTGGGCTGATTGATTTTTGGTCATTTGTAAGTTACCATTTTTTTTTATATTTCTAACTCGAAGTTAGACATAGGGGCCATATAAGGTTGAATGGTTTTTGGTCATTTGTAAGTTAGCATTTTTTATTTTTTTAATATTTCTTTCTCGAAGTTAGATATATGGGTCTTACATGGTTGAATGGTTTTTGGTCATTTGAAAGTTAGTGTAAGTTTGATTTATTCTGCTATGTATGGCTGATTGAGTTTTGATCATTTGTAAGTTAGTAATTTTTTATTTTTATTTTATATTTCTAACTCAAAGTTAGATATATGGGCTGTATATGGTTGAATGGTTTTTGGTCAATTGAAAGTTAGTGTAATTTTGATTTTTTGTGCTATGTATGCCTGATTGATTTTTGGTCATTTGTAATTTAACATTTTTTTAATATTTCTAACGCGAAGTTAGACATATAGGCCATATATGATTGAATGGTTTTTGGTCATTTGAAAGTAAGTGTAATTTTGATTTTTTCTGCTATGTATGGCTAATTGATTTTTAGTCATTTGTAAGTTAGCATTGTTTTTTTTTATATTTCTGACTCGAAGTTAAACATATGAGTAGTATACGGTTGAATGGTTTTTGGTCATTTGAAAGTTAGTATAATTTTGATTTTTTGTGCTATGTATGGCTGATTGAGTTTTGATCATTTGTAAGTTAGTAATTTTTTATTTTTATTTTATATTTCTAACTCGAAGTTAGACATATGGGCTGTATATGGTTGAATGGTTTTTGGTCATTTGAAAGTTAGTGCAATTTTGATTTGTTTGTGCTATGTATGGCTGAATGATTTTTGGTCATTTGTAAGTTAGCATTTTTTAAATTTTTATTATTATTTCTAACTCGAAGTTAGACATATGGGCCATATATGGTTCAATGGTTTTTGGTCATTTGAAAGTTAGTGTAATTTTGGTTTTTTGTGCTTTTGGTATGTCTGATTGATTTTTGGTCATTTATAAATTAACATTTTTTTAATTTTTTTTAATATTTCTAACGCAAAGTTAGACATATGGGCCATATATAGTTTACTTGTTTTTGATCATATCAAAGTTAGTGCAATTTTGATATTTTTTTTGTGCTGTGTATGGCTGAATGATTTTTGGACATATGGGCCATATATGGTTGAATTGTTTTTGATCATTTGAAAGTTAGCAACATTTTCATTTTTTTAAATTTCCATGAATGTTGAACGTTGAACGTGAAATTTGCAGTGAGCATTATTATGTTATGGGTACAGAGTTATCGACTTATGTATATAGAGTTATCGAGTTATGGATATGGTCATGGATATGGAGTTTTGGATTTTGAGCTAAAAAAATAGATTTTAGCTTAACTAATTTATTTTCGAGTTTCTATTTATTTATATTTTTACACAATAACACCCAATAATCAATTACTTATTGTTATAAAGAGTAAATTAATTATGAAGCAAAATGACCCTCAAATTTGTATATTTTTCAATCATTTTTTTACATTTTCATAATATAATTTTCCCTCTTACCTCTTGCATTTACTTTGCAATTTTTTTTTCAACATTTTCGCAAAATGGTTTCCATTGTGCTATTTTAGTTGTAAATTAAAATTTAATAGCAATTATATAGCTATTTTTTTTTTATATTTCTAACTCGAAGTTAGAAATATGGGCCGTATATGGTTGAATGGTTTTTGGTCATTTGAAAGTTAGTGTAATTTAGATTTTTTCTGCTATGTATGGCTGATTGATTTATGGTCATTTGTAAGTTAGCATTTTTTAAATATTTTTTATATTGCTATCTCGAAGTTAGACATATGGGCCATATATGGTTGAATGGTTTTTGGTCATTTGAAAGTTAGTGTTATTTTGATTTTTTCTTCTATGTGTGGCTGAATAATTTTTGGTCATTTGTAAGTTAGCAAAATTTGGATTTTTTGAATATTTCCATGAATGTTATGGATATAGAGTTATCGAGTTATGGATATGTTCATGGATATGGAGTTTTGGATTTTGAGCTAAAAAAATTGTTTTTAACTTAACTAATTTATTTTCGAGTTAATATTTTTTCTTGTACACAATAACACTGAATAATCAATTACATATTGTTATAAGACAATAACAAAAAGAGTCAATTAATTATGAAGCAAAATGACCCTCAAATTTGTATATTTTTCATTCATTTTTCTACATTTTCACATAATAATTTTCCCTCTGAGCTCTTGCATTTAGTTTACGTGCAATTTATTTTTCAACATGTTCGCAAAATGGTTTCCATTGTGCTATTTTAGTTGTAAATTAAAATATAATAGGGGCAGCTAATTATTTTTATATATGCTGTTTAATAATATGGTGCATTAAAATTAGCATAATTATTGTCAAGTTTTATCACAGCGCCGCATATTACTGGATTAAATCTCGATCAAACAGCAATATTGAAACGCGGCGTGCATAATTAATTCGCTAATTTGCATGGAAACGAATTACAAACAGCACCTGTTCCGAAATTATTTATTTATAAATTAACCCTGTTTATATTAAACTGCGCGGCATTCAGTGACGATAATTAGATAATTTCGACGTTTGGACATTATTGGCGCATCGTTCGCTGCAAAACCAATTTATATCAATCGATCAAAACATTACCAGCAAATTGACCAGCAGTTATACAAAATATAAAAGCTTCCAACAAAAATACATGATTCGAATATTTTTAACGAATATTAACGTTAGAACATTATCAAAACAATATTAATTTGTTTTCCCTAATATTAAAAATAATATTATTATAACATTAATAAAATATACAGTGTTATTAACAAGTTATACAAAATGTAAATGCTGCCATCAAAAATACATGATTTAAATATTCTTACGAATTCTGTTAATGTTACTTTTCGTCTACAATATCTTCTGATAAATAAATTTTTGCAATACTTAATTCGTTTTCACTAAACATTGGGAAATAAATGTTTGCAATACTTAATTCGTTTTCACTAAACATTGGGAAATGTTAAATTATATATGAGCGAAAAACAAATCAATGTGAATAATATTTATGGTATCGTAAATGATGCATTCATTATTTAACTTTCATTATTCAACTTTCATTATTCATTTAGTCTGGTTTCATTTCATTCTCTGCATTATATATATGAACCAGTCAATGTTACTGTATATTTAACTTAGTTACCTAGAATCATTTTAGTCGCATCTGGAATTAATTCATAATTTCGGTATACTATTATTGATTCGAATTGTATTTATTGCCAGCTGCATTAAATGTATTATTATTATTAATTATTAAATTATTTTGCATTTTATTGACACAAACACATGTACAGACTTTTTTTTGAAATTTGTTTTATAGACTTTTCATCAAATGGATGTCTGGAAATGGAAAATTTTCGCACAAACAATGTATAGTTTACACATAAAAATTGCGAGTTAAATTATTAATTCAATAAATAATATTTGTAGTGTGCTACGTGCAAATAAATGTATTTATTATTATCGAGCTATGAGGTAATAGCTGCTAAATTATTAATTTAATAAATAACAGAGTACCTGTGCACTGTAATTTGTACAAATGTGATGAGTACATTCATTTTGTAACCATTACACTTTCAAATTACCGTGTTGCAATACCTAATACATTTCAGTGCCGTTTCGTCGGTTTATTGCGCACACAATTCGAGCCTATAAGAAATATTCGTTTTGGTTTCAATGACACACGTTGAGTACTATAATAATTGTGAAATAGTCGCGGACAATTTATGTAAAGATGATTGTTTTTTGATTGCGCACTTGACACCAAAACGCAACTGCCGCGCAATGCGTCTATTATTACACTTTGCTCAGACCTTGATATTATGTTACATATTTTATGCTTTTGCACCGATCCTGCACCTCAAGTAACGACAAAATTACTAGCTCCACACAAAGGTCACTACGATAGTTGAGACGAATTAAAGATGCATGCATTAGAAAATCTATTTTAAATTGCTATGTTTATAAATATTTCATCCATTATTATTTTAATTATGCAATTTCGCAAATTTTATATAAAAACAACTGATACTGGTTTATGAATTAGAGATTAATGAATTAGGATTCTTAGATTTTGGAATATTACTAGGAATTGGATCTGTAATGAATTCTGAATATATGTGTTTATATGCAGCAGGTAATTTTCGATTTGTTATTTAAAATAATGGAAAATTATTTAATGTATCACGTTTTAAAAGCATTATCCAGTACTCGATGTTTTGCACAACTCCAATAAACGGGCATACATTTGGAATATTTGTATCTATATGCGCACAAAATTGACCACAGGTGCGTTAATGAAATAATATTCGCAGAGAATATATTATTGCTAATATTATTTTATTTGTATATTTAATGCGTCGGTTTTCATGAACTCAATTTGCGTTGTTTATTAAATTTTCAGGAATTCAACAAAACGCGTTTCATTCTAGTAATTGCCATGCATTCAGAACATACAATATTACAGACAGATGTTTATGTTAAGTTAATGTTAATGTAATCAAATATTTTCGAATTTTACTTCGAATATTTTAGTTTTGAAGCATAATTTTTAGTCATTCTTGGATTAAATTTTCAGGAATTCAACAAAACGCATTTCATTCTAGTCATTGCCATGCATTCAGAACAGACAATGTTACAGACAGATGTTAATGTGAAGTTAATGTTAATGTAATCAAATATTTTCAAATTTGTCTTCGAAAATTTTAGTTTTGGAGCATAATTTTTAGTCATTCTTGGCCCATTTGTTCGACACCACAATTTTCAGAGATAAATTTGCATAAATAATTAATTGTAGTATTATTTTTTACAATTCATTCTCATACTGAAAAAAAAATCAAATTTAATGGTGTTAATGAATCTTCGACGCATAATCCCATATTACAAAATAAGGTGGAAATGATAATTTTAAAACAATGAAAATGCAGCAAGAAGATTTGTTAAAATTGTAATTACTGAAATTTCAGATTATTAATTGAGTAATACATAAAAATATTATGTAGCGTTTTTTGCTAATAAATATTCTTTATTATTATTATTATTATTATTATTATTATTATTATACATGAATTTTGAAAATCATTGTAATGATAATTAACCTTCCAGAACATTCCAAGTAGCAATTTCTCATAACAGGCTTCAATCTATTGACGAATCTCTTCGTTTTGCTCCACGTTCCCCTAAAAATAATCACACCGCCGTTACTCGCTTTACAACGCTTTTAATCTATAAAAAGTAACGACTGGCAATTAAAGGGGGCCCCTTTCATGGAGGCCCCCCGGTATGCAATAGACGGTCACCTGGGCCGCTTCGCACGGGCTACAAAGGCGCCGGCTTTACAAAATTAACCCCCCAGAAAGCGGCGTGGGGGTTTCGTGGCAATTACACCACAATTAAAGCTGTTGCGAAATTGCCTTAAGTAGGGCCCCACGTCCGCGGGGGCCCGCGACAGGTGAATAATTAACGCGCGCATTTCGGCGTGCGCGACACTCACCTGTGATCGTGTAATTGCACTCGCCTTGCGGTATGTTAAGCACGTGCAAGGTAGGACTTGCACTGCACTTGAGCCCCCTAATTGTACTGCACTTAGGCCCCCTAATAGTACAGCACTTGGGCCCCCTAATTTCACTGATTTACTTAACATAATTCGCGAGAAGATTCGAGGTCAAGATTCTGACAGAAACGAGACAATTGAAATGTTTATTCTGAAATCTAAAAATTTTGGTGATTTGCAATAAGTACATGCTTTTTAGAATTACCATAAGTTTTTAAAAGTTCATGCAATATTTCAATATTTGGGATCCATATAAATAGGTATACAATTCAGGATTTTTAAATTTCAGAAAAAGAATTAGATTTTCAAAATTTATACAATAATTTAGAAATATTTCAATTTTCCATTATGTTTTGCATGTATTAATAACGGAATTAATGAAATTATAAGAGTTACAAGAATATGTTGGATTTTCGAATTAGAAACAAAAGGATTACCAGACATTTCAATTGTCTTTAAAATACATAGACTTTTGAAATAATTATTCTGGAATCCAGAATTCTTGGTGATTGTCATATAAAAATGCAGATTTCACGATTTCAGAAAAATAATTAAGTAGATTTTCAATATTCATAGAATAATATGAAAAATTTTAGATTTCTATTATTTTCTTGCATGTATCAATTACTGAATTAAAAATCTGAAAATTTATAAAAAATATTGTCCAAAATTTTCTTATAACTCTTATAGAAATTTGATTAATTGAGTTATTACTCAATCAATCAATTCAGAATAATTATTTCAACCGTTTACGTATTTTAGATACAATTAAAATTTATGGTAATCTTTTTGTTTCTAATTCGATAATTGCAAAATTTTATAACTTATGAAAATTTCAGGTTTTTAATACTGTAATTGATACATGCAAAAAAAATATTGAAATCCCAAATATTTCTACACTATTCTATGAATATTGAAAATTTACTTAATTATTTTTCTGAAATCCTGAAATCTGCATTTTTATATGATAATCATAAAGAATTTTGGATTTCAGAAAAATTATTTCAAACGTCTATGTATTTAACACATAATTGAAATTTCTGGTATTACTTTCGAAATATTTTTTGTGAAATCCAGAATTTTTCATATAAAAATGCAAGATTTTCAATTTTTAAACAATAATCTGGATATATTTGAGATTTCTATTATTTTTTATTACTGAATTAAAAAAACTGAAATTCCCATAAGAGTTATAAGAAAATTTTGGATTATTTGGATATTTGGATAAACAAAAGTATTGGCAGAAATTTTAATTGTGTTTGAAATACATAGACTTTTGAAATACTTATTCTGAGAATTCTTTGTGATTTTCATAAAATATGCAGGATATCAGGATTTCAGAAAAATAAATAAGAAGATTTTCAATATTCATAGAATAATCTACAAATATTTGAGATGTCTATTATTTTTTTGCATGTATAAATTACTAAATTAAAAACTGAATCAGAATAGAAGAATTATTAGAAAACTTCTGGAACTTAGAATTCATAACAAAGTGATTACAAGAAATTTCAATTATGTTTAAAAATCAGAGACATTGGAAAGGTTTTTAGAATTTCCATAAGATTTCGAGAAGTTCATGCAATATTTCACTATTTGGGATTCATATAAGCAGGTATAAAATGCAGGTTTTAGAATTTCAGAAATAGAATTAGATTTTCATAATTTATACAATAATTTAGAATCATTTCAGATTTCCATTGTGTTTTGCATGTATTAATAACTCAATAATGAAATTTCCACATGAGTTACGAGAAAATTTTTGATTTTCGAATTAGAAACCAAAGGATTGCCCGAAATTTCAATTGTATTTAAAATGCATAGACTCTTTAAATAATTATTCTGAAATCCAGAATTCTTGGTGATTTCACTGCATTTCAGTATTTTAGAATTTCATAAAAAGAATTAGATTGTCAAAATTCATACAATAATTTAGAAATATTTGAGATTTCCATTATGTATTGTATGTATAAACAACTCGATTAATGAAATTTCCACAAGAGTTACAAGAAAATTTTGGATTATCGAATTAGAAACATAAGGCTTACCAGAAATTTCAATTGTGTTTAAAATACATAAACTTTTTAATTAATTTTTCTGAAATCCAGAATTCTTGGTGATTATCATATAAACTATAAACTTGCAGGATTTCAGGATTTCAGAAAAAAAATTAAGTAGATTTTCAATATTCATAGAATAATCTAATGATATATGAGACTTTTATTTATTTTTTTGCACGTATTAATTACTGAATTAGAAACCTGAAATTTTCATAAGAGTTATAAGAAAATTCGTAGATTTTATAATTAACAACAGAATTATTACGAGAAATTTCAATTGTGTTCTAAGAAAATTTTAGATTATCGAATTGGAAACAAAAGGTTTACCAGAAATTTCAATTGTGTCAATTGAATAAAAAAAAAATACAAAAACTTTTGAAATAAGTTTTCTGAAATCCAGAATTCTTGGTGATTTTCATGAAATATGCAAGATTTCAGGATTTTAGAAAAATAATTAAGTAGATTTGAATATTTATAGAATAATCTAGAAATAATTGAGTTTTCTATTATTGTTTTGCATGTATGAAATACTGTAACTGAATTATTTGAGATTTCTATTATGTTTTTGTATGTATGAATTACTGAAATAAAAATCTGAAATTTCCATAAGAAATACAAGAAAATTCGTGGATTCGTGTTTAAAAACATATAAGTAACTCGGGCTTTTAGAATTTTAGGAAAATAATTAGATTTTCAAAGTCCATAGAGTATTTCAAAAATATTTGAGATTGATATTCCTTTCCTTCAGAGGCATATGAAGTATATGGTTCGCTTTTAACGTAAACGATATTTCATGTAGTAGGAACCAAATTAACTTGATTCAGTCCTTAATTTTTATACACTAAGGAAATGGAACAATAATTGGTTATGCTGTAATGCGAATATAAATATTATTTTAACAGATAGATAGATTGTAAATATTCTTGGAAAAATTAAAAAAAAAGGTTTTTAGCACAGTAAAGCAATTGAAACAGATCAATGATACCCAAGTTTATCTGGTCCCAATTATAAATAGTAGATAAAGTTGAGACCAGATTAACATGGGAATATGACCTATTGCAGTTATGCATCAAGAATTACTGAATTGAGTGTGTAAGTCTTTTTTTTAAATCAGTAAAGTTTATAAGCTGTCTAATTTTTTTTAGCACAGTAAAGCAAATGCAACAGATCAATGATACCCAAGTATATCTGGCCCCAAGTATAAATAGTACATAAAGTTGAGACCAGATTAACATGGAAATATGAACCATTGCAGTTATGCATTAAGAATTACCGAATTGAGTGTGTAAGTCTTTTTTGTTAAATCAGTAAAGTTTATGGGCTGTCTAATTTTTTTTAGTACAGTAAAGCAAATGAAACAGATTAATGATACCCAAGTTTATCTGGTCCCAATTATAAGTAGTAGATAAAGTTGAGACCAGATTAACATGGGAGTATGAGCAATTGCAGTTATGCATTACGAATTACTGAATTGAGTGTGTAAGTTTTTTTTTTAAATCAGTTATGTTTTTAAGCTGTCTGAATATTTGCATGTGTATTATGTTTTCCGTTTTCTTATTGATGGTGATTATGATCCATTGCAGTTATGCATTATAAATTACCTTATTGAGTGTGTAAGTTTTTTTTTTAAGCAGTAATGTTTATAAGCTGTCTGAATATTTGCATGTGTAACACGTTTTCTGTTTTCTTATTGTTGATGATTATTATTGTTATTTATTATTATGTATTGTATTTTTATATTGTATTTTAGTATTTTTAGCTATTAGTAATTTTTATGTTGACTGTCACATCCACTAGCAGATGTAAATACACTGCACACGTGGCGACGTGATTAAATAATAATTATTACCTATTATTATTATTATTATTATTATTATTATAAGTGAAGAAATATACAAAGGACTAGGGATGTTGTCGTGGATGTTGTCGTGGGATGTTGACTAGGGATGTGTACATATATATCTGGACTTATCTTATTATTATTATTATTATTATAAGTCCAGAAATATACTAGGGACTAGGGATGTTGTCGTGGATGTTGTCGGGATGTTGTCGTGGCATGTTGACTAGGGATGTGTACGTATACTTCTCGACTAATCTGAATTTAAAAAAAAAGGACTAACACCACTCTGGTTTTCAACGGCTCAATTAATAATCTGAATTTTCTGATTATAATTATTAATAATATACATATTTCTGAATTTTAATCTGATTTTAGAATTAAAAACAGAATGAGTACCAGAAATTTCAGTTGTGCTTTAAAGACATTGACTTCTAACATATTTGTTTTAATGTTATTTATCTAATATTAATTGCATTAATCTAGCAATAGCAATTAATTTATTAATTGATTATACGAGTATTTATAATTAAACATTATTAATAGTGAAACAATAACCTTGTAAAGGAGGCATTACTTTTGATACTTTCTGCATCATCATTGTCATTCACTTCATTAAATAAATTCTCGGTTGAGCTCTGGGCGTGCGAGGACACCGGGCCTACACGGCATAAATCAAAATGCACAGTGATGCTGACACGGAGGAAGTTTGTGGGCCCCCTGATGCCCCAATTCCGCACGCTAATCTCCTTCTCGTCAGTCGACAATCAATTATTAATCAATCGCCCGTGCCATTTGAATATTTATTAATCTGCACCAGATTGAGTTGCTCTACATGTGTTCCATTACATTGCAACAGCAGTAATATATTAATGTTTCATATTTTGAGCATGGTAATAATAATAACAAATGGGAT
This sequence comes from Othius punctulatus, assembly GCA_951805005.1. Classification (NCBI taxonomy): domain Eukaryota; kingdom Metazoa; phylum Arthropoda; class Insecta; order Coleoptera; family Staphylinidae; genus Othius; species Othius punctulatus. The sequence continues at coordinate 77,515,705 of OX638142.1, forward strand.
GGTTTAGTAAGAGGATTAGTAGACATTTATAATAGTTATGTATGATACAAGTTTGTAATACAATAGTTATTTTTGAGACAAGTTCGTAAAGCACTACTTTATGAAAATGTATCATCAATCAATCCTATCACAAATAAGATGATTTAGTGAGAGGATTTGTAGGCATTTATAATAGTTATTTATGATACAAGTTCGTAAGACAATAGTTATTTTTGATACAAGTTCGTAAAGCACTACTTTACGAAAATGTATCATAAGATTTTCGTAAAGTAGTGCTTTACGAACTTGTATCATACAAAGTTTTTTGTTACGATAGCTATTATGAAAAACAGCTAACATTTGATTCAAAATACTATTTTTTTTTATTGGTGAGTGAATAAATTGTGTGTAAAACTTATTTTGTGCACAGGTGATTTTTTTATGCACTTGTGCTAAAAAGTATCACTTTACGTACAGAGAACATTGCGTAAAAACTTGGTTTATGTAACAGTGCGAAAAAAACTTAGTTTATGTACTGTGGTAAACAAATATAATTTATAATAATGTAATATTATAAAATACTAAATTATTTTTTCGTATGTGTCAACTTATAAAATAGGAGGCGAGTAGGGCTCACAACAATAATAAATCGTTTATTATTGTACTTGCAACGATATGCTTTTTTTTTCATTTCAAACGTAATGTAAATAGCATCTATCAATATTTATTCTATGACTGCAAGTACAACTATAAATAAATTTTAACATAATGCAAATATCAATTCTGTTTACTTTCCGTCATCGATTACATTAACCGTTATTTTAGCACTTTGCGTTTGTGCAAACGTGATTGCTATTTTTTTATAGCCGGCATCACGTGCTGTGGCATCCTGAAGGCCGAGTGGCGTATGGAGGAGTCATCCGCCTTGAGTTGGCCGCAGGATTCTCCGAAACACGAATAAATCCGCTTCATCTCCATAAATATTTGAGCCATTAGCGGAGGAGCACTTACGCGCTCCTTAAGTGGAATCGGAAATTGCCGGGCCTTAATAATGCAGGTGTTTACTTGTGTGTATTTGCACAACAATAACGACTTGATGATGTCGCCTAATGAAAATCGCCGGACAAATTGCCGACAACACGGCGCTCATTAGAGCGACACGCTGCGCTCCTCCACCGTAATTAATAAGCTATATGTGTCAAGTTTGTATTGCAAATCGCCGGGTGGTCGTTTTTTTCTGGTTCGAGCACTTGCACAGCGTAATTAACTCGATTGTCCAGGCATCAAACGCGCGTTACGTTAAATCGCTTCTTAATTGCCATGAGAAGAACGCGAGAAATGCAAGGATTATGGCTTAATCTAGATACCACCAGTACACTAAGAAAAACAGTTTATAAAAACTAGAGAGCAAACGAAACATTACAATATTTATCGATAATTGATAACATAATATTAGAACAATTGAAATAATTGCAACAAACTAAACCCAATCAAACTTTTAGCATCTCACATGGCAGTAGGCAGAGGCGGATGGGGCCGGCGGGAAGCCGGGAAATTTCCCGGTGCGCCGGTCGCAAATTGTTGTAAGGCGCCGGCGCAACAAACTCATTTTTTTCTGTTGAATCTTGTCACTACTACCACTATACGCAATTTACACAAACGCGACAACAAATACGTATTATATTTGTTTCAAAATAATTTATAGTTCAAATCGTATTGATAAATTATAGTGGTCTGAACAGTTAAAAGTCAAAAAGAAAAATGTTATATAATAGACAAATGATTGATAGAATAATAAATATTAATAAACTTCTTGGAAGACGTGATACAGGCCAAGAGTTTGAAACGTGCTACTAGAAAGCTACATAGCAAAATTTTGGGCAAATTTTAATGGGCCTTACATCAAACATTTAAATTAGATCTGATGCATTTGTTTCGTTTCTGTCAGACACTGCAGTTAATTAAATTATTACGAAATCTATAATATTTAAATAAAAAAAATTAAAAAAATATTCAAATAGTAGCAGAGAAAATAAATACTGCTGAAATGTATACACTAGCAGTAGACTAGACTAGTACCACTCAAAATGTGTACAATAGACCAACGCTCGTTCATTTTTAAACATGTTCTTCAAAACCAAACGAAGAAAAGGTTAATCTCCATTTGAGAAACAAGAGAGAATGTAGTTGGTGGGCTGAAGAATGGCACTTTAAACAATATTCGACAAATACGGAATGTTAAATCACCTTTGTATGTAGAAGTAAAATTGGTAATAGAAACAATAGAGAAACCCAAAAAGACGAACAGTAATGTGAGGGCAATGGCAAAAAGTTTCACAGACAATATTTAAAATACGAAGTAATTTTAACAGCAACTATATTTTTCAAAAGATTCTGCATTACTGGACCACGACCAAAATATTTGAAGGACTACGGGGAGGAATGGTTTCTATTTCTTCATTTTGATTCCATTTTGATTCCATTTTTATTGAAATCGTGCTGATGGTGCCATGTTGTAGTATGGGAAAAGTAGTTCCGGCACGTGAAGTAAAACAGTAAAAAACGATCACCGTTCGCTTCAAAAACGAAGAAATAGAATATGATGTTGACTTCTCTAGATCTAGATGAAGAAGAATAATTTATAGACCCCTCTAATGGACAATAATCGGTAATCATAATAATATTTTATCAAAAATTTGTATTTCACTTAAAAATATATTGTTTGTATGTACATACCTATACTGCACTGTACCCTACATAAAAAATCTAAAAATACTGTTGAAAACGATCAGAGTCCAAGACTTGTTAATAAAAATATATTGTTTTAATAATTTCACTTATGTGTATTTCATGTTTTTGCTCAATATTCTAATTCACATCTTCTCAAAGTAGATCAATTATAATCAGTTAGTGTTTTCATTCATCCTTTCTATCCTTTATTAGACTTGAAACTTTCAATTTAGTTTTCTGGAAAACGACCAAATTGGACTCTGATCGTTTTTCCCGTAGCCCTTGATTTACAAATACCATTGCTACAAATCTACACAGAAGGCGCATAGTGCAAAAGTACAAAAATACAGAAGTTTCAAAAAATTGCGACTCACTAAAATATCTTTCAGACTAATTCGCGGTATGGGCGGAAGAAAAATTAGTACATAATGAAACATACAGTACATAATTCTAAAATGATATTTGAGAGAATATTGAATGAACTGCGAAGAAAAAAAGTAATTCGTATGCCGAAAGAATGGAGGAAAATGTGGAGATGAAACATTAGATGATGAACATGGCAAATGTATGTTTGAAAAATTCAATGTAATAATAGATACCGTAATCAAGTCTATGATAAAACGATTCCAAAATACCTTTGATGTTTGTAAAGATCTATCTGTATTGGACCCACAAAATTTGGATGAAATTAAACCAAATATTCCAAAAAAGGTCGACTTCTCTCTATATTGAAGTCTCTAACTAATAAATTACAAACAAAAATTGTAATGTAACATTAGAAAATTTAATAGAAGAACTTTTGATTTGAAATTTTTGATTTATTGGAACAAAATATTTGTGATATGTTAATAGTAGACCAAAATCTTTAACTGCAGATAGATTTATAGAAGAACATATAGAAGAATTAAGCAAGCATGTGTGAGCATGTGGCAAAACAAATGAAGAAATACTAACATGTAGAAGTTGCAAAACTGTGCTACTAGTTGTAACTACGTCATTTTTAAATACAATTTATTTCGAGAAGTGTACTCCATCTTATACCCAATACTTATACTCTAGTCTAGCGTATTTAGAACTCTTCCGATATCTCAAGTTTCCTGCAAAAGATATTTCTTAACGCTAAAATATGTAGAAATAGATTATGATCGACGATATCTCACACTCGCCTTGAAGCTCTTATGTTCATGAGTTATGAGAAAAAGAATTTGAATGAACTAAATAATAAAGAAATTGTAACCGCGTTAGGTAATTCCAATTCTCTTCTATCAAAAAAGGTATTGTTTTAAAGTAAAAATATTATATATTTTTTAATTTTTTGGTTATTTACTTCTGTAATACATTTGGTTTTTTAATTGTAGAAAAAAATTGCAGACGCTTTTACTTCTTTTCATTATAACCTCTTAAAACTGACATTTGAGCACTGATTCTTTCTGATTCTTTCAACTTTTGTAATCATTTTATGTATTGCGCCGATGACTATATTTCCTGCGCCGGTTTTGCTAGTCCCATCCGCCCCTGGCAGTAATCCTTAATATTCCCATTCAATTATCTTAACTAACAATAACACCTGAACTTTTACCATTTTTTTGATAATTGATAACATAATAGTAGAACAATTGAAATAATTGCAACAAACTAAACTCAATCAAACATTTAGCAACCCACGTGTCAGTAATCCTTAATATTCCCATTAAGTTATCTTAACTAACAGTAACACCTGAACTTTTAATTACTCGCTGGGCCTGCAGATGAAGCCCCGAGACTGTGCCTGAATTCAGAGTTGGGCGAGTTCGGAGGTTCGCAGGACCTGACGAGGAGGTGATGTGCGGAAGGGACGATCTCCCGGGGTGCATGTGTGTGAGGGCGTGAGTTTGCGCGAAAAGGGCGGATGATGGATGTCGGGACGAAGTTAATTACGTCGACTTTAGCTAGGATTACGCAGACGGATTTTTGACTTCATTTTTAATAATGTTAATGGCAAGGACGGGGACTCGTCCTTTTAAAGGGTCCGTTGTTGCTGCTTTATTAAAAGCAATGGACGAGTTTGGTATTTATAAAATGTGTTGTGGTAGTAAAATAATAATAATGATGGGCAGTTTCCCAAGTACCTTGGTTACAGAAACAAGCTCCAATATGTCGTATTTTGTAGAGTAGAATTTTATAAAATCGTTTGGTAGTAAGACGTTTGGTATTAATACGAGTTTGGTAATTAAAAACTGTGTTGTGGTAATGAAATAATAATAATGATGGGCAGTTTCCCATGTATGATGAAAAACCTGACGTGTTAGAAATATTTTGTAGACGTTTCTGAAATCAGTGCTAAATTTTCTATCCGAATCGGCCATTTACGTCTAAGGGACAAAATTGTGTTGACCAGTATTATACACTGTGTTTCAGCCAAATGGAATAAATTCAATAATAAATAAATGGGGGCGTGTTCGAAAAAACGCTCGGACACGTCGATTGATATTTTTAGTTGCGCATTTTTTTCAACAAAAACTTTTTATACAGGGTGTGTCATGTGACCGTGGCCAATACCAACTTTCTTATTTTAAATGCAACACCTGGTATATTATTCAATTTTTGGATTCTTCAGAAAATTCTAGACATATTTCATGTACAATGTCCTATACCTATCTTCAACTGTTTCGGAAATATTAAGTGTTTTCAGATTTATTGCAAAAATTAACATTAAAAGAAGAAAATTATATGATTACAGAAATTCGTTACAACACACTCAAAAACTAATAAGTAATACTGTTTATTTCTTGATAATGTAAAAAAACAAAAAAAAAAACAATAAATTTCAATGGAGGAGATGTTCAAAATGCTCGCCGTGAACGTCTTGGCAACATCCTAATCTTAAATAGAAATTTCTTCTAACGTTACTCAACATCTCAGGCGTGACCGATCTAATCGCAAGCATTATTCGTCTTAATATACACACTTAATATTTCCGAAACAGTTGAAGATAGGTATAGGACATTGTACATGAAATATGTCTAGAATTTTCTGAAGAATCCAAAAATTGAATAATATACCAGGTGTTGCATTTAAAATAAGAAAGTTGGTATTGGCCACGGTCACATGACACACCCTGTATAAAAAGTTTTTGTTGAAAAAAATGCGCAACTAAAAATATCAATCGACGTGTCCGAGCGTTTTTTCGAACACGCCCCCGTTTATTTATTATTGAATTTATTCCGTTTGGCTGATACACCCTGTATAATTGAATATAATAATTCATATTGATAATAATTGAATAAATCTTGCATAGATAATAACAAAAATCTGCATTGTATATTGTAATATTACTGTGTTACTAGTTTTTGCTTAGAGACAGCTAAGTAAATATCTTCAGTGATAAATTTTCAAAAAAAAATCTGATATTGCAAAACTAAAAAGTTTCTTTGTAATTCTGAAAGTTTACTCTGAAGATATACCTATAGGTTAGTAAGGAAATAATATATTGAATAAATTATTAATTTGCACCTCAACAAAAATTAGTCACAGCTTTTATGCTAATGTAATAGTTCTTGAATGCATAATAATAAAAATCTGTCATCAAATTGTCATTTTCACTTACTGTCAGTGGATAAAATGTCTGTGCTATCAGAAAGACTTACGTTGATATTAATTATGCTGGTTTTCATGAACATAGGTCTAGCTTTCTGTAAGTAAAAAATCAAATGAACATACAGCAATAATCTAATATGGTTTTTTAAGCTCTGTTGATAGAATTACTAAATAATTACTGTAAGCATCAAGCGGAAGAAACGAAGTACAAACATTGAATTGAATCATTCCACCACAGCGGAAGCTTGAAGCATCATATTATAATTCTCAAGCTTGTACCATCATTTTAGTATCATTCTTAATGTTAATCTTAACACCTCAAAATGTATTTGAACGTATTTGAATGTATTTGTATTATTATAGCAGAAGCTTGGAGCATTACTTTATTATCATTTGTAATGGTTAAGTTTTAATTCCTTAAAATTTACAATATATAATTATATACTAATTATATAATATAATGTAATTATATACTATTAATGTAGTTGAATTACAACTGCGAAAGCTTGAAGCATCACTTTATTATCATTCTTAAGCTTGCAGCATAATTTTATATCATTCTTAATGTTAATATTTAACACCTAAAAATGTATTTCAACGCATTTGAATGTATTTGAATTATTAATGCAGAAGCTTGGAGCATTACTTTATGATCATTTCTTAAGGTAAAGTTTTAATGCCTTAAAATGTATTTGAATTATTACTGCGGAAGCTTGAGGCATTACTTTATTATCGGTCTTAATATTAATCCGTAACACTTTAAAATGTGTTTGAACGTATTTGATTCTATTTGAATTATTACTTGGGAAGCTTGGAGCGTCACTTTGCTATCATTCCTAAGGTTAAGCGTTAATACCTTAAAATGTATTTGAACGTTTAATTACAAGATTCAAATTTAATTCCTCCAACGTAACCGAGCACATCAACACTATTTACAGCGTAATGCGGACCCGAATACGAGTTATCTATTAATTTAATCGCCGTTTAATTACGCGGCCATCAAATTACATGTCTCTAAATTAAACCAAGTATGTGCGCAGTGATAATAATGCCACGGGGCAAATAATTACGCGACATTTAATGTAAACTAAACATTCTCGCTGTGTGCATTGTTACAATCAAAATTGAATAATGATTTTTAGTAATTGTATAGAAGTGTCGTTCAATAATTGCATTGATTTGTGTAGTTTTATAAATAACGTTATGTTTTTGATGTATTTTTTGCGGACCTTACAGAAAAAAACACAGGATTGCAATTTGATGCCGCTACCAATAAAGTCTGAGCAAATTTGATATTAGATTTCGTATACAGCACACCTGAAACTAATTCTCCTAAAAAGTTGACGAAGTTTCAGTAATAAATAAGGGAGAAAATCAAACACTTAACTTTCTGCACTGACTAGTATAAGTTAGCTATTACTGAAATTTCTGAAAATTTCTTATTTGCAAATTTAATATTAGATTCGTAGACAGTACACCTAAAACCAATTCTCCTGAAAATTTGACACAGTTTCAGTATTAAATAAGGAAGAAAATCAAATATATAACTTTCTGAATTGACAACTATTGGTCAGCTATTACTGAAATTTCAGAAAATTTATTGTTTGCAAATTTGATATTAGATACGTGTACAATATACCTGAAAGTAATACTTCTGAAAATTTGACAAGATTTCAGTACTAAATAAGGGAGAAAATTAAATACTTAACTTTCTGCATTTACAACTATGGGTTAGCTATTACTGAAATTTCAGAAAAAAAATTATTTGCAAATTTCATATTATATTTGTGTACAGTACACCTGAAACTAATTCTCCTGAAAATTTGACAAAGTTTCAGTATTAAATAAGGGAGAAAATCAAACACTTAACTTTCTGCATTGACAAGTATGGGTTAGCTATTACTGAAATTTTTGAAAATTTATTATTTGCAAATTTGATATTAGATTCGTGTACAGTACATCTGAAACTGATTTTCCTCAAAATTTGACGAAGTTTAAGTATTAAATAAGGCAGAAAATCAAACACTTAACTTTCAGCATTGACAAGTATGGGTTAGCTATTACTGAAATATCTGAAATTTTATTATTTACAAATATGATAATAGATTTGTATACAGTATACCTGAAACTAATTCTCCTGAAAATTTGACAATGTTTCAGTACTAAATAAGAGAGAAAATCAAACATATAACTTTCTGCATTGATAAGGATGGGTCAGCTATTACTGAAATTTCTGAAAATGCACTAAATGCATATTTCATATTAGAGTTGTATTTAGTACACCTTAAGCTTATTCTCCTGAAAATTTGACAAAGTTTCAGTATTAAATAAGGGAGAAAATCAAACACTTAACTCTCTGCATTGACAAGTATGGGTTAGCCATTACTGAAAGTTCTGAAAATTTATTATTTGCAAATTTAATATTAGATTCGTAGACGGTACAGCTAAAACTAATTCTTCTGAAAATTCGGCAAAGTTTCAGTATTAAATAAGAGAGAAAATCAAACATATAACTTTCTGTATTAACAAGTATGGGTTTGCTATTACTGAAATTTCTGAAAATTTCTTATTTGCAAATTTGATATTAGATTTGTGTACAGTACACCTGAAACTAATTCTCCTTAAATTTTGACAAAGTTTCAGTATTAAATAGGTGAGAAAATAAACACTTAACTTTCTGCATTGACAAGTATGGGTTAGCTATAACTGAAATTTCTGACAATTTATTTGTTGCATATTTGATATTAGATTCGTACACAGTACACCTAAAACTATTTCTCCTGAAAATTTGACAAAGTTTCAGGATCAAATAAGGGAGAGAATCAAACACTTAACTTTCTGCATTCACAAGTATGGGTTAGCTATTACTGAAATTTTTGAAAATTTATTATTTGCAAATTTGATATTAGATTCGTGTACAGTACACCTGAAGCTAATTCTCCTGAAAAGTTGACAAAGTTTCAGTACTAAATAAGGGAGAAAATCAAACACTTAACTTTCTGCATTCACAAGTATGGGTTAGCTATTACTGAAATTTCTGAAAATTTATTATTTGCAAATTTGATATCACATTCGAGTATAGTACACCTGAAACTAATTCTCCTGAAAATATGACAAAGTTTCAGTATTAAATAAGGGAGAAACTCAAACACTTAACTTTCTGCATACACAAGTATGGGTTAGCTATTACTGAAATTTCTGAAAATTAATCATTTGCAAATTTGATATTAGATTCCTGTACAGTACACCTGAAACTGATTCTCCTGAATATATGACAAAATTTCAGTATTAAATAAGGGAGAAAATCAAAGATTTAACTTTCTGCATTGACAAGTATGGGTTAGCTATTACTGAAATTTCTGAAAATTTATTATTTACAAATTTGATATTAGATTTGTATATGGTACACCTTAAACTAATTCTCCTGAAAATTTGACAAATTGTCAGAATTAAATAAGGTAGAAAATCAGACACTTAACTTTCTGCATTCACAAGTATGAGTTAGCTATTGCTGAAATTTCTGAAAATTTATTATTTGCAAATTTGATATTAGATTCGTGTACAGTACACCTGAAACTGATTTTCCTGAAAATTTGACGAAGTTTTAGTACTAAATAAGGCAGAAAATCAAACACTTAACTTTCTGCATTGACAAGTATAGATAAGCTCTTACTGAAATTTCTGAAAATTTATTATTTGAAAACTTGATATTAGATTCGTGTACAGTATACCTGAAACTAATTTTTCTGAAAATTTGACAAAGTTTTAGTACTAAATAAGGAAGAAAATCAAACATATAACTTTCTGCATTGACAAGAATGGGTTAGCTATTACTTAAATTTCTGAAATTGTACTAAATGCATATTTCATACTAGATTTGTATTTAGTATACCTGAAGCTAATTCTCCTGAAAATATGACATAGTTTCAGTATTTAATAACGGAGAAAATCAAACATATAACTTTCTGCATTGACAAGTATGGGTAAGCTCTTACTGAGATTTCTGAAAATTTATTGTTTGCCAATTTGATATTAGATTTGTATTTAGTACACCTGCAGCTAATTCTCCTGATAATTTGACATAGTTTCAGAAATAAATAAGGGAGAAAATCAAACACTTAACTTTCTGCATTGACAAGTATGGGTTAGCTATTACTGAAATTTCTGAAAAATTATTATTAGCACATTTGATATTATATTCGTGTACAGTACACCTGAAACTAATTCTCCTGGAAATTTGAGAAAGTTTCAGTATTAAATAAGGGAGAAAATCAAACATATAACTTTCTGTATTGACAAGTATGGGTTAGCTATTACTGAAATTTCTGAAAATTTCTTATTTGCATATTTCATATTATATTTGTGTACAGTACGCCTGAAACTAATTCTCCTGAATTTTTGACAAAGTTTCAGTATTAAATAAGGGAGAAAATCAAACACTTAACTTTCTGCATTGACAAGTATGGGTTAGCAACTATTACTGAAATTTCTGAATATTTATTATTTGCAAATTGGATTATAGATTCGTGTACAGTACACCTGAAACGAATTCTCCTGAAAATATAACAAAGTTTCGGTATTAAATAAGGGAGAAAATCAAACAGTTAACTTTTTGCATTGACAAGTATGGGTTAGCTATTACTGAAATTTCTGAAAATTCACTATTTGCAAATTTGATATTAGATTCGTGTACAGTACACCTGAAGCTCATTCTCCTGAATATTTGACAAAGTTTCAGTATTAAATAAGGGAGAATATCAAACACTTAACTTTCTGCATTCACAAGTATGTGTTAGCTATTACTGAAATTTCTGAAAATTTATCATGTGCATATTTAATATTAGATTCGTATACAGTATACCTAAGACTAATTCTCCTGAAAATTTGGCAAATTTTTAGTATTAAATAAGGGAGAAAATCAAACATATAACTTTCTGTACTGACAAGTATGGGTCAGCTATTACTGAAAATTCTGAAAATGTACTAAATGCATATTTCATATTGGATTTGTATTTAGTACACCTGATGCTAATTCTCCTGAAAATTTGACATAGTTTCAGTATTAAATAATGGATAAAATCAAACATATAACTTTCTGAATGACAAGTATGGGTTAGCTATTACTGAAATTTCTGAAAATTTATTATTTGCAAATATGATATTAGAAACGTATACAGTACACCTGAAACTAATTCTCCTGAAAATTTGACAAAGTTTCAGTATTAAATAAGGGAGAAAATCATACACTTAACTTTCTGCATTGACAAGTATGGGTAAGCTCTTTCTGAAATTTCTGAAAGTTTATTATTTGCAAATTTTATATTAGATCCGTATACAGTACACCTGAAACTAATACTCCTGAAAATTTGACAAAGTTTCAGTATTAAATGAGGGAGAAAATCAAACATATAACTTTCTGCATTGACAAGTATGGGTTAGCTATTACTGAAATTTCTGAAAATTTCTGATTTGCAAATATGAGATTAGATTCGTATACAGTACACCTGAAACTAATTCTCCTAAAAATTTGATAAAGTTTCAGTATTAAATAAGGGAGAAAATCAAACACTTAACTTTCTGCATTCACAAGAATAGATTAGCTATTACTGAAATTTCTGGTAATGTACTAAATGCATATTTCATATTAGATTTGTATTAAGTATACCTGAAGCTAATTCTCCTGAAAATTTGACAAGGTATCAGTATTAAATAAGGGAGAAAATCATACATATAACTTTCTGCATTGACAAGTATGTGTTAGCTATTACTGAAATTTCTGAAAATTTATTATTTGCAAATTTGATATTAGATTTGTGTACAGTACACCTGAAACTAATTCTCCTGGAAATTTGAGAAAGTTTCAGCATTAAATAAGGGAGAAAATCATACATATAACTTTCTGCATTGACAAGTATGGGTTAGCTATTACTGAAATTTCTGAAAATGTATTATTTGCAAATTTGATATTAGATTTGTGTACAATAGACCTGAAATTAATTCTCCTGAAAATTTGACAAAGGTTCAGTATTAAATAAGGGAGAAAGTAAACACTTAACTTTCTGCATTCACAAGTATGGGTTAGCTATTACTGAAATTTCTGAAAATTTATTATTTGCAAATTTGATATTAGATTTGTAGACAGTTCACCTAAATCTAATTCTCCTGAAAATTTGGCAAAGTTTCAGTATTAAATAAGGGAGAAAATCAAACATATAGTGATTTGAGAAGTTTTAATTAATTGCAAATTTCGCAATTAAATATTCAAGTAGTGGATATTGGAAGAGAATGACGATTAAAGCACCAATTCTGAATCGGTATTAATATTCGATGACATGCTGCTGGATGAATAAGATGTTGTTTTCGTGCTGTGTGAAAAGTTTTTTTGTTTGCGAAGAACAGTTCGTAATGAATGTAAAATACGTGCAGGTTTGTCTAATTAAAAGCGATTCTTATGGGACATAAAAACGGCGAGCTATAATTAGACGGTTATGTGTGCGATGAGCAACCATCGTCCATCGGCGGCTTTGATGGTCCTGGCGGAGGCGAGATTTCCGCGCGGACACCTGTTGAGTAATTTCCCAAGGCAACGATGGGAGCCTCTTCCCATAAGCGCCCAAAACCAATAACTCCGGCGTATGGTAATGAACAACGCGAAAAAACGGCGAAGAATCCAAACACCGAAACCCGTTCGGGCAAGGGACCTTGAACCTGGCCTCTAAAAGACATCTGAGGACAGGCAAATAAACGGTCCGCCAAATTGGCGGAGGCTCGCTGCCTTATGCGGACAGACACTTTCTCCGGAGCGGTTTCGTGAAGAAACTGGTTCCGGCGAAGAAACAAGCGCTCGTGTGTGCGTCCGTGTGACCCCCCGGAATCCATCCGGGACTCGAATTAAAACAGGGCCGGACCCGGATCCGGATTTAATTTCGCCGACTGCGACGCTTAATTCCGCAGTTGATGTCGGTAACGATGACGAGCGCCCAGGAATATTAAAGCCCTCTCCCTGGGGGCGGTGAAGGTGGCGACCGGGACCCGGGTCGGGGGCGGGGGCGGCAGGACGGGGATGCAGGGAGCGCTCCAAAGGGGTTTTTCAGCTGGGAGCGTTTGCAGGATATATACAGGAGTATAAACGTTTAATCTGCGAGTTCACAAGCTCCGAAAGGGATGGAAACCCTCCCCCGACCCCCGGGCTTCGTGCATCGGCGAATAACCAAAGAACGGATCCCGGCATAAAATGTGTAGCGGTAAATAATGATGGAGGAAATACAGAAATGAAAATGCGTGTTATAAAATTTAGGCAGATGAAAAGTAACACATACTTATTCTAATATTATATAAATACAACTTCATAAAAGGTAAAATTGAAGAAATTCCTTCCAGTAGTCTAATAGTTAAACATAAATTAAAAAGATAGTTTGTCCGTCAGAAAAAGATACACTAAAAAACCCCAGTAGTTTTTTTCAGTAGAAACCATAATTATTATCTCTTACCTTTATATTATGAACTAACTTTTTTTCTTTATTAGGCCAGCAATCGTTTACGATAATATTAAACGAAAAAGATTTAAAAAAATATTGGTACTAAAAATTTAGATTTCACAGTGCATTGCTTTTGTTATGCATAGATTATCTCTTTAATTTATAAATAACTATTCATTATATTATACCAGTGACTATTTAAAATTGATGAATTAAATTTTGTAGATACAAATAGGGCAAAAAAAAGTTTTAGTAACTGAATCCCTGAAAAACCGAATCTGAAAACTTAAAACTGAAAACTGAAAACTAAAACAGAAAAGAATGCTCCTGAATCCGAAAAAACGTATGCCCATATTTTGACTAATTGAACCATCCTGTTTCTAAAAAGCTCATCCCCAGGTCTGTGGCTCTGGAGGTTCCTGAGATATTCGGGTTAAACCATAAATTTACAAAAACTAAATAGTTTACTAACCTAACCTGACTAAATTTACCACAAAATTGCGTGTAAGTGGAGCCAATATTCAACGTTTAATCATTATTATCTGATAGCAGGTGTACCACAAAAGGTTTTTGTGATATTTTTACTTTCGATACTTTTTTTTGTAAAAGTTTCATACATTTTTTAGAAAAATTGATGAACAGGTTGAAAATGGAAATGTTGAAAGAAATATTTAGTTGTGAATTCAATGTTTGCAGCAATTTGTATTTTTTGTCTCTAAAACGGTCATCCCTGGATCTGTAGCTCTGGAGGGTCCCGAGATATTCGGGTCAAAGATTTATATTTACAAAACCAAAATGGTTTACTAACCTAACATGTCTAAATCTACCAAAAAAATGCGTCTAAGTGGAGCCAATATTAAACGTTTAATTCTTATTATGTGATAGCAGTTGTGCCACAAAAGGTTGTTGTGCCACATTTTTACTTGCGGTACTTTTTACTTGCGAAATCGAAAAGATGAAACAATTATGTAGTTGTGAATTCAATGTTTGTAGCAATTTGTATTTTTTATGACATTTTAATATAATTTATGAAATATAGTCTGATAATGACTCATTGCTCCATATTACCGGGATTCAACATACGTTTCATATGTCATTTCACTTTATTACAATAAGCATGCGAATAGTGTGAATGAAAATTGAACACTAGAAACAATTATTAATTTGCTATTTAAATATGTATATTAATTTGTATTTTTATGAAATTTTGAATAGATTTACCATTTATATATATATATATATATATATATATATATATATATATATAACATACATTTTCGCAAGTAAAAATAACAACAAATGTTTCGTCTTATTTAAAAAAAAACATTAAGGATATTTTTGTATGTAATAATAGCCATAAGTATAAAAAATCATTAATATTTTAAAACTTACACTAAACAATTATTAATTTGCGAGATGGTTATTTATATTAATTTGTACTTTTTATGAAATTTTAAATAGATTTACCATTTATATAACAAAAGTATAACATACATTTTCGCATATAAGAAATAGCAACAAATGTTACGTCATGTTTTAAAGAAACATTAAGGATATTTTTTTATGTAATAATAGCCATAAGTATAAAAAATCCTTAATATTTTGAAACTTACACTAAGTCTTTGATAAAAAAAAGTGTATTAAGAGTAGTAAAAACTGTAGGGTTTCTTGGACAGTTGATACCATTAAAATCCGATTAAATTAATTCAGCGAGATTCGATTTTAATCGACGCGATAAAATCATCGCTATGTACATATTTTTTAATAATATCGCCGATAATTTGATCCCCCCAACATTACGCACACCCCTTGCGATTTGATCGCGTCGATTAAAATAGCATCTCGCGGAATTATTATATTAGGATTTTAATCGTATCAACTAGCCCTGAAACCCTACAGCTTTACTACTCTTAAGTATTTTTCCACAAATAAACAGCAGCAAATTTGAACAGATATTTGGCCATGTTCAGTAAAATTTCAGTTATTAGACACTAATTCTGACACTTAATAGTTTTGTTAATCTCTTCTCGTCTTGTTTGTTTGAATTAAATGGTATGGTGAAAATTGATTGAAAAATCGAGGAACTATTTTTCAAGCAATTTTCAATGGAAAATTGCTCTAAAGCAGAATTGCTCTAATAACAATTCCTCGAATGTAAAATTGCTCAAATGGTTAACCTAACCTAACCTAGCTTAATCTAACCAAATGTAACCTATCCCAAGGTATACATTCGATTACATGTATTTCATTGCATTTTGCAGTCATATAAATTTCATTAATTTTCATTTACTACCTTCATTATTTCGAACAAATTTCCATTCGAGCAATTTTCCATTCGAGGAATTATTTTTCTAGCAATTTTCCATTCGAATAACTATTTTCGAGCAATTGATTTATACTAATCAATAAACAGGCGAACAGTAAATTTGCCGAATTCCTTTATTTAAACAATTTTTTTTTTAAATATATTAAGTATTTATGATACAATAAAATCAATATTAAATTAACTCAATAATCCATTATTTAAATTAAAACTATTGGACATCAATGATATTGATCTTATCAATATTCTGATTTCAATATCATTGAATTTGACTCTTATATAATTCCTTCTAACAATTGACTTCGGGCAATTGTTTTTGAGCAATTGTTTCCAATGAATTATTTCCAATTAATTTTCCGTAACCCGAATAGAACATAAAACGTTAACTTTTCAAAACCTATTCAAGTTTCAATTACCATTTCCACCAGAAATAACTATTAATTAAAAGTGATTCATAAAACGCGCTTTAATTAAAACATATCTGCTTTCCATGTCTGCTTTGTTTGTCGTGTATATATTTACCATTTGTATATAATGTAGCTTTTCTGCTAATAAATATTCTTTATTATTTATTATTTCCTGCATACACGAGTACATCCGCATTAAAAATTGCAGCCCAACAACTGTGACATAACAATTCAACGAGTTTTCTTAATGCTAACCAGGACTTATAGCCACCTTTGCATACATCTCCGGCTGCATTACATTTTGTACGTACACAGGTCATAATGCATGCAAATACATTATGAATAATATGAGTAAAGAAACGCAGTCAGATTGTAGATTTCTCTGGAGCAAACCATGCAATTAAAGGTCAAGGCATGGCACAGTTTGTAATAAGAATAGAATAATTAAGCATTCATTTCACCTAACTATAACATGATTAAATAATTAATTATAGCAACATTATAATATGCAGATGTTAGGAATGTTATACCATGTAATCATAATTTTTCAACGTAGTAAAGATTTCCTTAACAAATTTCAGATATGAAACGGTGCTTAAAATTATGGTTAACCGCCTAATAGGAATAGGAGAATAAATAATTAAATACGAAAATATAATAATATGCAGATGTCAGGAATTTTATACCATGCCATCGTAAAGTTTCAATTTAATAAAAATTTCTTAATGAATTTTAGTATTTGAAAAGGTAGTTAAAATTATGGTTTAAGACCTAAAATAGTAATAAGAGAATAAATAATTAATTATGGAAATATTATAATATGCAGATGTTACGAATATTATACCACATCATGATTTTTCAATTTTATAAAATTTCTAATAAGGATTTCCTTAACGAATTTTAGATTTGAAACGGTGCTTAATATGATCGTTTAAATGCCTAACGAGAATAGAAAGGTGATATCACATGCATTAAAAATTAACGTACAATGAAATGCCATTAATTATGTAATCACGAAATGAAGTGCGCTGCTCACTTGCCAAGGCGCGCGATTAAACAATTCGCCGCCATGTAATTAGCGCTGCTTAATTAAGCGCCCTTAATATTCATCAATAAAACACGCCGCCATGGGCAGCCCCCCCCCCCCCCGTAAATATTGTGAACGCTGTGAATTATTAACGCCCCGTTAATGATACCATTAACGAGGCTTTTAAAAAATAACACGCTGCCGCGCGATTCACACACAATACGCTTTTATTAATTATGCATTCGTATTTACAAGGCACTTTACTTTCATGAAATTGTAGTGGAGTGCAATTTTTTCGTCGCCGAGCGAAGCTTTTAGTTTTATCCATGCATAAAGCTCTTTAAACGCGCAAAGACAGGGAGATGAGCGGCTGGCAATTATGCAACGAAAAATGGTGCTGCGTTGATTAGTTTAGTGATACGATGAGGTATTCTGTAATGGCTTCAGGTTTTCAGATGCGCTATCAAACAGAAATCCACGGCCACCTTTTCAGAAAGCTCGTGATAATCCTAACCATGTTATTGTAACCCAAGGCATCAACCTAAGCTAACCAAATAACATACGCAAACTTAACGTGGCAAAATTAGCAAGAGATTCCATATGCAATTAATTCAGGATTTTTAACTTTTAAATTTTTAACTTTTAAGAAGTCACCAATTTATTCACTATTGCCTGTTAATACAAAATGTTTTTAGTACTGAAAATTTGCCACAATTAGTACATTAAGTTTCAACGTTATGTCATAATAATAATATATTAGTATTACATTTATTATTATCCTAGTCAATAATATGTATCTATTTGTAACAATCTGGGCAATATTTATTATAGACAGGTACAAATCATTTGGATTGCATGCAACGTATCAATCAATTATTTGATAGAGTATGTAGCAGTTCCAAATAACGGGATTAACTAAATGTTTGAGAAATTAGTTTAATCAACTCAATTGCTCACTAATTACAGTAATTTGTTTTAATAGCGGAATTGAAGTGTAAATATATCTAATCCTGATGATACATACGCGTGGTCATGATTTTGCACAATACTTTATCTATAAAGCGTGTACATAATTTTTGCTAATCAATTTTTAATGAAAATAGCTTATAGAGGGTGATTTGACACGATACAGGATGATTCCTAAAATGATTTCCTAATAAGATTGTCTATAGTTCAAGTATCTATGTATCTGTAAATATACAAATTTGTAACAAGTTCAATAATTTTTATCTGTATATGTATTAGATATTATTTATATGAATTATTATGTATTACATCTATTATAATGACCTGTATATCCACTTAATTACTTAATTATGGCTCCCATACTAATAAATTATTATTATTATTATTTAAAATAGAACCCTTCATAAGCAAAACTAAATTTTTATTGTTGCTGCAAAAACAGCAAAAACACTAAAAAAAAACCTTTCGTATGTATAGTTTTTTTCTTGTTTGCAACAATTATGCTACTTTTTGCTCTCCCGTCAACTATTTTATTATACTGTTTAACCAGAATCTAAATAATAACATTTCTTATTATTTTGGATTTGAAACTAGAGTGAACCTGAACCACATGCTTTCCATAAATTGCCTAATGGAGAAAATCATGTGCTTACCAATGGCATGTGTTTATCGAATAAATTATGAGGTGCAAATTTACTTTTTAAATTTTGGAGATTGTTTGTGATGTTTTATTCAAGGGAGTCAATGTTAAGTCGATGTTACGTCGTTAAATCGATTGATTACAACACAAATCAGTTCTGAGTAAAAAGGCAGATAATGCATTTGTATTGCAAATGCAGGAGAGCAAAATAATTTGATTTTGAAAATGTATACAATAATTTAGAAATATTTCAGAATTCCATTATTTTTTGCATGGACGAATAACTCATTTAATTATATGAAATTTCTATAAGAATTACAAGAAAATTCTGGATTTTGGAATTAGAAACAAAAAATTGATAATGATTTCAATTAAGTTTAAAAAAATATAGACATTTGATAGGTTTAATCTGAAATCTACAATTCATGGCGACTTACACAAATATGTAGGATTTTAGAATTCCTGAAAAGATTTACAAAATTAGTGAAATATTTCACAAATATTAATAATAATAGTTGAGATCCTTTTATATATTTATACAAGACGTATTGAGTTAATAATCTGAAATTTCCATATGTTTTATAAGAAAATTTATTAAAACAAATATGACAAAATTATACAATAATTTAGAAATATTTCAGATTCCCATTATTTTTTGAATGTCCGAATAACTCAATTAATTATATAAAATTTCCATAAGAGTTACAAGAAAATTCTGGAATTTGGAATTAGAAACAAAAAGAGTGCCAAAGATTTCAATTAAGTTTATTAAAATATAGACATTTGATAGGTTTATTCTGAAATCTAGAATTCATGGCGATTTACACAAATATGTAGGATTTTAGAATTCCTGAAAAGATATTGCAAAATTAGTGAAATATTTCACAAATAATAATAATAATATTAGTTGAGATCCTTTTATATATTTATACAAGACGTATTGAGTTAATAATCTGAAATTTCCATATGTTTTATAAGAAAAATTATTAAAACAAATATGACATAAAATTATACATTAATTTAGAAATATTTCAGATTCTCATTATTTTTTGCATGTCCGAATAACTCAATTAATTATATAAAATTTCCATAAGAGTTACAAGAAAATTTTGGAATTTGAAATTAGAAACAAAAGGATTGCCAAAGATTTCAATTAAGTTTAATCAAATATAGACATTGGATAGGTTTATTCTGAAATCTAGAATTCATGGCGACTTACACAAATATGTAGGATTTTAGAATTCCTGAAAAGATTTTACAAAATTCGTGAAATATTTCAGAAATATTATTAATGATAGTTGAGATCCCTTTATATACAGGGTGAGTTTTTTTTTCTTCATTTTAAGCATTGGTATCTCGGAAACCATAAAACATAGAGATTCGGTTAAATGAGGAAAGATATGTCATTTTGAGATTTTATGCTAGTAATGCTTTTGTTTATTGAAAAAATCATAGTTTTTGAGTTATAATACAATCTTCTTTTTTTTAAATGGCAGTAATAGTTGGGATTTATATTATTAAAAAGGATTATTATTTCTGTTTATAACGATATAAGGTTTGCTATATTTACTTCCATAAATAAATGAGATGCAGGAATTGTCGTTGTATAATTTGAATAGAATTTAGAATAATTAGAATAGAAAAATTAATAGAGTTCTCGTAGTTAGAGGAAAAACAAAGTTGTCCATGGGAACCTTTGTTTTTGCTACTCTCTTTATACTATTATTTCTGTTTATAACGATATCAGGTCTATACTTACGTCCGTAAATAAATGAGATGCAGGAATTTTCGTTGTATAATTTGAATAAAATTTAGTATAATTAAATAGAAAAAATAATAGAATTCTCGTAGTTAAAGGAAAAACAAAGTTGGCCATGGGAAACTCTGTTTTTGCTACTCTCAATAATGCAAATATTCCTCTGTCGTGTATATTTGTCAAAGTAAGTAATAATTTTCAAAAAGTTAATTTTCGAAGATGGCCTTTATTTATCAAAGTAAGTATAGCAGACCTTGTATCTCTATAAAGAGAAAAATATGTAATTTTTAAAAACGCCTATGTCAACTACGACTTTCATTTAAAAAAATTAAAGTTTGTATTATAACTGAAAAACTGTGATGTTTTTCCAAAAAAACAAAAGCATATCTTGCATAAGCTCTAAAAGCGACAACTCTTTCCTCATTTGACCGAACCTCTATGTCTTATGGTTTCCGAGATCCCAATGCTTAATATGAAAATAAAAACTCACCCTGTATTTATACCAGACGTATTGAGTTCATAATCTGAAATTTCCATATGTTATATACGAAAATTTATTAAATCTATATAATATAAAATTATAAATGTAATAATATATTTGAGTAGATGGGCTGTTATAAATTTGTATTTGACTTAATGAACTTCGGTGATCATACTTATGGCAATATTCTTGCTGATTTTTTTGTTTGTTTAGAATTATCTGCCCTAGTCCTTTGCAATACAGCGTAAATGCATACACATTGTATATTTCCATTTAACTTTCAAAAGTCACCCCCACCCATGTAAAAGTGGAGAGGGTTACAAAGTTGCTTATTATATCATGTAGTGTCCCTCAACCTCAAATTGCAATTTCATTTTGTTTAAATCAACCGTTTCTAAAGTATCGCATTGTAAAACTTTAAATGGACCACCCTGTATATATATTTTTTAAATTTGTATTTGACTTAATGAACTTCGGTGATCATACTGATGGCAATACTCCTGCTGATTTTTTTGATTGTTTAGAATTATCTGCCATAGTCCATTGTAATACAGCATAAATGGATGCACAAGTCTATGAAAACATTAATAATGTAATTAAATTTCCATATTAATATGTATTTCTATTAGATTTGTATTGGAATACACGTTTATGTGTTCTTCTTATTTTTCCAAGTATTTTGTTAAATTCTTACTAGACCGTATGAATGTCGGTGATCATAATGAAGGAATTAAGGTCCTCTTCATTGAACAAATCCAATTTTCCAAGTACCAAAAGTTGTTTTGCTCACAACTTTTTTCCTATGTATCGTAGAGACTTCTGTGTTGTCTCGTTCGATTCAGCAATAAAAAAACTGTACACAAAATAAAATCCTAAGCACATTTTTCAGAGTTTTGGCGAAAGCATCTTTCAGCTTTTTTTGCGATGTTCGCCGTTTTTTGGCTGTTTTTCGCCTTGAGGTACGTGTTAATCCCAACCAATCGGCGACAAATTTTAGTGTCTGTATTTTTTTGAGTTCGAACTTACTTAGTCCAATAATCAACAAAATTCGATATTTTTTTTAATAACTGATACCCTAATGAGAAAGAGTTCTATGAATAATAATGCTACAATTATTATTTATGGCAATCTTTTAAGTTTCTAGCGGGGCTGGTTATTTATTACCTAGCATTTCAATACACCGATAATTACCTCATAGTTTGTTTTAAAATCTTAGAGCTATTAATCTTCATTGCAATTGCATTTCGATGTTTCAAATACATTTACACCATCCATCATCATAAATATTAAAGAGTTATTAAGCGACAAGCAAATCATCGCGGTATCTTTCGTGATTGCCACTGAAATCTGTAATAAAAATCTAATAGCAGCAGGTCGGACATGAAACGCATTAAGACTGAAAACGTACACCAAATGACGTCATTACTGTGAGGCGCCCGCTTCGCCCCTTTTCGACCATCACCATAACAATTACCATTTAAATTAACAGCGTTCTGAAGGAATGGGCATCGTCATAACACCTAATTCGGCGGTCGTAAGGGAAGACGCCGCCGCGTAGGTAAACATTAGGGGTCGTTTCGAGCTGCTCGAATGAAATATTCAGTGTCCGTCGCCTTCGGGCGCCGCACAAAGCGGAAATCCATAGTTTCCGGACATCGATTCCACGAAAGACAGCCGTTCATATGCGATCTGCGGGATTAGAGGGCGGACGTGGAAATAAATAGACGTCGTCGCAGGAACTCCGCCGTCGCCGTTGTTGTCTCTATGCGGGTGTCACGCGTGTCTTCCGCAGAGGATGGGCGCACAATGGAGTGCCTCGCGGCGAAGCGAACACGGATACACCAACTCTTGATGTGATAATTTCGTTTTGCATGTGTATACATGTGTAAATGTGTATTTTCGCCAAGACTGCGCGCACCACTCAATCTTCAATCCACTACAAAATGATTGAGCGCGCGTTGTGCAATAAGAGTAATTAGCAGAAACAGCGGAAACGGGCTCTTAAGTTATTCACAAGAACGCCGTTTAATCATTCCCAAGTATGCGACGGCGTTTCCAATTGTATTTCCAATTCTTAATTTAACAAAACATTTGATCACCGTGCGTACACGTGTTCCGTTCACACAACTTCACGTAAAGCGGCTGCCTGTTTTATTCACAATGCTTAATTGAAAACATTAGTCTGCCTGAATTATTAATAATTTAATGTTAGATTTTAACTGGTAGATGTGAATTAATCAATTATTCATTCATTAATGTGCATGTTTCTTTACACAAGTCCATATTGCATGGCATCCTGTAAACACATTACGAAGGATTTAATTTATTTATACGTTAAGCACAAGGCAAGTACAATATTTTAAAACGTAAGTTACAAAAGCCAACTTTTTCAGGAATGAGTTCGAAATTTTAACACGAGTCGCGTAAGAACGAGTGCTTGCACAGCCCGCTGGCGCTTACAGCTTTCACTTTCATTATTCACGAACGAGTTCGAAATTTTAACACGAATCACGTAAGGACGAGTGCTTGAATATCCTGCCGGCTTTCAGCTTTCACTTTCATTATTCATGAACGAGTTCGAAATTTTAACACGAGTCACGTAAGGACGAGTGCTTGAATATCCTGCCGGCTTTCAGCTTTCACTTTCATTATTCATGAACGAGTTCGAAATTTTAACACGAGTCACGTAAGGACAAGTGCTTGAATATCCTGCTGGGTTTCAGGTTTGAGTTTCATTATTAATGAAGGAGTTCGAATTTTTAACGCTAGTCGTGTAAGAACGAGTGCTTGAACAGGTGTTCATTGCTGGCTTTAAGCTTTCATTTTCATTATTCACGTACGAGTTCGAAATTTTAACACGAATCGCGTAAGGACAACTGGTTGTATATGCAGCGGGCTTTAAGCTTTCATTTTCATTATTCCTGAAAAAGTTGGAAATATTAACACGAGTCAAGGACAAGTGATTAAATAGGCTGCCGGCTTTCAGCTTTCATGTTCACTATTAATGAACGAGTTCGAAATTTTACTACGAATCGCGTAAAAACGAGTGCTTGAATAGATGTTCATTGCTGGCTTTAAGCTTTCATTTTCATTATTCACGAACGAGTTCGAAATTTTAACACGAGTCACGTAAAGACAAGTGCTTGACTATCATGCTCACTTTCAGCTTTCATTTTCACCATTTATTAACGAGTTCGTAATTTTAGCACGAGTGCTAAACGAGTGCTTGAAGGGGACCCCGCAAAGAGTTGTTTATATAAAATGTTAATATAAAATATGTTTATACAGGGCGTCTCCTAAAAAACGCTGACCATAACTCCTTTATTTATTGGCCGATTTCAATCAAACAAAAACAAAATTAAATGGCTCCACATATTCTTCACGGGGCCCTAATTTTGTTTATTTGCAAAATCAACTTTCATTTCAGCGATAGTCAACTTTTTTTTCAAATGGTTACATATATTTTCTTTTTTTTTTCTGGTAGAGATTATTTTTTTTAATCCAAAGATGTATAACAAGTTGACTTTGATGGAATATTCGTAAGAGACAAAATAATGTTCAAATAGTTTTTTAAGTGTGGCGTGAAAAACAAAGCAAACACAATGTGGAAAACACGAGAAATACCTCCTAATTGTATGCACCTTATGCATGTAAATGCACCTTATGCAATAACGAGAAGATGTCAGTTGTGTATTCACCAAGGTGACCGTCGGTTTGAGCAACTTTTGTAGATACGTTTGTATTTTGTGATGCATATTTTGCATTATTCTAATAAAATATTACATATTGTTTTCCACATTGTATTCACTTTGTTTTCACGCCACGCTTGAAAAACTGTATAAACATTTTTTTTTTCTGTAACGAATATTTCCATCAAAGCCAACTTGTTATACATCTTTGGATTCAGAAAAATAATCTCTACCAGAAAAAAAAAGAAAATATATATCCCCATTTGAAAAAAAAATTGACTATCGCTCAAATAAAAGTTGATTTTGAAAAAAAAAACAAAATGAGGGCACCTTTGTAAAACATGTGGAGCCATTTAATGTTGTTTTTGTTTCTTTTTAAATCATCCAATAAATAACAGAGTTAGGGCTAGCGGCGTTTTTTAGGAGACACCTTGTATAAAATGTTTATACAACATGTTATTTTTTAACAAAATTATTCATTAGAAGTATATGGTAATTTACTATAAAACAGGGTTAAATCATTATTTAAATAATGATTTAAATCATGTGATTTAAAAAAAAATAAAATAAACTACTTAATAAAAATGTTTCCACCTCAAAAGTTCCAAATTAAAAATCAAATTTGAGTTTTTGTGATGGCAAACAGATGTTTTTAAAAATATTTTCTACAAATTTGATATTGTTGTACTTAGGATTAGGGTTGGTGTGATTGGCACTATTTGTGCATTGCAATAGGCGAACAATTAAAAATATAATCTAACTATAGAGTTAGCATGCTTTAAAGTAGATAATTGTAAGTTTGTGAATTGTTATGTCGTTTTTGGATTTTTATATTATTTTGGTTTTATTCTAAAACTGATTTCTTTAAACTGATTTTGAAGAGATGAGATATGTTTCCAAAACAAATTACCAGATCAGATCAGTTCATACCAGGGTTGGTGTGATTTAATTTAATCGAATTAAATCATGATTTAAATCAAAATTGATTTTGTATTTTAAATAAATCATTGTTTTTGCACTATTTGTGCATTCCAATAGACGAAAAAATGAAAATATAATGTAACTATAGAGTTAACATGCTTCAAATTAGATAATTGCAAGTAAGTAAAATATATTCCTTTTTTTCTATTTTTTTTGTCCAACGCATGATACAGATACATATAAATTAGTTTCAATCATCAATTCTTGTTCAATCCAAGTATTTATTAAAAGAAATCATATAACTTAAATCGTGACGTAAATCAATTGATATAAATCACATCTACCCTGGCAAAAACTGTAAAAATATTTAAAAAAATTAAAAAACTTGATATATTTAATTTTTTTTAATCATTGATTTTGGTTTTGTTTAAATCATGATTTATTCCAACCCTGCTGTAATGCTGTAAAGTGGATTTACACTATTTTTACTGTTTCATTTTTGCTTTTTCAATAGGCGAAAAATTAAAAATATAATGTAACTATAGAGTTAACATACTTCAAAGTAGATAATTGTAAGTAAGTAAAATATATTTCTTTTCTTCCATTTTTTGTACATCACATGATACTGATACACATAAATTAGTTTTAATCATCAATTCTTGTTCAATTCAGGTATTTATTAAAAGAAATCACATGACTTAAATCGTGATATAAATCAATTGATATAAATCACATCTAGCCTGGCAAAAACTGCAAAAGTATAAAAAAAATTAAAAAACATGATTTATTTGATTTTTATGAATCATCGATTTTTGTTTTTTTTTAAATCAAGATTTATTCCAACCCTGCTGTAAAGTGGGAGTTTTACACTACTCTTACTGTTTCATTTTTGCTTTTTCATATACAGGGTGGTCACTTTTACGATGCCCACCATTAGAATCTATTAAATGGAAATGCATACAGAGTTTGTCAAATGGGATAAAAGTTTATTATTTTTGTGCCTTTCAATATACTGAAACTAAATCCGGGATATCTTGCACAAATATCGCTGAATAACTGAAAACGTGCACTTTCCTTTTCCTCTTATAACTTTTTTACTTTTGAAGGAAATTTTACAAAACTTCCCACGCTTACATTTTTCGACGTGAGCTTTCTGATGACAGTACCAAACATTTTCTGCGCCAACTAGATGCCCAAATTTTCATAGTCAACTTTTGATTTTCTTATGGGAGCAATATTGGATTTTAATAGCATTCAATTGCAACCATGTATACATACTCTTTACAGAGTATTAAATCGTCGTTGAACATAATATCATGATGTCAATTAAATACAATAACAATATATAATCCAATAATAATAATAATATCAATAATATAAAGGTAAAATAAATATTACAATTTCAATCAAAGGAACTTTGGACAAATACCACACAGTACATATATGTGTGTGTATTACGATTATTTTTAAATCAAAATTTGAAATCGTTTCGAAATTGAACACTAATGAAATTCTCTCAAACTTTTAAAGAAGTTTAATAATAAGATTTAGCTAATTTATTGACATTTAAATGTACTTTTATTAATTTGTAAGTTATTGTGAAGTTTCTATGAATCTATTCATGGCTTTATTCATGATATTGAACTATAGGTATACAGACAGATATACTATATTATTGGGCTATCCACCTCTTATGGGGTCTTTCCGCTTTCCTATAGGTATATTTTCTGGTATTTTCTAAAATCTTAAAAATATTTGAATGGTTTTTTGTTTTATATTGATATTTATACAAATATAAACTTCAATGGTATTTTAAACACGAACTTGCATTAATTTAGAAGCTTTTATACAAACTGATTAAAATTTAATAAAGAAAAAAACACCTTTTTAACAAAACACATCTAAATGTACATTTCGATCGCTAGGCGACCATCTTCAGTAGAAATAAATTCCTGATGGCAATACAAACCTTTCACAAGCTCCAAGATACCACTGATTAAAATTCCTTAAATTTTTAAGAATTTTCCAAAAGTTTCTTCAAAACTTCATGACATTTAATAACGACGTGTAGGATACTTAGGCAATTTGTATTTTTGTTATAAAAGGCATTATTAAAGGCAGACCCTGCCATTATCAGTTTACTATAGTGTAGTGAACATTTAAAAACAAAATAGTCATTGTAATGTTATCACTATTTAAAAAGAAAATATTGTGTAAATATTACTTTTTTTTAATTTTTTATAAAGATAGACAGACAGACAGACAGATAGAAGATGGACGATGGACATACCAACAGACGGATAAACGCACAAACAGACTTTTTTTTGCAATTTCAGATGTGTTTTAAATTTATACTGAAGATGACTTGATTTGAGCCGAAAGTAGTAATGCCATGATATTAACCAATAAATAAAACAACAATATTATGTCACTACCTGCTACTATATAAAATCCTACCCAAATTGTGTAAAAAAATCTACAATATCCTGGAATTTTCACTAAAACATTACAAAAAAGTAAGAGGCAAGTTTAAAACTTGCATAATTCATTACAATTCTTAAAGTAACTAAAAATTTCAGACAATTGTAAAATTGGTCGAAATATATTTTTTTAAACTTTAATACAATAGATGTTAATGTTAAATTTGTGCAAAACCAGTGCCAGTGGTGCAAACATATTTTTGCTGTGGAATAAAACTTAAAATATTCATTATTTTAGTATTTTCTTATCACTTTCAAAATTTTATTTATTTTATATTTCACTACAATGTTTCGTCACACTGTGGCTTCTTCAGGTGAAGAATCTTGATTAGATTAATGTTTACAGTTATTTTTGATTACTATATATAATCAGTATCCTTCTACCATATAATGTACCATATTTTTTATTTTTGTTATTAAATAAAACTTAAATTAAGTCGCAAACTTAAAACAAAGGTCAATTGAAAAGACAAAAAATTGAAAAACAAATTCGGATTGAAGGCAATATCTTTACATATTTCCATATATGGAACATATTTCCTTATTTACTGGCTATTATTTACAAAATTACAAGGAAATATTAACTAAATTGTAATATACAATTATGTATAAATTAAAAATTACGTAAATAGGCATCTACAGTCATGCTCACATAAATCTTGTACAACAAATTAGATTACATTAGCAATTTTATATGGCAATGTCAAATTTTTGTACTTGATTTATGTGAGTATGACTATACTTATGCAACAGTAATAATTATGTACTTACTTGATGACTAGTCGATGCAAGACACAGATCGTACTGGAAACTGGAGGTAATCTGCAAATAATAGAATCACATTTCAATAATCTTATCCAATTCAAAATAAACATGAATATGTGTATTAAATATATTTGGCAAATACTGATAATAAAGTCAGTGTTTGATTTAACCAGTCGATTACAGATATCATTGGCCATATTATAGCCTAAAATATGTAGTGAACCATAAAGTAGACATCCAAAGAGAAATTGAATGCGAAAAGGGACAGATTTTGGAAAGAAAAAAAAAAGTTTTTTGAGCAAACAGATTGTATTACAAGAAAAGTTACAATTGATAATTTGTAGCTACAGTTAATACACACTCACTGATAAAATATGCATTTTTTAATATAACTGACAGTTAAGATATAAATAAAACAAAATTTTGAATTTACATTTTAATATGTTTTAGAATGTGGAACTTTTTCAACTCACGTATTCAATTGAGCAATATAAATATTGCTTTGGGAATAACTAGTGAATAATCAGAGCCTCGATATTCGACTATTAATTACTCGGTAATTATTAATTACTGAATTAAATTTTTATTAACATTTCGACTCTGTTATTATTATTTTCAGTAGTAGTAGATAACAATATTTTATTGGCTATCGACCTGCGATCTTTCTGCCTTATAATAATTATTAAACATTTTGGCCGCTCAAAAAAACGTTTTTTTGAGCAAACAGATCGTTTTACAAGAAAAGTTACAATTGATAATTTGTAACTACAGTTAATACACACTGATAAAATTTACATTTTTAATATAACTGACAGTTAAGATATAAATAAAACAAAATTATGAATTTAATTTTTAATATGTTTTGGAATGTGTAACTTTTTCAACTAACGTATTCAATTGAGCAATATAAATATTGCTTTGGGAAAAACTAGTGAATAATCAGAGCCTTGACATTCGACTATTAATTACTCGGTAATTATTAATTAGTGAATTAAATTTTTATTAACACTTCGACTTTGTTATTATTATTATTATCAGTAGTAGTAGATAACAATATTTTATTGGCTATCGACCTGCGATCTTTCTGCCTTATAATAATT
The DNA here is from genome assembly GCA_951805005.1 of Othius punctulatus. Lineage (NCBI taxonomy): Eukaryota > Metazoa > Arthropoda > Insecta > Coleoptera > Staphylinidae > Othius > Othius punctulatus. Next base: position 77,546,023 of record OX638142.1, read on the forward strand.
ATTAAACATTTTGGCCGCGCAAAAAAACGTTTTTTTGTGCAAACAGATCGTATTACAAGAAAAGTTACAATTGATAATTTGTTACTACAGTTAATACACACTCACTGATAAAATATACATTTTTAAATATAACTGACAGTTAAGATATAAATAAAACAAAATTATGAACTTCATTTTTAATATGTTTTGGAATGTGTCCCTTTTTCAACTCACGTATACAACTGAGCAATATAAATATTGCTCTGGGAAAAACTAGTGAATTATCAGAGCATATTCGACTATTAATTACTCGGTAATTATTAATTACTGAATTACATTTTTATTAACATTTCGACTTTGTTATTATTATTATCAGTAGTAGTAGATAAAAATATTTTATTGGCTATCTACCTGCGATATTTCTGCCTTATAATCATTATTAAACGTTTTGGCCGCGCAAAAAAACGTTTTTTTGAGCAAACAGATTGTATTACAAGAAAAGTTACAATTGATAATTTGTAGCTACCTTTAATACACACTAATAAAAAATACATTTTTTTTTTAAATAACTGACTGTTAAGATATAAATAAAACAAAATTATGAACTTAATTTTTAATATGTTTTGGAATGTGTAACTTTTTCAACTCACGTATTCAACTGAGGAATATAAATATTGCTCAGGGAAAAACTACTGAATAATCAGAGCCTTAACATTCGACTATTAATTACTTGGTAATTATTAATTACTGAATTAAATTTTTGTTAACATTTCGACTTCGAACCGCAGGCTATCGACCTGCGATATTTCTGCCTTATAATTATTATTAAACATTTTGATCAAAAACTAGATAAAAATGGCTACGACACTTTCAAACGTTATCCTTCTTTCGCGCGATGGTTCAATGACCCTAGATGATACTTTATAGATCATTGAACGCCGCAAATATGTAAATAAAATTGGCTGCCGAATTCTCTACTGCGCAAATTTATTAATCAATATTTGATTTACAACTTAAAATTTTCTGGTAATTTTATTACATCATACATAATCCGTCCTCTTGTACCTTCCGGTGTCGAGGTAAATTTTCTGGCTATTAATTCAAAATATTAAGAAAGCTTCAGTACATGAAAAATACGAAAATTGGCACTCCGTGAATACATTTTCCAAAATTTCCAGCTAAAGTTGAAAATACTGTAGCTCTTTTCTTGTACATTATATCTTCATAGATAACTTGTTGTTGCTTGTGTGAAGTTAAATTTTCGCAAAATGATTAATAAAGCCAAGTAGTAAAGAGTAAAGAGGTAGTACTTATCTGCTTTTGTATTTCAAGTTTTTGTTGAAAACAAAAGTTTTCGTAGTTATATTATTTTAAATTATACAAAACATTTAGAAAGTTTCTAGTCTTCTTTTATATTTCAAATTTTGGTTGAAAGCAAAAATGTTCGTAGTTAAATTATTATTTTAAAATTATACAAAATATGAGAAAGTTTCAATACAACAGAAAACATGAAAATTGAAAATTATCCAATCAATAGATTTTATGTGAAAAGTGACATCTTATCTGTCATGGACTGTAGCACTTATCACTTATGCACAGTTGAAACAGAAAACGTAGTTTTATTAATATAATATTGCACTTAATAAACTTGAAGCTTAAGAAAGCTTCAGTACATTAGAAAACATGAAAATCAAAAAATACGACTGGGATACTCCAAGAGATTTGCATTTCTATTGATCACTCCGACAGACGACAGAGGAGGGACTTCGGTTTTATGTGAAAAGTGACATCTTATCTTTCATGGACTAATAGCACTTATAACTTATGCATAGTTGAAAGAAAAAACGTAGTTTTATTAATTTAAAATTACACGTAATATTAATAAAGCTTCAGTACATTAGAAAACATGATAATTGAAAAATACGCCATTAATTGATTTTACTGAATTTTCCTCTAAATCTGGAAATGCCATATATTCTTTTGTACATTATTTATTTTTATTTTTTTGGGAGCACTCGATGGCAGCCTCTACATGTATTGTATGTGTATGTGTATTTTACACTAATGCAAGGCACCTACACTTAACTGTATCGGCAAACCTCTGTTCCTCTGGCCTGTTTAAGATGTTCTGGGCTAAGTACCCTAGTGCCATGAATCTGTGACGAGGATAATCATAGTCAATCATAGGACAGGGGTAGAAACAGTCAGTCGTTTCGTACCTAAGCCCTTGTTACATCAATCTTGGGGATTGTATGATAATTTAAATTTTGCAGAGCATAAAAAGGCTATTTTATTAGTATAAAATCGTAAAAGTGTATTTACTCGGTGCACAGATTCGTGGAAGCCGCATTACTCCGGGAAAATATCATCTCCCAAGTGTAAATATGTATCAATGCGGTGTTAAAACCCCGATGCGAGGCCGTGCAGAAATCCCACGTTATCGCACGGCCTCCGAGCCCCTCCGATAATGCAATATCTCAGTGCGCGGTTTTCCTGGGGTACAGAAAGCGCGCATTATCCACCCCCGCAGGCTGCGGCGGGAAAATAAAACTTGCAGAGATCCCGGCAATACCTCGGTGTCCTTATGGGCCGCGCGCAGTGATAAAGACGGATTTCCTATACGTGCATGCGGGGGTGTTTATTTGCGCGCGTTTTACGGCCGCCCCATCATAATTTTCGCACCGCCGCATCCGCGCAACAAACTAACATCAAAGGGCGCCGAAAAATAAACGGGGGCGGGGGCGGCAAGGGGGCGGCGGAGTGCTCGCAAAAACCGCACCATTTAACTTTGAAACTCGCGCGCTATTATCGAGTCCGGGAAGCGTTCATCATCGATTACACATAATTGGATGGTCACGGATTTTGTTATTATTAACGACCTGCCCCGGCTAAAGTAGTGCAGAGTGGAGGATCGTTTGTTACGATTAAACGTACTCCGATTGGATTGCCCAGAGAAATCGGGATGAGAGAGTTCCAGTGCGATCAAAAATTATGTAACAGAAAAATTTCTACTTATTTCAGAATATACTCCCTACTAGTGAACCACCATATTTTCCCAATTGTTACACCATTCAATTTGTAATCCTCCTTGAGGAGAGATAATTACTCGATAATTACATTTTTAAACGAAGTACCTACCTGCATATTACTAAATTTCCATTGAAATTTACAAAATACACTAATAATTTACATTTAAAATGTGAAAATGAACCGGAAATTTTCATAACCATTTAGAAAATGGTAAAAATGACGAAATTGCTTTTATAAAATTAAAAAAAAATGAAATCTACAGATTATAAATTGCAAACTTGTTTTTTGAAACTACAATATTGCATTGGCAATGTCTCATGTCTTTGATGGCAAATTATGACGTTCTTTTTTGGAAAGTAATCCACACAAACTTTCAGAAATTTTTATTTTTCTTAAATTTTCTCCGTCTATGGCTAAACTTAATTGAAATTTAGAAAATTTTCAAATAAATTGCGAAATATAATTGGAAATTTTGATTACCATTTACAAAATAGTAGAAATGACGAAATTTCGATTATAAAATTTAAAAAAAATGTGCTACACATTATAAATTGCAAACTTGTTGTTAGGAACTATAAAATTGCATTGGCACTGTCTATATTTTCACAGGAAATTGCAAAACCATCACACTATCTGGGTGATAGAGCTTAATCCTCAGAATCCTTAGAACTTTAATAAATTAGGATGGATCTCTACAACATATGAATACAATTTTTATTATTTTTATTTATTTTAAAAATAATTAAAATTGCAATCATGATATTTTTTTCTGTTTGCACGAATTGGGCAAAAAATGATTTTATTGGTAGTTTTGTAATCCGCCTTTTTTAAACTTTTACAATTATTTTCAATACTTATGGTTACTTGTTACGTTTTATGTTAATTTTAGTCTACAGCTAGCCATGTTAATACTATACATGTTTAATATTTTTTTGCCTTTTTTAAACTTTTTTTTTAACTTTCTGCTACTTTCTTACAGCTTATTTTTCCGGTCTCAAATAATGACAAATACGGCTTCAATTCCAATTCCTCCGTGCCGACGTAGAAACTATCATTGTAGAGCACTTCAATTAACTTTTATTTCGGTTTATAATGGAAGATGTACTCCACGCCGTATCAATCCAAAGTATACAGTAGACTTGGATTTCTCCCTTTACTATGTGCACAGATCGTCGTTTTGGTAAAAATAGTTGATTAAAGTATACAATAAAGGCAGCAGTGCTGAGGGCATAATACGAGAAAAAAACACACTACCCATAACAATATTTTCAAATACACGCCGCGCAAAAATTTTCCGTGTACGATAATACTGTTTAATTTTTAATTTAGCTACCAGCTTTCATTGAAAATTGCTTAATTGAGTTACATTTTAAAACCTTAATATTCCTTTAGGGTAATTTGCATTGATTCGTCCACTTCTCCCCCGTCAGCCCTAAAACGTTGCGTAACGTTTACGCACACAAAACATAATAAATAACCACTTAACCCAAATTTCCGGGACTCCCCGTTTAAAAGTCGCTTATTTTTTTTTCGGTGGCGGCGTCTTCATCGCTTTACATCTGTCCCCTCAAGGCGCATTTAAAATTCACCCTCTGGGAAATATTAATTCGCAATTAGGGTTTTTCGTGGGGCACGTCGCCGCCTCCTGCCGCCTCCCTCCCGGCTACATGGGATTTTCGCCTCTTTATGGCGACACGACACGTCATAAAATTCCCATTGTCGCCTCTTTTACTGGTCACCAATAAAACTTGCTTTATTGGGCTCGTTTAATTGAAAACCAATAAAAAAGAAACCGAGTTTACTGCTTAATCGCCGGATTTGAATGTGCTGGTATTGTATAATTATTCGCGAAAACAAGCCTAATGGGAATCGTTGATGTTATTTCATGCCTAGAGGCCCTGTAATGTGAAAAAAAATCGAAAAAATACTTTTTATAGTATAGTATAGTATAGTAGAGTATAGTCAATACTATACTCTACTATACTATACTATAAAAAGTATTTTTTGTTTTTTTTTTCAACTCTACTACACTCAAATACAACGAACGAATTTTGATATTGACTTCTTCAATTGATATTCTTCACGAAACATCTTTTGACTAAGTCTCCCAAATTAATCTGGGCCAGACTATAATGTAGAAATACGTAGCATTTGATTAATTAGGTTTTTGCCAGGGTTAAGTGCTGTTATTAATTAGACTGCATGAAAATGACGTTATTAACCATGTCGCTTATTATGTAAGCATGTTTTAAGAGCGTTAATTATAAGTTCATAGCAATTAACGTCTCGCGATAAAAAAAGTCGACGTGAGTTTTATTTCGGTGGAGAGTGAGTAATCAGGTTGAGCATTTCAAACCTGATGATTGAATTAATAAATGTGTACTTGACGTAAAAGATAATTAGACAGTAATTGCAGATATACATGGTATGGAGGATGTAATTGAAACATATTAATAATGCCAGATTCCAAAAGTAAATTCCTCGGGAAATTAAGACTTTAATTCTGATGAATATAGAATTTTTGTATAGATTTTTTTGTAAGTTTCTAGGTATTTCAATGAAAAAATCTTGTACTGCTTAGTCTATTTATGCATATTAAAAATTTGTATAATTATTGTGTTTTTTAAATTTACTTTATATTGAAGATTTGTATTTTTGCTGACATACTTTTTATGATATTGTAATTACGCTTAATTATAATTTTGTACTTGACGTAAAAGATAATTTGACAGTAATTGCAGATATAAATGGTATGTAGATGCAATTGAAACATATTAATAATGCCAGATTCGAGAAGACAATTCCTCAGGAAATTAAGACTTTAATTGTGATGAATATATACTTAATTTTTATATATTTATCAAGATTTTTTTGTAAGTCTCTAGTTATTTTAATAAAAATAATCTTGTACTGCTTAGTCTATTTATGCATTTTTTAAATTTGTAAAATATTTTTTTTTAATTTACTTTATACTGAAGAATGTTTGCTGCTGAAGTATCATACTTTTTATGATATTATATTTATGCTTAATTATAATTTTGATTTAATATTTTAAAAATGCACAAACAAAATTTTCACAAAAATTAAAGTTGATGAAAACTATTTAATAATAATAATAATATCATATATTGTATTCAAATTCAGAATGAACATTGCAGAGTCAAACATACAAGCTTAGCATACAAAAACATTGAACTGTCAATATAATTAAATTTTATACATATATACAAACACATACATACACAACACATATCAAAATAGGACAATTTAGATAAATTTTGAAAATTGACTAAATGGATGATTGACACAACACATATCAAAACAGGACAATTTAGATAAATTTTGAAAATTAACTAAATGGATAATTAAACTTTAACCGAATTTGAAGATTTTGGCAGTGACATTAATAAAATTATGTTGATGAAAACTGTCTCAATGGACGATTAGAATTTTAACGAATTTCAAGATTTTTGCAGAGTCATTAAAGATATTATGTCGATGAAAACTATTTCAATGGACGATTCGACCTTTATCGAACTTGAAGATTTTGACAGTGACATGACTGACATTATGTTGATGAAAATTGTCTGAATGGACGATTAGACTTTTAACGAATTTAAAGATTTTGGCAGTGTCCTTAATTACATGATTTCGATGAAAACTATCTAAATGGACGATTAGACTTTTATCGAACTTAAAGATTTTGACAGTGACACATTTTGTCGACGAAACTTGTCTAAATAAACTATTCGACTTTTAACGAACATGAAGATTTTGGCAGTGACATTAATGAAATTATGTTGATGAAAGCTGTCTGAATGGACGATTAGACTTTTCACAAATTTCAAGATTTTTGCAGTGTCATTAAAGATATTATGTCGATGAAAACTATTTCAATGGACGATTCAACCTTTATCGAACTTGAAGATTTTGATTGTGACATTACTGACATTATGTTAAAGAATATTGTTTGAATGGATGATTAGACTTTCAACGAATTTCAAGATTTTGGCAGTGTCCTCAATGACATTATTTCGATGAAAATTATCTAAATGGACGATTAGACTTTTATCGAACTTAAAGATTTTGACAGTGACACATTTTGTCGACGAAACTTGTCTAAATGAACGATTCGACTTTTAACGAACTTGAAGATTTTGGTAGTGACATTACTGACATTATGTTGATGAAAACTGTCGGAATGGACGATTAGACTTTTAGCGAATTTCAAGATTTTGGCAGTGTCATTAATGACATTATGCCGATGAAAACTATTTAAATAGACGATTAGACTTTTACTTTTCAATAGACTTTTTTTCTCACTTAATTACTTTATAACCTTCATCAAATTTTCAGAGGATGTATCTTCAGGCATACTGTATTCAATTCTGGCATAAAATTTTCAAAATATCCATCGGACAAATTTTCAGAAATTTCAGTGACATATAGCGATACCTGTCAACTGGGAACGTTATATGTTCGATGTTCTAACTTATTTACTTCAAAACCTTTCTCAAATTTTCAGAGAATATATTTTGAGGCATACTGTATCCAAATTTGACATAATTTTTTTTAAATATCCATTAGACAAATTTTCAGAAATTTCAGTGACATGTAGCGATACCTGTCAACTGGGAAAGTTATATGTTCGATTTTCTAACTTATTTACTTCAAAACCTTCCTCAAATTTTCAGAGGATATATCTTCATGCATAGTGTATCCAAATGTGGCAAACAAATTTCTTACTATATCGAACTTAAAGATTTTGACAGTGACTCATTTTGTCGATAAAATTTGTCTGAATGAATGATTAGAGTTTTAACCAACTTGAAGATTTTAGCAGTGACATTATTGACATTATGTCGATGAAAACTAACTGAATGGACGATTAAACTTTTAACGAATTTCAATATTTTAACATTAATGACATTATGGCGATGACAGCTATGTAAATAGACGATTAAACGTTTAACAAACTTGAAGATTTTGGCAGTGACATTATTGACATTTTGTCGATGAAAACTGTCTGAATGGACGATTAAACTTTTAACGAATTTCAATATTTTAACATTAATGACATTATGGCGATCAAAGCAATGTAAATGGACGATTACACGTTTAACCAACTTGAAGATTTTGGCAGTGACATTATTGACATTATGTCGATGAAAACTATCTGAATGGACGATTAAACTTTTAACGAATTTCAATATGTTAACATTAAGGACATTATGGCGATAAAAGCAATGTAAATGGACGATAAACGTTTAACAAACTTGAAGATTTTGGCAGTGACATTATTGACATTATGTCGATGAAAACTGTCTGAATGGACGATTAAACTTTTAACGAATTTCAATATTTTAACATTAATGACATTATGGCGATCAAAGCTATGTAAATGGACGATTAAACGTTTAACAAACTTGAAGATTTTGGCAGTGATATTACTGACATTATGTCAGTATAAACTTAAAATGCAAGACGCACTTGTGCAGATCATAAGAACTGATGCAGATAAATAAGATCTCGCCCATTTTTTTCACAAACATTTTTTTTTTGTTAACTTTAAACATCTCTGTAACTTAATATTTATGACAAACTGGATAACTTAATATGGAAAAGTTATATTTCTTATAATGTAGCTCAAGTGAGGCTATAAATATCTTCCATCTACGTATTAATTGAGTTATTCGGATTATTACGGTGCTTATCCCACATGAGTGGTCCGGCCTCGTCACAAAAGCACACATTTTCCAGATGTGTCGTTTAATATCGCATTGTCCGATCGCCCATTACCATTGCCCATTAACATTGCCCATTATAAACAATACCATAAACCTGCACGCGGCGTTGGTCATAATCGATTAATTTCTCACGTTTGCTGTAACCTTCATGGCGAGAAACAATTCAGCATGAGTGCACGGCCTACAAAAAAATCGCCAAAGACCAATAGAGGCGTCCTCGATGACTTCACCGATTGTTAAAGTTAATGAGACCCATAATTAAACCATTGTGAAGCACCAGCACTATGACCCATGGTCTCTTGTAGATAAAGGTTATGGCTTGAAGAAGTTAATTTTATACACTAGAGTTTTTTATCGTCATATTTTGTGTGATCCAGATAGATCTTAAGAAAATTAAGAAGCACTCTGAAGAATACTTTGAGTGATCTCCAAAACGAGGAACAGTTCATTCTAAAGTCTTACATTTTTTTTAAGTGCATACTACTTTATATCATATTCATGTAATTGTTTAAAAAAAAATTAAAATTATTTTAAAGTTTAAAAATTAGGACAAATTTTGAAAAAAAAATTGAAATACAAGCAAAATTTGGAAATTAATGAAAATTTATTAAGCAATAATTATGCTATTATTATATTAAAATACATTGCATGCATTGTATACATTGTATTTAATATACACAAAACTATCCTCAAACTTCAAAATTCGTTGATAAAAATGTATTTGAAATAGTTGCAAAGTTAAATTTAAATACGTAATAATGTATAGGTAATTAAACTGCATACTACTGTATATTGTATTCATCAAAATGCGACTACTAGTTAAAAAATTGGGAAAATTTCTGAAAATACATATTGGAATATAAGTAAATTTCTTGAAATATAAGAAAATTTATATAACATATGCAAAATTTTCATAATTTTTTTCTGTATATCGTATTCATCAAAATGCGACTACTAGTTAAAAAATTGGGAAAATTTCTGAAAATATATTGGAATATAAGTAAATTTCTTGATATATAAGAAACTTTATATAACATATGCAAAAATTTTATAATTTTTTTTCTAATGAAACTGTTTTTAAATTAGTTGCAAAGTTAAATAAGAAAAAAAAAGTAAATTTAACTTCTTACCAGACACCTCTAGGAAAAAGTCTACGAAAATGTACAACATAGGAAAAAATGGCATACCAGCTTGTGCCATGACATCACAGAATTTCCCTCCCGTATTAAATTACCTACATCAACTTTGATCTTCGGAGCTCGACGAAGTCCTTGGAGAAGAAAGTCGTCGATCCGCCGTCCACGTAATTTATTACTGTTATTATTTTCACCAGTCCGGCTGGCTTGCAATTCACGGCGCGTGTTTATTTACATACGGCGACCTTTGCGACACCATGGACTCTCTCCAGGTCATCGACACCCGCAGGAGACGCCCTCGAAGAGGTTTTCGAGGAATTCCCGCTCTTGAAGGACACCTTTTTAATCGAATCACCGCGATTTCGCGCCCCTCCGATTAATGTTAAGCCGAGCGTGAGCCAACGACCACCGGGATTACAAGAGTTGGAGATTTAACGCGCGAAAGTTGCGTTATTAATTCGTTACTTGAGAATTTAATACGGAAACTTGCGAGTCCTTTGAAACAAGTTTCGTCGTGCACCAAGTGATTAAAATAATAATTTTAAAATGGGCGAGATCTTAATTATCTGGATCAGCTCTTATGATCTGCACAAGTGCGTCTTGCATTTTAAGTTTATATTGACATAATGTCAGTAATGTCACTGCCAAAATCTTCAAGTTTGTTAAACGTTTAATCGTCCATTTACATACCTTTAATCGCCATAATGTCATTAATGTTAAAATATTGAAATTCGTTAATAGTTTAATCGTCCATTCAGACAGTTTTCATCGACATAATGTCAATAATGACACTGCCAAAATCTTCAAGTTCCGGAAAACTCTAATCATTCATTCAGACAACATTTATCGACAAAATGTGTCACTGTCAACAAAAGCTTTAAGTTCGATATAGTATGAAATTTGTTTGCCAGATTTGGATACACTATGCATGAAGATATATCCTCTGAAAATTTGACGAAGGTTATGAAGAAAATATGTGAGAAAATCGAACATATAACTTTTCCAGTTGACAGGTATTAGTCACTGAAATTTCTGAAAATTTGTCTGATGTATATTTTGAAAATGTTGTGCCAGATTTTTTATGCCAATCACAATGATTGCCTCTGTATACTGCTTTGGCTAATTCCGTTCGCCAAGGAGTGATCTTTGACCAAAACCTTTGGATTCATATACTATTTTATTAGTAGGTATTATTATTTTTATTATAGTTTCATCCATCTTGGATACCAGTTATTATAATATTTTTTATTGTTTTCTTAAATCATAAAATAATAAACAAAATAATAAAAACAACAAAACATATTTATATCTAAACACAACCAATAAGTACTCCAATAAAAAAAGGAACAAAACAATAAGACATATTTATATCTAAACACCACCAATAAGTACTCCAATAAAAAAGGAAGAAAACAATAAAAATATTATTATCATTACCTACTAGTAATTTAATTTTTAATTATTGTTAATTAATAATTATTTTAATTATTGCCATTGCGATAAAGTGAATGCTGTTACATTCTCATTACTTTGGACTCGAATGGATAGCTCGGCTCTCATGCAAAGAGGGCACCCAAGGGGCTCGAAACAGCGTCGTGTGCTGTTATCATGTTCATGTTCACCGGCATAATTAATCATGCGAGATTAATTGCAGGAGCGGCACGTGAATAAGTAATTAATAAATTAAGCGTTATCCATCTTCTCAGTCCGATAATTTAATTAGGGGAAAAAATGTAGGCCAGAAAATTCTGGAGGAATTACAGTATATCAAGAATAATAAATAATATGTATGTTTTGGTGCATCATCAAATTATATATATATATATTTTTAATTGAGCTCATGATCTGGAATCTGCATTTACACGAAATCATAAATTGTTGGATGAAAAACATGAATCTCCTTAATGCTCCCTTCTCCTCATCTTTAATAACAACTTAATTGTTATTCGTTAATCTCCTCTTCTTTAATAACATCTTAATTATTGTTCGTTTCGAATTTTTGATTTCTTATAAAAAAAGGTCATTCTATATTTTGAAATGGTAGAAATTATTACTAAATGTGATAGTTATATACGTCATCAAACTATATAATTATATTTAAATTGGACTGGTATCATTATTACATTAATACGAAATCATAAATCACTGGATGATGAAACTTTGTATTACAGACAAAATATAATTTTATAATTTATAATTATTTATAATTCATAAGTTATTATAATTTTACTGACAAGTAGAATTTCGTCCGAAAATGCGAAAAATTATTAACACTTGATCTAAAATTTTATTTTTGCATCATTTTATTGATACGAAGTTATAAATTTCTGGATGATCAAAATTGTATTAGTGAAAAATTATGAATTTAATTAAGTGACAAGTAGAATTTGGTGTGGATTCACAAATTATGATTAACACTTAAAGCACAATTCTATATTTTTAAACAGTGAATCTCCGGATTGTTGTTCATGTTGACAAGTAGAATGTGGTGTGGGTTCACAAATTATGATTAACACTTAAAGTACAACTCTATATTTTTAAACAGCGAATTTCTGGATTGTTGTTGATGTTCGTATTTTTTATTTATTGAAAACAAAGTCATTCAATATTTTAAAATGGTAGAAATTATTACATAATAAAATCGTAAATTCGCCATCAAATTATCCACATAGTTTTTCTAGTTTTTCCAGAATTTTCATCTGATATTGGAGGAGTATAATTATATGAAATGAATTTATCTGCAAAATTTAATCAATTCAATCAGAAATTTAGACTCCCCTTTTTGAGCATAGTACTCTTACACTAATTTCAAATATTCCTTACAATTTCTTACACATTGATTCCAGTATTGTAATTTGTATGAACTAAACTAAATAGCATTGAATTGGTGCTAACTTATTTAAAAAATAAATCAATGCAATTCTATATACTCTAAAATCTATACACTAAAATTTTGTGTTTTCATCATTTTATTGATACAAATTTATAAATTTCTGGATGTTAAAAATTGTATTAGTGAAAAATTATGAATTTAAGAGAAGTTGGTGTGGATTCACAAATTATGATTAACACTTAAAGTACAATTCTATATTGTTAAACAGTGAATCTCTGGATTTTCGTTTATGTTCGTATTTTTGATTTATTGAAAAAAAAGTCATTTAATATTTTAAAATGGTGGAAATTATTACATAATAAAATCGTAAATTCGCCATCAAATTAGCCACATCTCCAGTTTTTCCAGAATTTTCATCTGGTATTGGACGACTATAATTATATGAAATGAATTTATCTGCAAAATTTTATCAATTCAATCAGAAATTTAGACTCCCCTTCTCAAGCATAGTCATAAAAAATCATAAATTCGCCATAAAATTATCCACATCGTTTTTCCAGAATTTTCATTTGATATTGGAGGAGTATAATTGTATGAAATGAATTTATCTGCCAAATTTAATCAATTCAATCAGAAATGTAGACTCCCTTTTCAAGCATTGTATTCTTACACTAATTTCCAATATTCATTATAATTTCTTACACATTGATTCCAGTATTGTAATTTGTATGAAATAAATTCAATAGCATTGAATTGGTGCTAACTTATTTAAAAAATAAATCAATGCAATTCTATACACTCTAAATTCTATATACAAAAATTTTGTTTTTTCATCATTTTATTGATACCAAGTTATAAATTTCTGGATTTTAAAAATTGTATTAGTGAAAAACTATGAATTTAAGTAGAAGTTGGTGTGGATTCACAAATTATGATTAACACTTAAAGTACAATTCTATATTTTTAAACAGTGAATCTCTGGATTTTCGTTTATGTTCGTATTTTTGATTTATTTAAAAAAAAGTCATTTAATATTTTAAAATCGTGGAAATTATTACATAATAAAATCGTAAATTCGCCATCAAATTAGCCACATCTCTAGTTTTTCCAGAATTTTCATCTGGTATTGGACGACTATAATTATATGAAATGAATTTAACTGCAAAATTTTATCAATTCAATCAGAAATTTAGACTCCCCTTTTCAAGCATAGTCATAAAAAATCATAAATTCGCCATCAAATTATCCTCATCGTTTTTCCAGAATTTTCATTTGATATTGGAGGAGTATAATTGTATGAAATGAATTTATCTGCCAAATTTAATCAATTCAATCAGAAATGTAGACTCCCTTTTCAAGCATTGTACTCTTACACTAATTTCAAATATTCATTATAATTTCTTACACATTGATTCCAGTATTGTAATTTGTATGAAATAAATTAAATAGCATTGAATTGGTGCTAACTTATTTAAAAAATAAATCAATGCAATTCTATACACTCTAAATTCTATACACTAAAATTTTGTTTTTTCATCATTTTATTGATACCAAGTTATAAATTTCTGGATTTTAAAAATTGTATTAGTGAAAAACTATGAATTTAAGTAGAAGTTGGTGTGGATTCACAAATTATGATTAACACTTAAAGTACAATTCTATATTTTTAAACAGTGAATCTCTGGATTTTCGTTTATGTTCGTATTTTTGATTTATTTAAAAAAAGTCATTTAATATTTTAAAATCGTGGAAATTATTACATAATAAAATCGTAAATTCGCCATCAAATTAGCCACATCTCCAGTTTTTCCAGAATTTTCATCTGGTATTGGACGACTATAATTATATGAAATGAATTTATCTGCAAAATTTTATCAATTCAATCAGAAATTTAGGCTCCCCTTTTCAAGCATAGTCATAAAAAATCATAAATTCGCCATCAAATTATCCACATCGTTTTTCCAGAATTTTCATTTGATATTGGAGGAGTATAATTGTATGAAATGAATTTATCTGCCAAATTTAATCAATTCAATCAGAAATGTAGACTCCCTTTTCAAGCATTGTACTCTTACACTAATTTCCAATATTCATTATAATTTCTTACACATTGATTCCAGTATTGTAATTTGTATGAAATAAATTGAATGGCATTGAATTGGTTCTAACTTAATCAATGCAATAATGTCACTGTCAAAATCTTCAAGTTCGATAAAAGTAGAATCGTCCTCTGAAATAGTTTTCATCGACATAATGTCTTTAATGACATTGCTAACATCTTGAAATTTATGAAAAGCCTAACCGTTCATTCAGACAGTTTTTATCTGCAAAATTTAATCAATTCAATCAGAAATTTAGACTCACTTTTTTAATCATAGTACTCTTACACTAATTTCCAATATTCCTTACAATTTCTTACACATTGATTCCAGTATTGTAATTTGTATGAAATAAATGAAATAGCATTGAATTGGTGCTAACTTAATCAATGCAATAATGTCACTGTCAAAATCTTCAAGTTCGATAAAAGTACAATCGTCCTTTGAAATAGTTTTCGTCGACATAATGTCTTTAATGACATTGCTAAAATCTTGAAATTTGTGAAAAGTCTAATCGTTCATTCAGACAGTTTTTATCTGCAAAATTTAATCAATTCAATCAGAAATTCAGACTCCCCTTTTCAAGCATAGTACTCTTACACTAATTTCCAATATTCCTTACAATTTCTTACACATTGATTCCGGTATTGTAATTTGTATGAAATAAATTAAATAGCATTGAATTGGTGCTAACTTATTTCAAAAATAAATCAATGCAATTCTATACACTCCCTCGAGGCGACCACCGCAAGGTGAAAACAATTGCAGGAACGGTTACCCACGATAAAATTATAGGAATGTGCATTATTCAATTAATTTCACACTATTATGCACCATTTCCTTCACTTTTATAAATATAATGGCAATAATTGCACTGCAATTTGCGGTTTATAAATCGACACAAGTATTAATAACAACGTGTGCAATACCAACTTTTATACAAGTAATAGATTAAATTGCTGCTTACAGTTAAGACTAAATAAAAATAATAAAAACGGTAATTCTACATAGAACGGATAAAGGTCAAAAATTGAATTTATGCAAAATATCAATTAAATCATAGTTATAAAATTTGTTATTACATCATTCTTTTATTATTTTTGTCTATACATAATTGAATATATAAGTTTACAAAGGGAGATGCAATTTTTTTTTAAATCCGATTATTTTTTATGGGAATAATGGATTCAAATTTCAGTTTGATAGTTACCGGTATCACTTTTATTAGTATTTTTGTTTTTGTATTTGTAAGTAAATAGTGGAGAAACTATGTAAAAAATCTAAGAAAAATTTGGGCAACACATTTTTTTTTGTTGCATTTCGTACATATGCATAGTAAATACTCTCTGAAATATGCAGTTAAATTAGAGGGACAACACATTCGTCAAAATTTGTCGACCAGTGTAATTAATAGGTTTTAATGAAATTTTCATTGAGGCACTAATTAGTAGCGAAACTTGAAATATTCTTCTGTGCAATGGAATACAAATGTGTGCTTGAAAGTCGCATTTATTGCAACTCATTCACTCTGCACATGTCATAACGCACTCAATCCGCAACATCTTCGCGTTTCACTTTCCATTGACTCCGCGTAAATTAATTTAAATAAAATTAGTTCACATCAACTTTCCAATGATTCTCGGCGCAATTAGTTATATCACAGCGCAACTCCCGCGTTCTATTATTACTAAACGCAATGTTACTCCTCTCCTATTTATCCTCATCCGCATCTGCAAAAACGTGCTTCCTGCTGGGCCTTTAATCGACGCGAATTGGAGTAATTGCGGTTTGAAACACTGTTATGAGCGGTGAAGGGATTGCAAAAATCTGGTTACAACGTTAATTCCGCTGAGGCTCAAATGGTGTGTGGCTCAAGGAAGGAGCAAAGTTTGAGGAGCGAGTGTATTGTAGTCACGAGTGCCTGCGCTATTTGCGCTGGAAACTAAACGAATTAGATTGGAACCGCCAGGAGATAACAATCCGGATGGATTCAGCAGATTTGAGACGTACTTACTTACACGGACAACCTTCTCGTGAATTGCTTTAGTTTCAGCGAAAGACATTTAAAGTCTATTAATTTATCTGTCTTGGAAATGCTTGGTTGCTCTCATATTTGTGGTCAATAATTTCGAAAAAACTTCAGATGAAAATTCTGGAAAAACTAGACATGGGGTATATTCTGATTTTTATATTTTCTAATAGTAACAAATACATTTATAAGTGCACAAAATGTTAACTTCGTTAAAGCACAAAAACAGCCCAAAAAAATTAGAAGAAAAAACGATCATCCATCGTGGTTTTAATTATGCATTTCTACCAATACACATGCAGCTTTCTGCAATTTACAACACGATCGCTTCCTGAATTTACAGGTTCTGTTCTTCCTGAATTTACAATTTCAATTCTCCTGGTGGTGGCGCCGTTCCGGTATCGGGGGCGTCCAATTTGAATATCCATATCCGGCTGCATCTCTTCGGATGCGGCGGCTGCACGGGGCAGATATGCAGCGCCGCGACGCCGAGGGGACCGCCTCGCTTCCGGTTTGTGATTTATGCTTCCGGCTCCGGGCGAGGATAATGGGTGTCTTCGGCGTCGATGGAGCCGAAGGTGTGCCACGAGGGGCGGAGGTGAGGCCGTCCGTTGTCAGGGTGTCGTGTACAGATTGCCGGTCGCCGGAGACGTTATTAGTTGTATTTTGTGCACTGAAGTGGGGGCGGCGAAGAAGATACCTTTTAAGCTTAGAGGCTTCGAGGGTAACGGGCTTAAGATAAGTTTTACAGTAATTTAAAACAAAATTCGTTGGCACAATATTAAAATATCGTATTATTTTATATAACACTTTTCTAAAAAATCCAAAAAATTCGAACATTAATTCTTCATCGAATTTCCGCAGCATTTAACTCTGCTTGTGCCATTCATACATAGCAGGACATATATATATATAATTTCTCGTCATTAATATAAACATTGAATTACTGAATTTTCAAATCCATCTTACCTACGAAATAACGATATGTGTGCTTAATTAAATTTGAAAAATAAATTATGCATACAAACTATTTTTTGCTTTTGTATTGAAAAGCCAAAAAATATTTTATACAATTTTAAACTTCATGTAATAATTTAAATAATTCATGATTGTATCTAAAAATACGGAAGTGCCAATCAAAGAATCACAAGAGGCGCTGACCTGCATGCATTAGCCATGATTTACGTGCCAGGAAAATCTGCAAATCTCCTCGTATATGGTGTTTGTAGAAAGGAAAAACGTTGTGAAACGCAGATTCGCTCCATATAATTATAGATAAACTCTTCCTCATGGTTTCAGAACTGATTACTGCGCCACGGGAGTTCAGCTGCATGAATTACAGATTAGAATTGCACTGTAATGCACTGGGAAAGTGATCAAAAATAGTAGTGATTAGCTCCTTAAAAAAGGCCTCAACATTTTATTTACAGGAAAGCGAAAATGAAAGTTATAACGCTCTTTGGTTGGAAACAAAAACTGTAGAGAGTAAATAATGGTTTGCAATAGGATAATGAAGCGCATGAAAGTGTTATTTATCAAGAATAAATAATTTGCAGAGATTTATCTTCAAGCTCGTCGAGAGTCATTAGCTGAAATTGATTGATGTGCAATGAGCAATGATAATTAAGCTAATTACTATCAATCAATCAGTATTGGATTTAGCAATATCCCAGTAAATATTATATTTAGAAAAAGCTAGTAACTATCACTTAATCAGTTTTGATTTTTTTTTTGGAGCACATAAAATATTCCATTTTTAAAAATTTATTTGACCCCTCAAAAATCATCAATTGAATATCTAGAATTTGCATATCCGTGAAAAGTGTACATTTGAATATATAACTAATTTCCATATATATTTTTAAGATGCATAATAATAATATTCATGACAAAGTTACAAATTTCCATAGAATTCAAGATAAATTTATTACATTTGATTTTTTGTCAAATTTGAGAAGATTAAAGTAAAATTCAGTAGTAAATCATCAATTAAAACTTGGGATTCTAGATATCTCTATGAAGAATTGTCAATTGAAGATGTAATGAAATTTCCAGAATTAAAATATGTTTTAATCATCTCAAATTGTAAGAATTATAAGAAACATTCAGAAAGTACTGTTGTTGCAATTCACTGGGTGCTGTTAATTGCTCATTTTGACAATATATTCGCGGAATGTCACAATGACATAAAATATTACATTTAGAAAAATTTAATTGACCCCTCAAACATCATTAATTGAAAATCTGGAATTTGGACATCCATAAAAAGTGTTCATTTGAAGAAATAACTAATTTCCATATATATTATTAAGACTCATAATAATAAGGTTCATGACAAAGTTACGAATTTCCATATGATTCAAGACAAAATTATTACATTATAACAATTTTGGTCAAATTTGAAAAGTTTGATTTAACTGACGATTTACAATTCATGACAAATTTGTTATATTTAAAATAATTATTGTCAAATTTCGGGAAATGACATCGAAAATCAGAAGTAAATCATTAGTTATTTGAACGAAGTCTTTGTTTGAAGAAGAAATCAAACTTTATTATATATTTTTTTTCAAGATTCACGACAAATTTATGAATGTCCAAACGATGTATGACAAATGTGTAAAATGATTCTTGTCAAATTTAGGAAGATTAAAACCAATATAAATTAAGAAAATCTGAACTCAATATATAAATACATATGAAAATTTTTCGTTTGAAGATTCCATACTATTTTTAGGAAGATTCATCAAACTTTTATGAAATTCTAAACGATTTGTGACAACATTGTTCATTTTTAATATATATTGTAAAATTTGATATAATTCAAGTAAAACATTAGAAATAAATCATCAATTGACAATCTGAACTTTGGACATCCATGAAAAGTGTTCATTTGAATAAATAACTAACTTCCATATATATTTTTATAATATTCACGTCAAATTTACGAATTTCCAAAGGATTAGAGATAAATTTGTTGCATTTAAAAAGATTTTGGTTCAAATTGAGAAGATTGAAGTTAAATTCAGTAGTAAATCGTCAGTTAAATATTCAAGTAATTCATGACAAATTTGTTATATTTGAAATAATTATTGTCAAATTTCGGAAAATTACATCCAAAATCAGAAGTAAATCATAGTTATCTGGACATTTGTACGAAGTGTTTGTTTGAAGAAGTAATCAAAATTCCATATTTTTTTTTAGAAAGATTCACCACAAATTTATTTATCTACAAACGATGATGACCAGTGTATAAAATTATTCTTGTTGAATTTAGGAAGATTAAAATCAAAATAAATCAAAGAAAATCTGAAGTCAAATATACATACTTACATATGAAATTTTTTCGTTTGAAGATTCCATACTAGTTTTAGAAAGATTCATCAAACATTATGAAACAATAAACGATTTATGTCAAATTTGTTATTTTTTTAAATATATCGTCAAATTTGAGATAATTCAAGAAAAACATTGGAAATAAACCATCAATTAAAAATCTCAATTTTGGACATCCATGAAAAGAGTTCATTGGAATAAATAACTAATATACATATATTTTTTATAAGATTCACGTCAAATTTACGAATTTCCAAAAGATTAGAGACAAATTGGTTGCATTTAAAAAGATTTTGGTTAAAATTGAGAAGATTGAAATTACATTCAGTAGTAAATCGTCAGTTGAATATTCAAGTACTTCATGACAAATTTGTTATATTTAAAATAATTATTGTCAAATTTCGGAAAATTACAGCCAAAATCAGAAGTAAATTATCAGTTATCTGAACATTTGTACGAAGTGTTTGTTTGAAGAAGTAATCAAATTTCCATATTTGTTTTTAGGAAAGATTCACCACAAATTTATGAATCTCAAAACAATGTATGACAGATGTGTAAAATGATTCTTGTTAAATTTAGGAAGATTATAACCAAAATAAATCAAAGAAAATCTGAAGTCAAATATACGTACTTACATATGAAAATTATTCGTTTCAAGATTCCATACTATATTTAGAAAGATTCATCAAATATTGTAAAACAACAAACGATTTATGACAAAATTGTAATTTTTTCAAATATATCGTCAAATTTGAGATAATTCAAGAAAAACATTAGAAATAAATACTCAATTGAAAATTTGGATTTTGGACATCTATGAGAAGTGTTCTCCTCCGCCATAGGTGGAGGAGTAGTAAGGATTATTATTATTATTATTATTAAGTGTTCATTTGAAAAAATATCTAACTTCCGTGTATATTTTTTTATAAGATTGAGGACAAAATTTATGTATCTCCAAAGGATTTAAGACAAATTTGTTGGATTTAAGGATATTTTGGTCAAATTTTAAATCAAAAATTAGCAGTAAATCATTAATTCAAGAAAAACGTTAGAAATAAATACTCAATTGAAAATCTGGATTTTTGACATCCATGAGAAGTGTTCATTTGAATAAATAACTAACTTCCATATATATTTTTATATGATTCACGTCAAATTTACGAATCTCCAAAGGATTTAAGACACATTTGTTGGATTTAAGGACATTTTTGTCAAATTTTAAATAAAAAATTAGTAGTAATTAATTAATTAATTCAAGAAAAATATTTGAAATAAATACTCAATTGAAAATCTGGATTTTGGACAAATACTCAATTGAAAATCTGGATTTTGGACATCCATGAGAAGTGTTCATTTGAAGAAATATCTAATTTACGTATATATATTTTTATAAGATTGAGGACAAATTTACGAATCTCCAAAGGATTTAAGACAAATTTGTTGAATTTAATGAGATTTTGGTCAAATTTTAAATCAAAAATTAGTAGTAAATCATTCGTTGAGAAGACTACTTTAACTTGAGATTCTAGACATCTGCAGTGTGTTTTACTTGAAATGGTAACACCTTAGTAACTTTTTAAACTAGGTGTTACCATATTTAGTGATACACACAGTATATGTTAATTTGTCAATTGAAGATGTAATAAAATTTCTAGAAATGAAATATGTTTTAATCATCTCAAATTGTAAGATTTATATGAAATTGTGTAAATATGTTTTAATCATCTCAAATTGTAAGATATATATGACATTGTGTCACTAGCATGAAAGTACTGTTAAGTACTTTTTTTTAAATGTACTATTTTTGGAATTCACTCTGTGTTGTGAATAGCTAATATTGACAATATTTTCAAATAGACAGAATGTCAGTAGATCAATAAAAAATGTACAGGTGTAAAATTCTCTAATGTGCCGTCAATATAATATTTTTTAGAGTTGATTTTGACAATATTTTCTCACAGTACTAATACTAATAATAACAATATGTTTATTGTAGTAGACTTGCCAGAAGTATGTAGTATTACAAGTCAGTACATTCAGAAGTTACTAATAACAACATGTAATGTCGGTACCAGCAGATTCTGTGTTTAAATTAATAGGTTTTTGTAAAATTTTGATTCAGGCAATAATTTTCGCTCAGTAGGACTAATAATAATAATAATATGTTTATTGTAATAGACTTGCCAGAAGTAGTATTACAAGTCAGTACATTCAGAAATTACTATTAAAAACATGTAATATCAGTACCAGCAGAATCTGTGGAATATTCCAATTAAAACATTTGTACACGAATAAATTACAATTATTACTTATCATTCCCGGAATGAGTAATCAACGAGTCACAGCTGTTACTTGTAATTATCATACAGTCAAAATAAAGTATGTGCCAGTTAGAGGAAGTTGTTTGTCCCATTGTTTATTTTTTTCCTCCTTGATTATTCAACAAGGCGAATCGTTAATTCTGACAGCACTTTGGATAAAACCTACACCGCATTTCCTGTACGTATTAAATTATTCAGCAGCCGAAAAAAATCAACGAGCACTTATTTAGCGATCTCATTATGTAATATGTTCTAAAATTTCAAGATGTTTAATTACTTATTCTCGAAAAAATCAAAAATACGAAACTTAACACTTCAGATTACGGTGAATATCCGGATTGTTATGTTTTGGTATTTTGATTTTTTCGAGAAAAAATCGAAATGGTATAGTATAAATTATTATGGCCCAGTTGTATGAACGTAGATCAGTTTGACTATGGTTCAGTTACCCAGGATACCATTATTGACACAATTGTATCCTAGGTGACTGAACCACGATCAAGCTGATCTAAGTTCATACAATTGGGCCTAAGTACATAATGAGAGATTGCAATAATCAAGTTTTGAAAGAAAATGTATTTTTCTCTGAATCAAAAGAAAAAAAAAATGAAAAAGATTAAAAATGCCTTGTTAGGTAAAACACACTTTATATAATTTTAGTCCACACTCCTCTTTTGAAGTTGCAAATTTTTGAGTTTAAGTTGTTGTGTCACTGTCAATGTCAATCAGCGATATATATTAATACCTTACACGTGAAGGTTTAAAGGGTTTAAATAACTGTATTAATATATGTACTTACTTTTGTTTTCCATTTTCCGAGCACCGAAACTGTTCTAAACTGCGGCAAAACTGCGAATGCCAGGCTTTCGATTGGCATGCGCCTATAAGGTACTACGCGTGTACTTGCAATAATTACGAAAAAATGCTAATTAAACAGTAAACACACGTCCTGCTTTATGGGCGCTCGAAAGCGACCAATTTCCTCACGGCGCCGCTAATTAGCGACGGTTGCAATAAAATAGTTTGAATTACAAAGCGGCGCCCATAAATAGTTATTTAATTATTATTAAACGGATTTCGCGCCATTTACATAACTCACAAAGCGGCCACAAAGAGACTGGGAGCGTTTACTCCCAGTACAGTGTTTTAATTACCATTATAAATATATAAGTGTAAGGCTTGCTGCACTTGGTTATTGTAAGAAATTTATAAGTTATTTATTAGAAGCAAATTCTTTGAATTAATAATTTATATTAATTATAAATAATATAATAATATATAATAATAAGTTTAATATAACACCTTTGAATGCATAATAGTTATATATGATAAGTTCGTAAAGTAACGTTTTGCACACGAGGGCAAAAAAACACTACTTTACGAAAATGTATCATACAAAGTTTTTTTTTTATGACAGCTATTAGACCCCAGGTTTAGAACTCCTGAGGTTGTACGCTTTGGCAATTATACTTCGACTCCACTGAACTGACGAGACCCAACTAGATTGAAACCGGTCTTCAGTTTGTCTTATAGTGTTTTCCAAAACGTACCATCGAATTTTCTTTTTGATTTGTCCGTAAACAAATGGAACAACAAATGGAAAACAGCTAACATTTGATACAAAATACTATATTTTTATTTTTTAATTGGCAAGTGAATGAATTGTTGCGTAATAACAGTTGATGTTATTATACACAGGTGATTTTTTTGTGTGTAAAACTTATTTTATGCATAGTTGATGTTTTTCTGCAAAGATGATTTTTTTTAAACACTTAAGCAAAAAGGATTACTTTACGCACTGTGAACAGTGCATATAAACTTAATTTACGCACTGTAGTAGAAAATTGCTATTTATGTTACTTTTTGTTATAGTTTCATCCTTTAGTTATACTATAAATATCATATAAAGAAGAAAGAAAACTATAAATGTATGATACTAGTTCATAATGTTTGACATTATAGGACATCAAAAATTGTTATAAACAGTGCTGCCACAACATTAATATTATACCACTAGTAATGTAATAATCTTCATTATTCATCTGAGGCAGTTGTTGATAAATTAATTTCAATTTTCAAAATAAACTTTGCGTAAATATTCAGTCGTAAAAAATATTTCCTCAACAAAAACGTCATGAAGTATTTGAAGGTTAGATGGAGATGTGCATTTTCATTAAAAAATTATATCCAATATCTGTATTCTTTCAATGTTTGCTTGGTTCGAGTACTTTAATTTTGCTGTAATTTTAGTTATCCTGTAGTTGTTCAAACATTGTTATAAACAGTGCTGCTACAACTTTAATATTACACCACTAGTAATGTAATAATCTTCATTATTCATCTGAAGCAGTTGCTGATAAATTAATTAATATTTTATTTCAAAGTAAACTTTGCGTAAATATTCAGTCGAAAAAAATATTTGCTCAACAAAAACGTCGTGAAGTATTTGAAGGTTAGATGGAGATGTGCATTTTCATTAAATTTTGTTATCCATTATTTGTATTCTTTCAATGTTTGTTTGGTTCGAGTACTTTAATTTTGCTGTAATTTTAGTTATCCTGTAGTTGTTCATAAATTGTTATAAACAGTGCTGCTACAACTTTAATATTACACCACTAGTAATGTAATAATCTTCATTATTAATCTGAAGCAGTTGCTGATAAATTAATTAATGTCTTATTTCAAAGCAAACTTTGCGTAAATATTCAGTCGAAAAAAATATTTCCTCAACAAAAACGTCGTGAAGTATTTAAAGGTTAGATAGGGATGTGCATTTTCATTAAAAAAAATCCAATATCTGTATTCTTTCAATATTTACTTGGTTCGATTACATTAATTTTGCTGTAATTTTAGTTATCCTGTAGTTGTTCAAAAATTGTTATAAACAGTGCTGCTACAACTTTAATATTACACCACTAGTAATGTAATAATCT
This sequence comes from Othius punctulatus, assembly GCA_951805005.1. Taxonomy (NCBI): domain Eukaryota; kingdom Metazoa; phylum Arthropoda; class Insecta; order Coleoptera; family Staphylinidae; genus Othius; species Othius punctulatus. The sequence goes on from OX638142.1 coordinate 77,571,466, forward strand.
TCATTATTCATCTGAAGCAGTTGCTGATAAATTAATTAATGTTTTATTTCAAAGTAAACTTTGCGTAAATATTCAGTGGAAAAAAATATTTCCTCAATGAAAACGTCGTGAAGTATTTGAAGGTTAGATGGAGATGTGCATTTTCGTAAAAAAATTGTATCCAATATCTGCATCCTCTCAATTTTTGTTTGGTTTGAGTACTTATGTAGTAGTTACTTGAGTACTTGAGTACTTGAGTACTTAAGTAATTTTGCTGTAATTTTAGATTTCCTGTAGTTATTTTATTTAAATGGCTATCCTTAGACCAGGCAAAAACTTTGAGCCGCAGTTTTAGCACCGCATAATAAACCGCGAGGTTTAAGTGTAATTCCTCATTAGAAATTTTTAATGCGCCCGTGCTGGCGTTTTTTTTTTTTTGTAATTAATTAGCGCCTCATTAAATATACGCCGTAGCCCCAAATGCATCCGTAATTCGCGATTACGGCGATGCAAAATAGAGCGCTTCTGTACTTTCGGCATATTAATTAGGGAGCTAATTGGCCGGCTCATTTTTTCGGCCGAAAAACTTTCGCCTCGCACGCGCATTTTCCTGCGAAACAGCGCGTAATGTGGGTCGGGATTAAAACCCTTTACGAAATTACGCGCAATCGCGGTGTGCAATTTACGGCCGCGCAATTAACGGAATTTCGCGTTAATTAGTCTCTTCTACGCGTAAAAGTTGTAATAAATTACAATTTTTTTCAACAGATTGTATAAAAATATTCTAGGAATGTTGACTTTTTAAATACTGGTGTCAGTATTTTGAAAATCTAACACCAATCAAGATATGTTATGATATTTTCCAGATTCTGTAAAATTTGAAAATTAGTGGATTCACAACTAAATAGTTAAAGACTGTCAAGTGATTTTTGAGTGATTTAAAGTTTTTTTTTATATTCTATGAAACGTTCTTGATGGTAATAATAATAATTTTTTTTTTTATAATTGTATATATATATATATAATTGTAATTGTATAATTGTAGTGACTGTTGAGTGATTTAAAGATTTTTTTTTATATTCTATGAAACGTTCTTGATGGTAATAATAATATTTTTTTTTATATTTGTCTTCTTCTTAATTGGAGTACTTATTGGTAGTTATATATGTATAAAGATCTTTTCTTGTTTTTATTATTTTATTGTGCCTTCTTAAACTAACTAGCTAGCTTAGGCTAGCATTTAGCCATTTTCAGAGGTTAGTTCTACAATATATATATTTAATATATTTAAATATATATTTTCTATTTTCTACTTCTTTTCTCTTCTGTATACTTTTGCCTTTCAAGTGCTGCACTTGTATCTGAAGTCTCAGTAATTGATGCAATAATGCGCAAAAAAAAAACACTCGTCCCTCGCACTTTTCGCCCGTCTCCTTGTACAATGTAAAATTCACGGCGGATGCATGATTCACGAGGAGGGCTCCGATTAAATATTAACCGGCGGATCCCTTGGAGCACTTCCGGTCTGCAGGCGCAGTTCTCGCGACAACTAACGAGTTAAATTGGAAACGTTTCCACGCCCGTCCGTTAATGGGAAGAGATCTCCGTCGGAAAAATTCCAGGGCCCCTCGCGCCGAAAAAAGCGTAGTGGAGAGTAATTGCGAATTACCATGCACAGGAAATTGCCGCCTTTGCGACCGCATAGCTTGTCGCAGATGCAATGACCCAATTGCCCGTCACCTCGACTGAAGATTATCCGAGACGTAAAAGGCGAGACTGCAGCGAACTGGAGCTAATAGCTAACCACATAAATTAAGAGATCGGGTCTTCGGAATTAACCCCATATTTGGCGGTGGCTTATTGCCTTTATAATAACGTTAAAAATTGTTATTTCAAAATCAATAAACAACAATACCTGTTCAGATATATGCATAATCGCCAGATCCGTAATGACCAACAATGACTACTACGATGACTGTCTAACACCATTTCGTGGTAATTACCTCCCCGAAGAAGTTTAGAGTCCAGGCTGCAGGACGACCTCCCAATCTGTGCCCAGCTAATCGTTATCGCTTCACAACTTGCATCAGTAAAATTGCACTGATGAGCTTGCGCCAGCCCACATAAGCACATCCCAGTTTCTTGCGGCCGTAAAGAAAATCCCCGGGAAATCCCCCTCAAGCCCCGCACCAAAGAAATATTATATATATAACGCAATAACGGCGCTCTCTAATATTAAAAGGATGTCATTCGCACTGTAAGAGTCGCATCACTTCTTATGGCGCGGCTTCCGCACATATATGGAAGTTAATATCGCAGACAAGAGAGCAGGACAAGAAACTGGAGGCTGGAGAGGACGGGGATTTATCGATAAGGCGCGTCGCGACGCCCTGGAATCATCCGCTGATGACGGGGCGGCCCTAATGAAAAGTCACCAGGAAGGAGTGATGCGGGTGAGACGTCAATTATCGCTTCGTCTGCGTCCACTGTCCTTGGATGCCTCGGCGTTTCATTCACGGGAAAAAAGCGGTAATTAAAGTCCTCAATGGTTCGCGCATAGCGGCTGAATCATCCGCACAATTCCTGGTTAATAAACGCGATGGCATTTCCTCGTGCACGAACAAGTGAGATCAAAAGGTTACAGGCTTACGTTTTGTGGATAAATACCTAACGACTGGTTTTCAGCTAATGGCGAAAAACGGAAATATTTATATATCGTTATAAAATCAAAATACATCCATTCCTAGTCTTGCCTCAAGCAACGACTCGCACATGAACGCAATATTGGCAAATGACCACAGGCGATACGAAATTAGAACCTGTTAGCATGGGATTTACCGGTTACTTTTAATATTGTCTCTAGCATGACAATAATCCTGTACCAGTACCTACTCGTATTAAATGACTCCAGGCAATATGAAATTGGAAGAGCAAAATTTAATAGAATAAATAATAATCAAAATACTGATAACAATAATAATAATATTTTTTTAATTATATTGTATTTTATACAAACACAAATCGATAATAGACTACCACCTAATGAATAGAAACAGCTGCAACAAATTAATTAATGCGAGATTTACAAGGCATGATGAAATAGGAAGTGACCACCACCTACTAAAAATGGACATGAGTTGGAAGAAAATACAAAAAACAGACAAGAGGAGGATACAAGTTAAAGAAATGATAAAAGCCTACAGATTAAGAGAAAAACAAACACAAGAGATACTACAAAATAAATTCAGAGAGAGCGAAATAAAGCAAAACATACAAGGAAAATGGAAAACATTGAAAAAATTATTGCTATGTCATCCGCGAAAAGTAATTTTTGATAACTAAGCGAGAAACTAATTAAGGAGTACAAAGAAATGCACATATGCTTCGTAGATCTCGAAAGGACATTCGACAGAATAATGAGAGAGGACATATGGAACGAACTAGCAGAAAGAGGAATAGAGGAGGAAATAAAAAATGTAATAAAGTACATGTATAGAGAAAACAGAAATATTGTGAGAACAAACAATGAGGAATCAAAAGAATTCGAAACGAAGAAAGGAGAAAAACAATGATACGTGCAAAGCGCTTTGCTTTTCACAATTGTATTGGATAAGGTGAAGAACAATGTAAAGCAAAATATGAAAATCTTAAAAATTATCCAATTTTGCAAAATGGAGATAACAAAAATAGCAAAACTACTTTTCGCGGATGACATAGCAATCATTGCAGAAACAAAGGAAGAACTGCAACACAACATGGAAATAATTGAGAAAGAAATTAAGAAAATAAACATGAAAATAAATTACGGAAAGACAAAAACCATGATAATTGGCAAAGAGACAAAGAAACACGAAATAAAAATACAATGAAAAAAAATCGAACAAGTAGAACAATACAGATATTTAGGAACAATCATACAGAGCAATGGTAAATTACATAATGAAATAGAAGATAAAATAGGAAAAACAGCAAAACTAACACTTTAAAAAACACCTTTTTTAACAAGAAGGAGATATCAAGAGACACAAAAACAGAAATAGCTAAAAAAGGAATTAGATCAACGCTAACTTACAGCTGCGAAACATGAACGACGACAGGAAAACAAATAAAAAGAATAATTGCCATGGAGATGAGAATCCTAAGAAAAATAGATAACAACAAGAATAGGTAGGATAAGGAACGAAACGCACAGGAAAAACTTAAAAATAAAACCAATACAGGAAAAAATAACACAAGGCCAAATGAAGTGGTATGGACACATGAGACGAATAAGAGAAGAAGGAAACAGTAAGAAAATATAGTAGACAAGAGCAACAGGGAAACAACAGAGAGGAAGGCCGAGAAAAGAGTGGAATAGTGACACAAAAGGCAACAAGAAAAGGGAACACATGGGAAAAATAAAGGAATTAACAAAAGTTAGGAGGAACTGGAGAGATTACCGTAAAAATTAGTGATGTAAGTCTTACACCGAAAAGTAGATAGGCACAGGTTTAAATAAATAAAAATTAAATTCTTCATTAATTCCAGGAGAATTTCAAGATTCATTCACACATTTTTTTTTTAAATATAACCTAGGATAGGAGGATAAGATAAGGACCTATGATAAGATAGAAGGAAACGGAGATAATACATTAAAAAATAGTAATTACACCTTACAGTGTAAGGTAGAGAGGCCAATGAATATATAAATAAATAAATAAGTAATAGATATTTATGGTATAAGGGAATAACGTGAATAAAGCAATTTTCCAAGAAAATACAGTTTAGCGCAAGAAAACGCAACGCAAGAAAACGCAAGAAAAGAGTGCGATAATGTTTTCGGGTGGATAAAATTGCTTTATTAACGTGTATCTACTAGATTTTTTCCAATTCGTTATCAGAATTGAAGAATTTTCGTGAAGTATCACATTGTCAGGTGACAACGAAAGTTTCAAGGATAGTGCGAATTTACCTATTTTTTTTTAACTTTATTCACGTTGTCAATGGTTATAGTGAATAAAGTGAAAATGTAAACATTTTATTCACCCATTCGATTAAAGTGTAATTTTAACGATGAGATTCAATATACATAATGAGCATATTAATAATGCGAAATGGAAAAAATATTTTTTATGTAATCTTGTAGATCATTTTCAGTACTTTTCACTGGTTTAGAGTTTTAGTAGAGTTGTACCAAGAAATTTTTGAAAAAAAAACAAAATTAATGGTCTTGTATATATTTTCTCCAAAAAACCAAATGTAGTTTTAAATTGGATGATCTTAGCTACAATTTTTTATTTATATATATATATATATATATATATATATATATATATATCATATTTATATTATATATATATAATATATATATATATATATATATATATATATATATATATATATATATATCATATTTATATTATATATATAATATATATATATATAACGTAAGAGGGGACGTCCGAGAAGATCTTGGAATGAAGGCATGAGGAAGGCCATGACAGCCCGAGGATTAGACGAAGAAGACGCTAGGGATAGAAGAGGATGGAGATTAGGAGTGGGAAGGCAGCCTGCGGCTGTATAACAACCCTTAATAATAAAAAATATTATATATATATATATATCATATTTTCATATATGACAGTAGAATATTGTGAATTTCTTCCCTTTCCTACTTCGAAACAATGAAATACCGATATAATGAATCAAGTTTGTTTACTCAAATCTAACTAGTAGAGATGTAGAAACGTATGTTTCTATCGCTGTATCAGCGTAGTCTAGGTTAACTACATTTCATACCTTGTCCTGGCAATATTTTCATATGACAGTAGAATATTGTAAATTTCGTCCCTTTCCTACTTCTAAACAATGGAATACCGCTATAATGAATTAAGTTTGTTTACTAAAATCTAACTAGTAGAGATGTAGAAATATAGGTTTCTACCGTTGTATCAGTGTAGTCGACCTTAACTACATTTCATACCTTGTCCTGGAAATATTTTCATATGACAGTAGAATATTGTAACTTTATTTCCTTTCGTACTTCGAAACCCGATAATTGTTCCTGATTCTATCAAAAACTGTTCTAGTCTAGTAAAAACTGTTGTAGTTTCCATTAAAAACTGTTCCAGTTTTCAATAAATAACTGTTCTGGATTCCAAAAAAACATGTTCTGGTTTCCACAAGATTTGAGTTTCGAGTAAAAACTGTTCTAGTTTCCACTACATAATTGTCCCAAAAGCCAAAACTGTTCTAGTCTAGTAAAAACTGTAGTAGTTTCTATTAAAACCTGTTCTAGTTTTTCGTAAATAACTGTTCTAAATTCCAGTAAATACTTCTCTAGTTTACAGGAAACAATTTCGAGTTTTCATTAAAAACTGTTATAGTTTCAATTACACATTTTTTACAGATTCCATCAAAAACTGTTCTGGTCTAGTAAAAACTGTTGTATTTTCGATTAAAAACTGTTCCAGTTTTCAGTAAATAAGTGTTCTTGATTCCAGTAAACATGTTCTAGTTTCCAGGATTTGAGTTTCGAGTAAAAACTGTTCTCGTTTCCACTACATAATTTTTAAAAAAGCAAAAAACTGTTCTAGTCTAAGAAAAACCGTAGTAGTTTCCATTAAAACCTGTTCTAGTTTTTCGTAAATAACCGTTTTAAATTCCAGTATATACTTCTCTAGTTTACAGGAAACAATTTCGAATTTCCATTAAAAACTGTTCTAGTTTCCACTATATAATTGTTCCAGATTCCATCAAAAACTGTTCTAGTCTAGTAAAAACTGTTGTTTCCATTAAAAACTGTTCCAGTTTTCAGTAAATATGTGTTCTAGATTCCAGTAAAACATGTTCTGGTTTCCAGGATTTAAGTTTCGAGTAAAAACTGTGATAGGGATATATCAATTGTTCCAATTTTAATTTTCAGTGCAGGTATATAAAATTTACCTTTTTTTATTCCGCAAAATTGGAGACTTCCTGTAATTAGAAACAGTTTTTGTTTATATTAGTTTATTTTAATCTCAACTGGGCTTCGCCTCTTGCGCTAAACTGTCTTTTCATGGATAAAATTGCTTTATTCACGTGTATCTACTAGATTTCTTCCAATTCATTATCAGAAATGAACAATTTTCGTGAAGTATCACATTGTCAGGTGACAACGAAAATATCAAGGATAGTGCAAATTTACCTATTTTTTAACTTTATTCACGTTGTCAATGGTTATAGTGAATAAAGTGAAAATGTAAACATTTTATTCACCCATTCGATTAAAGTGTAATTTTAACGATGAGATTCAATATACATAATGAGCGTTTTAAAAATGCGAAATGGAAAACATATATTTGTTATGTATTCTTGCAGATCATTTCCAGTACTTTTCACTGGTCTAGAGTTTTAGTACAATTGTACCAAGAAATTTTTGAAAAAGAAAGTTAAATTATATTAATGGTATTTTTTTTATATTCTCTCCAAAAAAACAAATGTAGTATTAATTTGGACGATCTCTGCTACAATTTGACGAAGAGATAAACAATTAAATGTCTTCATTAGTTTGTTATGACTTATGACGTTAGCAATTTTTTGTTTAATTGGTTTGTATAATTTTTATAGTGTTTATGCTGGTTGGTCTTGTAGATTATTTTTCTACTTTTCGTCTATAGAAATATTTACTAGGGTTATTGTGATTTTTTTTTCAAAAAATGTAAAAAACATAGTTTAGGCTACAAATTCTAACAAAACTCCACTCAATCGCCGACTTTTCACTTACCAAATTTACCCATCGGCACGTATGCAGTTGGACGTGGATCCGTATGACGGGTCTAATCGAATTCATTACTTATTCAACGAATCCAACATCTTGACAACGTCCTGCACTCTGAACGTTTCAATTTTAAATTAACCCAAAGCCGCCGTTTTCAACATGACCACGCTATTGCATTTTCTTCGTCACACATATGTGACGGGAGGGACATGTGGCTTTCGGCTCGGATTAAAATTCAATTATCGCAGATTTCTGAATGCAGGTACTCGAATAAATCACCTGAAACTTCCTGACCGGAGCTGAACGTCGAATTAAATTACGAATTACGAATTTTCGCCTGGCAGAAACGTACTAATGTTAATTGAAATGTTTAATGGAAATGTTGATTTCGGCGATGCCACGAATCACACGAAATAATGTCTATTATTATTATTATACAGCGAATATTGTCGTCGCTCTATGTCTGAATACACCTTGCGCAGTGCCCTTCAGTGCACAATCCAAGTTTGTTTGCAAATCAATCAATTTATTTCAGAAGTGGGATTTTCAAGTTTCAGATTTCTATAGGATATATTCACATGAAGCTAACAGATTCATTTGATAGCTCCCATATTTGTTTGACTACTTTCAAATTTGTTTGACAGCTGTCAGGGTCATTTGGCAGCTATGAAATTTTTTGACGACTGTCAAATTGGTTTGACGACTGTCTAATATTCAGATGAAGTTAACAGATTTATTTGATAGCTGTCTTATTTGTTTGACGGCTGTCATATTTGTTTAATAGCTATCACAATTATTTGACATCTGTCATATTTCTTTGACAGTTGGCATATTTGTTTGACAGGTGTCAGAGTCATTTGCCAGCTGTCAATTGATTTTACGACTGTCAAATTGGTTTGAAGACAGTCAAATTTGTTTGGCGACTGTCAAATTTGTTGACGACTGTCAAATTTGTTGGCGACTGTCAAATTAATAATTTTTTACTGATTACTATTTCGATTTCCATACGTTCCATACATTATTCGAATTGTGCACGTATCTTGTGCTAGGCCGATTAATCGCTCATTGTGTTGCGCAAGGCTCGCCTAATTTTCCAAGCAGTGCATCGCGATTGATGGCGGAGAATGTGCACTCACCAGATAGTCACGTTCCGCTCGCTCCTCGGAGGAAGCGAGTGGAGTGAATTACAGGAGATGATTCGAATGCGCCTGCAATATCGGAAATTGAAATATTTATCGAATTTATTCGCGAGCTGTACGTCGGATTCGTGCATCGGGTCGTTACACCGATGCCCTGGGCTCTGCTCGCTTCCATAATCCATAAATTGCGAGTCGATGGATAAGATTCACCCGTATTATGTACAGAGTGGTGCTTAATTTTTCAAAGTTTGGCAGGAAATTAAAGGCAAAACTGTCCTTGGCAGCATTTTTAGCAAATTTGAAGTTAACAGATTTACTTGACAGCTGTTACATTTATTTGACAGCTGTCATATTTGTTTGACAGTTGCCAGGGTGATTTGACAGCTGTCATATATGTCTGACAGTTATCATAGTCATTTGACAGCTGTCAAATTCGTATGATAACTGTCAAATTCGAATGATAACTGTCAAATTAATAAATTTAGGATTGCACAACCCATAGATACTGATTGGTGACTTGGTGTCTTTACTTCCATCCAGGTGTCTTTACTTGGCAGTAGCTCAATACATATTTTTGGTATAATAGGTGCCATGGCTACTGATCATAATCAGAGCCTTAACTATAGGATGAAATATTCCATTTTATTAGTGCTTCATCCATTTAATTACTCCCAAAATAAATAAAGAAAGAAGAATATAAAATATTCTGCTGCCAAGTAGCTTCTGAATGCGTTGCAGGACTCTTTCATTCACATCAGCTCCGCTCCACTTTTGTCTGCGCCGTTCGCCTGTACAATTTACTTCTTCTTTTTTTGTTGCTGGTCAATGAATGGAAATGGACGGAATCGGGTCCAGCGCAACGAGCAACGAGAGGAGAGGCCGTTGTGGTGCGCTCATCCGAAACTTGACCCGCTTTAATCGCGTCCAAGTGATTTGCATAGGGAACCAGGTTATGAAAATGAAATTATCGCCCCCCGTTCTCGGCAAATTAACACGTTAACGACTGCCGCGCGTGACATAAAATAAAACCGCTCCTCTTAATGCAGAAATTTGTGAAGGTGCAGATGTTCGCGGCGAGCATGTGGTGCCGTAATCATCCGACGAGTACATATGTAGAGTGGAGAGAGTCGTGTGCGTGAATTTAACGACTACAATGAAGACTGCGATAAATTTCAATGGAAATGTTTACGCACTGTGTGTGAAGGATGTCATTATATTTCTAGAGTTCCGGCAGTGTTTTTTCTCGCATTGGATGGTAAATATAGGAAAGTGTAAAATAAAATGGTACACCTGAAGGATTTTCAAAATTTTATTGTTGTGGCCAAAGATCTATGATACGATTGTATTGAGTGAGAAGAGGCATGCATGAAATCATACCTACATTTATCTCGCCATTTATGGTAAATGGATTACTGTTTATATGCACATATAAACATATTATCATACATATTCTTACTACAAATTAGAATAAATGACAAAATAGGTCGTCGATTTAACTGCACGGTACTAAGATCACTCTGGCATAAATTAATATACAAGATCTCTTAACGAAAACAGTTATTTTTGATTGACTTTGTATGCCGAAACTTAAAAGTGCCATTTTACAAAAAGGAACGCAAAAATTGCAAAACAAAATTTGGATTTTGTATAAAGCAAATAGATTTTTCAAATAACCATCAGCATAAAACGCTGAATGAGATCAAGTTCAGAAAAACAAGCAAAATTACGGGCCTGGGTGGTAGAATATGGAGGGAGAGGAAGTATAATTTCAGAAGTTTGGCGTTTACTCATTATCATCGGTCATCTGTCATCAGTGATGACATGTATTGAAGGAACTTCGCGGAAAAACTTGAAGATAATTTGGTACATGAAGTTGTTAGAAATAACCACTAGGGTAGAACGTACTCTGCTCGACGAAGTCTCAATAGCTTGAGCATTCATTTTTCTTGTAAATATACAAAGGACGAAATCAAGTCAATTTCCTTAATAATGATAACACATATCTAGTGACATTACATCGCGATGGCGGTTGTGGGTGGAACGTATTTAATAAAGGTAGAAATGTAGGAACCTATCGCTGTATCAGCGTAGTCTAGCTTAACTACATTTCATACCTTGTCCTCACAATATTTTCGTATGACAGTAGAACATTGTAGCGTTCTTCCCTTTCCTACTTCGAAACAATGGAATACCGATATAATGAATTAAGTTTGTGTACTAAAATCTAACTAGTAGACATGTAGAAATGTAGGTTTCTATCGCTGTATCACCGTAGTCGAGCTTAACTACATTTCATATCTTGTCCTGAATATATTTTAATATGACAGTAGAATATTGTAAATTTCTTTCCTTTCGTACTTCGACACCCGATAATTATTCCAGATTCCATCAAAAACTGTTCTAGTCTAGTAAAAACTGTTGTAGTTTCCATTACAAACTGTTCCAGTTTTCAATAAATAACTGTTCTATATTCCAGAAAAACATGTTCTGGTTTCCAGGATTTGAGTTTCGAGTAAAAACTGTTCTAGTTTGCACTACATAATTGTCCCAAAAGCAAAAACTGTTCTAGTCTAGTAATACTGCAGTAGTTTTTATTAAAAACTGTTCTGGTTTTTTGTAAATAACTGTTCTAAATTCCAGTAAATACTTCTCTAGTTTACAGGGAACAATTTCGAATTTACATTAAAAACTGTTCTAGTTTCCACTACATAATTGTTCCAGATTTCATCAAAAATTGTTCTAGTCTAGTAAAAACTGTTGTAGATTCCAATAATAATTGTTTCAGTTTTCAGTAAATAACTGTTCTAGATTCCAGTAAAACATGTTCTGGTTTCGAGGATTTGAGTTTGGAATAAAAACTGTTCTAGTTTCCATTACATATTTGTCCCATAAGCAACAACTGTTCTAGTCTAGTAAAAACTGTAGTAGTTTCCATAAAAAAATGTTCTAGTTTTTCGTAAATTACTGATCTAAATTCCAGTAAAAATGTATCTAGTTTACAGGAAACAATTTCAAGTTTTTATTAAAAACTGTTATAGTTTCAATTACACAATGTTTACAGATTCCAGCAAAAACTGTTCTGCTCTAGTAAAAACGGTTGTAGTTTTGATTAAGAACTGTTCCAGTTTTCAGTAAAGAAGTGTTCTTGATTCCAGTAAAACATGTTCTAGTTTCCAGGATTTGAGTTTCGAGTAAAAACTGTTCTAGTTTCCACTACAAAATTGTCACAAAAGCAAAAGCTGTTCTAGTCTAGTAATAACTGTAGTTTCCATTAAAAACTGTTTATGTTTTCCGTAAATAACTGTTTTAAATTCCAGTAAAAACTTATCTAGTTCACAGGAAACAATTTCGAATTTCCATTAAAAACTGTTCTAGTTTCCACTGCATAATTTTTCCAGATTCCATCAAAAATTGTTTTAGTCTAATAAAAACTGTTGTAGTTTCCATTAAAAACTGTTCCAGTTTTCAGTTAATAAGTGTTCTAGATTCCAGTAAAACATGTTCTGGTTTCCCGGATTTGAGTTTCGAGTAAAAACTGTTCTTGTTTCCATTACATATTTGTCCCATAAGCAAAAACTGTTCTAGTCTGGTAAAAACTGTAGTAGTTTCCATTAAAAATTGTTCTAGTTTTTCGTAAATTACTGATCTAAATTCCAGTAAAAATGTATCTAGTTTACAGGAAACAATTTCAAGTTTTCATTAAAAACTGTTATAGTTTCAATTACACAATGTTTACAGATTCCAGCAAAAACTGTTCTGCTCTAGTAAAAACGGTTGTAGTTTTGATTAAGAACTGTTCCAGTTTTCAGTAAATAAGTGTTCTTGATTCCAGTAAAACATGTTCTAGTTTCTAGGATTTGAGTTTCGAGTAAATACTGTTCTAGTTTCCACTACATAATTGTAGTGTATCTCTTATGTTCCTTATGCAGTGGAAACTAGAATAGTTTTTACTCGAAACTCAAATGCTGTCCCAAAAGCAAAAACTGTTCTTGTCTAGTAAAAACTGTAATAGTTTCCATTAAAACCTATTCTAGTTTTTCGTAAATAACTGTTCTAAATTCCAGTAAATACTTCTCTAGTTTACAGGAAACAATTTCGAGTTTTCTTTAAAAACTGTTATAGTTACAATTACACAATTTTTACAGATTCCAGCAAAAACTGTTCTGGTCTAGTAAAAACTGTTGTAGTTTCCATTACGAACTGTTCCAGTTTTCAGTAAATAACTGTTCTAGATTCCAGTAAAACATGTTCTAGTTTCCAGGATTTAATGTTTGGGGTAAAAACTGTTCTAGTTTCCACTACATGATTGTTAAAAAAGCAAAAACTGTTCTAGTCTAGTAAAAACCGTAGTAGTTTCCATTAAAAAGTGTTCTAGTTTTTCGTAAATAACTGTTCTAAAATTCAGTAAAAACTTCTCTGGTTCACAGAAACAATTTCGATTTTCCAATAAAAACTGTTCTAGTTTCCATTACACAATTTTTACAGATTCCAGCAAAAACTGTTCTGGTCTAGTAAAAACTGTTGTAGTTTCCATTAAAAACTGTTGCAGTTTTTAGTAAATAACTGCTCTAAATTCCAGTAAAACGCGTTCTGGTTTCCTGGATTTGAGTTTCGAGTAAAAACTGTTCTAGTTTCCACTACATAATTGTCACAAAAGCAAAAACTGTTCTAGTCTAGTAAAAACTGTTGTAGTTTCCATTAAAAACTGTTCCACTTTTCAGTAAATAACTATTCTAGATTCCAGTAAACCGTGTTCTGGTTTCCTGGATTTGAGTTTCGACTAAAAACTGTTCTAGTTTCCACTATATAATTGTCACAAAAGCAAAAACTGGTCTAGTTTCCACTATATAATTGTCACAAAAGCAAAAACTGTAGTAGTTTTCATTGAAAACAGTTCTAGTTTTGCGTTATTTTTTCGGATATATCAATTGTTCCATTTTTTTCAGTGCAGGTATATAAAACTTCTTATAACATTTTTTATTCTTCAAAATTGGAGAGTAATTAGAAACATTTTTTGTTTATATTAGTTTATTTTAATTTCGATGTTGTAGTACCTGCTTTACACTGTTTTTTTTTAGGCGATATCCAGAAATATCAGCATTTTTGGCCATTGCTTAGTTTATTAAATATTTTGTAGGCATACAACAAATTACCTCTTATAAATATTTTTTATACTGCAAAACTGGAGATTCTTGTATTTAATATAAGTATTATAACAAAAAAGTAAAGTTCAAAAATATCAACACATTGCTTGATATTTTTTCAAAACTTGACCTAACCATTGGATTAAAAAATATGCTTTAGATTTTTTCAAAAAATAATCTAATATTAAAATGTGTGTGGATTTATCCTGAGTATTTTAGTATAAGGGAAACAAATTTCCCTTAATTATCTAATAATCTGATAAATTTTGTACCAAGACACCTCACTGATTTGGTTGTGTCTAGTCATACAAACAAGTAAACCATTTCTAAAAGACCTCTTTTTCAGATCCATAAAACTTTTAAAAGTTTTGCCTTTTTACATTTTTATTTTAACTTTTATAACCTTTTTTGAAAACTTTTATTTGTACAGCATTATGTCGCTGAAAATTTGTGACAATTTGCCAAAATAGTTGTGCGTACATATTTTTTTTATACAAATACATATTTGACTTAATTATCTAATAATCTGATAAATTTTGTACCAAGACACCACCCTGATAAATTTGGTTGTGTCTGGTCATACAAACCAGTAAACCATTTCTAAAAGACCTCTTTTTCAGATCCATAAAACTTTTAATACTTTTGCCTTTTTGCATTTTTATTTTAACTTTTTTAACCTTTTTTGAAAACTTTTATTTGTACAGCATTATGTCGCTGAAAATTTGTGACAATCAAAATATTTGTGCGTACATATTTTATTTACACAAATACAATAATTAGCGTTCGACGTGCATGCAAAAATATAATCAGATTAATGATCACGGATTACAACAAATCATGCATGCAGTCTTGTTTTGTGCGTAATTTATTGAAATTCCGCGGAATAATGACATGCCCTGCAACCAAAACGCGATTAATAGAGGCAGAACAATTTTAATATTATGCCAAATCCAAACGAACCCCATAACAATATTAATAATTATTAATCAGTTTATTTTATTCGCGTAACGCAATTTGCATATGAAATGCATTTATATTTAGTCAATAAAACACCTCCACGCCCAAATGCACCGGAATATGCAAATATAAATACAAACGATTCATCACAATATCGTTTTATCCCCAAATGACATTCGCTTATTACAATTATATTAACTATAATTAAAATAAATACGGAATTACGTATTTTAATTAATAATATAATAATAATTACAAAAATATTTCATTAATTTATATTTTTATTTGCGAATGTTTAGTAAATTAATTCATTGCTGTCTGCAAAAGAAAACTGCAATTTTACCAAATCTTTCATGTTCATACAAGTTTCACCCTCACGAATTCAAACTTTGTAACAATAATTTGCAAAGCTTCCGTTTTTACACTCTCCACTGGATAATTACACATTCCTATTTTGCGCAATTACTATATTTACGCGGCTCCTTTTAGCGCCTGTTGGGATTGAAACTGCACGCTAACACGTCTGAAAATGAGTCGCCAGTCGGTTAGAAAATATTTAAAAACTCGTGGGACTGCGAATTTTTCCTGCCGTAATTGCTTTGTTGTTCGGGAGAAATCGCATTTCGTACGCCTCTCGGCTTTCTCTTCCGGAGTGTAAAGTTTTCCTCCTTTATAAAATACATGCATGATTTTATAATAATAGAGATAATTGAATTTGTTGCATATTTGTAAACAGCGCTCTGCATAAAGGGTATTCATACAACACAATACGAGAGAGAGAGTTGAAAAAAATGTATATTAAATCAGAACAATAATATGTTATAATGAAAACGTATAATAAGCTAGAAAAATACAGCGAAATATATATTTTGCTATAAAATTACGTGGTTCTAAAAAAAATATCATTTTAATAACGAAGCAGTTATCAAAATAATTTAATATAATTTTGTTTATGCGATTTTTAAAATACAATCAAGATTTGAAGAGGTTTTAGGGATACAAAATAGAAAACTCGACCCTTACATAGATGCTTCAAATGTGATCAAAGCACCTCAAGTTTTACTAGAAGTTACAACGTTGAAATATATTGACACAATTATCAATATTATTACTTGCAATATTATCTAAATGAATAGAATACTAACAAAAATCATCAAGTTGAATATAATGTAGTAATTGCGATTTGTAAAATAATAGCAAGATTTAAAATGGAATTTGGGCGAAAATAGAATACTCGACCCTTACAGGACATTCAGATACACAGACTCTTCAAATATGATGAATGCACCTCAAGTTTCAGTAGAAGTTTTTTAACAATAATTTCGAAAATATTACAGATCTTTAAAAAAAATCAAATAAAAGTTAGATTCTTAAATCTATAACTTTAATCTTAAAGACTGTCTATTATTTTAGGAACTGAGATAACTAAGTTTCAGTAGAAGTTTTTCAACAATAATTTCGAAAATATTACAGATCTTTTAAAAAAAATCGAATAAAAGTTAAAGCTTCTTAAATCTATAACTTTAATCTTAAAGACTTTCTATTATTTTAGGAACTAAGATTTCATGGGACTCTTGCTTTGTGGGCAAAATTACTGTCTATTATTTTAGGAACTAAGATTTCATGGCACCCTTGCTTTGTGGGCAAAATTACTGTCTATTATTTTAGGAACTAAGATTTCATGGCACTCTTGCTTTGTGGCCAAAATTACGTTGAAATTGTATTTTTCTTGATATCTCTGAACATCTTGAGACAAATTATTATCACCTCATCCACACAAAGCGAATTCTGTATCAACTCTCAATCGCAGAGGCACATTAGGAATCCACGCAGAATGAGCAGCGATTTCTAATTTTGAAACCGCCGCCGATCATCGGGGATGAACGCTTCGCGAGCAATTCAGCGAGATTTCCATGGCGAAAAGGAAACGCGCGGAAACTTATACAAGAGGCGCGCTTTCGTTACCCAACCGCCGATATTTGTGCGTGCCTCGCTGTTCCTGTTCCTGCTCTCTGAAGATTATTTGAATAGAAACTGATGAGGCAGGAGAGAGCAGCAGAAGTGTACATTGCAGCAATGAGGAACTGTGCCGCTTTGATTGGGCATGTTTAATTTATGAATTGCGCGCTTCTGCCGTGTTTTACGAGCGGCCGCAATTTAATTTCAAAGTCCGCATATGTTTTCGGCCGCGATTTGCATGTCATGCTCGTGCTAATAAGTTTCTTGACGTGATTATTTGTATGGTGTTTATATGTAACTAATTATTTTCGTGTTTCCGAAATTATAATACGAAACTATAATATTGGATGTGCAATTAAAATTTTATTAATTTGACAGTCGTCAAACTAATTTGACAGATGTCAAATGACCCTGACAAATGTCATACAAATATGCCAGCTGTCAAACAAATGAACAGATGTCAAATAAATTTGATGTCAAATAAATGTCGAATGAAACAGCTGTAAATTGGCCCTGACAACTGTCACACGTATAGGGCAGCTGTCAAATAACCCTGACAACTGTCATACATATATGACAGCTGTCAAACAAATGTAACAGCTGTCACACAAATTTGACGTCAAATAAATGTAGAATTAGACAGCTGTCAAATGGCCCTGACAACAGTCAGACATATATTGCAGCTGCCAAATAACCCTGACAAATTATTATTTTGATAAATACTGCAAAAATATAATAATACAACACTCAGCAGTCAAAAACTCTATGGAATGTAAACATCTTTATGGAATTATATAAATTTTAACTACAATACGAGTCGCGTAAAATTATACCAGAGACCACATAGTTTGATTCATAAATTGTAACACATACATTCCAATGTTGCATAATATTTGCATGTGTCCAGTCAGATTTCGCATATTAATAACGCCCGGACCAGTCGATGTTGCCAGCACAATTAATAAAATGCCGTTATTGCTCCCGCTAATTCCCCTTGTACAACTATTTCGAGCGCGGCGATTCACAAACCGAACAGAGGCCCATAACAATTTCGGACCGCGCATTTTTGTCGACGCTCCAATGATCCGCACTCGAATTCGCGCGGTCCGCCAAAATGTCCGAAGCACGCAGACATGTGCACTCGTTATATTCAGCTCTGTCCATCGCAAATTAATGCCCAATTAACATGTTCTGACGAATATAATATTTGCACATTCATGTTCTGACAAAGTCATACACAAATTTATATTTAATTAGTTTGATGGACACATGCATTCAACTAATTAAATATGAACTTGTTTATGTAATATGTGATTCAAAAAAATCTATCATCAAAGCGTGCCATGAAAAAAATTACGTATGTCTGAATGACTTTCCTGCTGAATTTATCAAAGTGAACGATCACTTCTGGAAACGTTTCTTGGAAATCTTCAAATGCATTACGTGTCGAATAAACCTACTGCCCATCAATTTTTATAGCAGTCATAACCATAACGTTAAGATCAATAAGATTTCACATTTACTATTTCGAACTCTGACAAATGTATCAGATTTGACAGTTAGCTAAGACATACATTTTATATCTATCCTTTTTTATGGCAACGTTGATGAAAGTTTGTTTGAATCATTCGATATGATTTTGTCAGGACATGAATGCATAATTGTATATACGTGATACTTGATCTGTATGAAATTTTGGGTACGTCAAAATAAGTTTCTTTTTTTAGAAGAGTATATTTGGTTTACCTGATTATGCCCAAATTTTGTATATAAATAAAAAAAATTGAATATGAATTCATTTATATAGACATTAATGTGGGCATTGATATGATTTTGTCTGAACATGAATGTATAATTGTATATACTTGATACTTGATCTGTAAGAAATTTTGGGTATGTCAAAATAGGTTTTTTTAGAAGAGTGTTTAATTTGGTTTTCCTGATTATGCCCAACTTTCGTATACAAATAAGAAAATTGATGTCGTCGCAAAATGAATTCGTTGTATGTAGACATTAATGTGGACATTGCATGTGATAGTGTCATGACCATTATTATCTCCCAATTCCTGCTTATGCGGTATCAATTAGTTGAACCGATTAAGCCTCCTGCGGGAGCTTCAGGACGTGGGGGTGGAGTGCATCGGCGAAGGAGATAACCGTAAAGATTGCGATGTTCCTAAATCCCCGGCGCCGTTCCGCGCAATAAAAGGCGATCCCATTCAATTCTCGGAACGGCTCCTCGCCGTGGAGGCGAGGCCCCTAGACGTCCAGGGCCCTCGCCGACGCCGCGATTTGTATAATTCCGACGTAACCGTCGCGAGCGGTCGTTACGTTTAACGAGTGGAGAAGAGATTACACCGGGAGATTAGCCGCGGAGAGGAGGCGAAAAGTGCCGCGAGAATTATGGGGGTGGGCATGGGGGGCGGTCAATGGGCCGTGGGGCCGTTGAATTAGCATGAGAGGCTAATGGTAGTTGGAGATTGGAGGATCAAGCAAGGTTGATTGTTAGCGTTTAAGAAGTGGATTATTTTAAATAAATGCAAATTGCAAAGTGTTGCTTGTATTTACAAACAATCAACGTTCAAAATCTAATAATCTAATGAACTTTGTACAAAGTGCCCGCACTGTTAAATCTGGTGGTGTCAAGTCATACAAACTAATAAACCATTTCTAGAAGCCATCATCTACAATGTTTACTGTCAATTTTCAATTACTCTGACATAATATCAATGATTATCACTAGTGCTTGAAATGTGAACTTATTCTGTCAAAATTATAATGTTTACTGCCAAATTTTCACTTATTTTGTCAAAATTGCAAAGTTTACTGTCAAATATGCTCGTATTCTGTGAAAATTGCAATGTTTACTATCAAATTTGCACTTATTCTGTAAATTTACAAATTTACATTAATTTTACACTTATTTTGTCAAAACATAATATTTACTGTAAAATTTGCTTTTATTTTGAGATATTATCAATGTTTATAGTCAAATTTACAATTATTTTGTCAAAATTTCACTAATTGTCACTAGTGATTGAAATGTGCATTTCACAGTACCTATAATTTGCACTTATTGTATTGTACTATCAATGTTTTTTTCTCCGAAATTTTCATTTTATCAAAATTGCAAAGTTTATTGTCAAATATGCACTTATTCTGTGAAAATTGCAATGTTTACTGTCAAATTTGCACTTATTCCATAAATTTGAAAAGTTTAATGTTTAATCATTATAAGTATTCATTGAAGCTTCCACTTATTTTGTCAAAATATTAATATTTACTGTAAAATTTGCACGTATTTTGAGATATTATGAATATTTATAGTCAAATTTACAATTATTTTGTCAAAATTTCACTGATTATCACAAGAGATTGAAATGACCATTTCACAGTATAATTTGTACTTATTCCGTCATAATATCAACGTTTACTGTCTAAATAGCAGTTATAAATACCCTTATTCTGCCATAACAACTACGTTTGCTGCCAGATGTGCACGTATTCTGTCAAAATTACAATGTATTGTGTCAAATCTGCAATAATTTTGTCAAAATTACAATATTTACTGTCATTTTCACTTATTCTGACAAAATGTCAATGATTTTCACTAGTGCTCGAAATATACTAGTGAAGTACATCTTATTAGTATTTGTACTAGTGAGATTGAGTACTTGTACTCATACAGAATAAGTACTTGTACTAGAACAGAATAAGTTATATTCTGTCAAAATTATAATGTTTACTGCCAAATTTTCACATATTTTGTCTTAATTGCAAAAATTACTGTCGATTATGCACGTATTCTGTAAAAATTACGATGTTTACAGTAATATTGCACGTTTAACGATAAATCATTAAAAGTAATCATTGAACGTTACACTTATTTTGTCAAAATATAATATTTACTGTCAAATTTCCACTTATTTTGAGATATTATCAATGTTTATAGTCAAATTTACAATTATTTTGTCAAAATTTCACTGCTTGTCACTAGTCATTGAAATGTGCATTTCACAGTACCTATAATTTGCACTTATTTTGTTGTACTATCAATGTTTTTGTCTCCAAATTTTCATTTTATCAAAATTGCAAAGTTTATTGTCAAATATGCACTTATTCTGTGAACATTGCAATGTTTACTGTCAAATTTGCACTTATTCCATAAATTTGGAAAGTTTAGTAATTACTCATTAAAAGTATTCATTGAACTTTCCACTTATTTTGTCAAAATATTAATATTTTCTGTCAAATTTGCTCTTATTTTGAGATATTATGAATGTTTATTGTCAAATTTACAATTATTTTGTCAAAATTTCACTGATTATCACTATAGATTGAAATGTGCATTTCACAGTATAATTTGTACTTATTCCGTTATAATATCAATGTTTACTGTCTAAATAGCACTTATAAATAGCCTTATTCTGTCATAAAAACTACGTTTGCTGCCAAATGTGCACGCATTCTGCCAAAATTACAATGTATTGTGTCAAATCTGCACTAATTTTGTGAAAATTACAATATTTACTGTCAAGTTTTAATTATTCTGACAAAATGTCTATGATTGTCACTAGTGCTCGAAATATACTAGTGAAGTACATCTCATTAGTACTTGTACGAGTGAGATTAAGTACTTGTACTCATACAGAATAAGTTGTTGTACTAGAACAGAATAAGTTATATTCTATCAAAATTATAATGTTTACTGCCAAATTTTCACATATTTTGTCTTATTTGCAAAATTTACTGTCAAATATGCACTTATTCTGTGAAAATTGCAATGTTTACTATCAAATTTGCACTTATTCTGCAAATTTGCAAAGTTCAACGAATAATCATTAAAAGTAATCATTGAACGTTTTACTTATTTTGTCAAAATGTAATATTTACTGTCAAATTTGCACTTATTTTGAGATATTATCAATGTTTATAGTCAAATTTACAATTATTTCGTCAAAATTTCACTAATTGCCACTAGTGATTGAAATGTGCAATTTCACAGTACCTATAATTTGCACTTATTCTGTTGTACTATCAATGTTTTTTTCTCCCATATTTTCACTTATTTTATCGAAATTGCAAAGTTTACTGTCAAATATGCACTTATTCTGTGAAAATTGCAATGTTTAGTGTCAAATTTGCAAAGTTTAATGATTAATCATTAAAAGTATTCATTGAACGTTCCACTTCAAAATACTAATATTTACTGTGAAATTTTCACTTATTTTGAGATATCAATGTTTATGGTCAAACTTACAATTATTTTGTCAAAATTTCACTGATTGTCACTAGTGATTGAAATGTGCATTTCACAGTACCTATAATTTGCACTTATTCTGTTGTACTATCAATGTTTTTTTCTTCCAAATTTTCATTTTATCAAAATTGCAAAGTTTATTGTCAAATATGCACTTATTCTGTGAAAATTGCAATGTTTACTGTCAAATTTGCACTTATTCTATAAATTTGGAAAGTTTAATAATTACTCATTAAAAGTATTCATTGAACTTTCCACTTATTTTGTCAAAATATTAATATTTTCTGTCAAATTTGCTCTTATTTTGAGATATTATGAATGTTTATTGTCAAATTTACAATTATTTTGTCAAAATTTCACTGATTATCACTATAGATTAAAATGTGCATTTCACAGTATAATTTGTACTTATTCCGTTATAATATCAATGTTTACTGTCTAAATAGCACTTATAAATAGCCTTATTCTGTCATAAAAACTACGTTTGCTGCCAAATGTGCACGCATTCTGCCAAAATTACAATGTATTGTGTCAAATCTGCACTAATTTTGTGAAAATTACAATATTTACTGTCAAGTTTTAATTATTCTGACAAAATGTCCATGATTTTCACTAGTGCTCGAAATATACTAGTGAAGTACATCTCATTAGTACTTGTACGAGTGAGATTGAGTACTTGTACTCATACAGAATAAGTTCTTGTACTAGAACAGAATAAGTTATATTCTATCAAAATTATAATGTTTACTGCCAAATTTTCACATATTTTGTCTTATTGGCAAAATTTACTGTTAAATATGCACTTATTCTGTGAAAATTGAAATGTTTACTATCAAATTTGCACTTATTCTGCAAATTTGCAAAGTTCAACGAATAATCATTAAAAGTAATCCTTGAACGTTTTACTTATTTTGTCAAAATGTAATATTTACTGTCAAATTTGCACTTATTTTGAGATATTATCAATGTTTATAGTCAAATTTACAATTATTTCGTCAAAATTTCACTAATTGTCACTAGTGATTGAAATGTGCAATTTCACAGTACCTATAATTTGCACTTATTCTGTTGTACTATCAATGTTTTTTTCTCCCATATTTTCACTTATTTTATCGACATTGCAAAGTTTAATGATTAATCATTAAAAGTATTCATTGAACGTTCCACTTCAAAATACTAATATTTACTGTGAAATTTTCACTTATTTTGAGATATCAATGTTTATAGTCAAATTTACAATTATTTTGTCAAAATTTTACTGATTGTCACTAGTGATTGAAATGTGCATTTCACAGTACCTATAATTTGCACTTATTCTGTTGTACTATCAAGGTTTTTTTCTCCCAAATTTTCATTTTATCAAAATTGCAAAGTTTACTGTCATATATGCCCTTATTCTGTGAGAATTACAATGTTTACTATCAAATTTGCACTTATTCTATAAATTTGCAAAGTTTAATGATTAATCATTAAAATTATTTATTGAACGTTCCACTTATTTTGTCAAAATATTAATATTTAGTGTCAAATTTGCACTTATTTTGAGATATTATGAATGTTTATAGTCAAATTTACAATTATTTTATCAAAATTTCACTGATTATCACTACAGATTGAAATGTGCATTTCACAGTATAATTTGTACTTATTCCGTTATAATATTAATGTTTACTGTCTAAATAGCACTTATAAATAGCCTTATTCTGTCATAAAAACTACGTTTTCTGCCAAATGTGCACGTATTCTGCCAAAATTACAATGTATTGTGTCAAATCCGCACTAATTTTGTCAGAATTACAATATTTACTGTCAATTTTCATTTATTCTGACAAAATGCCTATGATTTTCACTAGTGCTCGAAATATACTAGTGATGTACATCTCACTAGTAATTGTACTAGTGAGATTGAGTACTTGTACTAGTACAGAATAAGTACTTGTACTAGTAGAGAATAAGTTATATTCTATCAAAATTATAATGTTTACTGCCAAATTTTCACATATTTTGTCTTAATTGCCAAATTTACTGTCAAATATGCACTTATTCTGTGAAAACTGCGATGTTTACAGTAATATTGCATGTTTAACGATAAATCGTTAAAAGTAATCATTGAACGTTACACTTATTTTGTCAAAATATAATATTTACTGTTAAATTTGCACTTATTTTGAGATATTATGAATGTTTATTGTCAAATTTACAATTATTTTGTCAAAATTTCACTGATTGTCACTAATGATTGAAATGTGCATTTCACAGTACCTATAATTTGCACTTATTTGATCAAAATTGCAAAGTTTACTGTCAAATATGCACTATTCTGTGAAAATTGCAACGTTTACAGTGAAATTTGCACTAATTCTATAAATTTGCAAAGTTGAATGATTAATCATTAAAATTATTCATTGAGCGTTCCACTTATTTTGAGATATTATGAATGTTTATAGTCAAATTTACAATTACTTTGTCAAAATTTCACTAATTATCACTAGTGATTAAAATGTGCATTTCACAGTATAATTTGTACTTATTCCGTCATGATATCAATGTTTACTGTCTAAATAGCACTTATAAATAGCCTTATTTTGTCATAACAACTACGTTTGCTGCCAGATGTGCACATATTCTGTCAAAATTACAATGTATTGTGTCAAATCTGCACTTATTTTGTGAAATTTACAATATTTACTGTCAATTTTGAATTATTCTGACAAAATTTCAGTGATTTGCACTAGTGCTCAAAATCTGAACTTATTCTGTCAAAATTATAATGTTTACTACAAAATTTTCACATATTTTGTTTTTAATTGCAAAATGTACTGTCAAATATGCACTTATTCTGTGAAAATTGCGATGTTTGCAGTAAAATTGCATGTTTATTGATAAATCATTAATAATAATCATTTAACGTCCCTATTCAGTTTACACACCCTAAAAATCCAAAATGAAATGAGAATGCTTATCATTACGTGCATTATAAATTTCACTAAAACTAAATATAAAACCGAGAATTTGATAAACATTTTAAAATGCTCAAGTTTACCTGAAATAAATATTTAGCCTATACACTATGAAAATTCAAAATAAGATCGAAGTAGTTTTGATTCGAGTAGACATTATTTTTAATTCAAATTGTACCAATATTCGATAAAAGCTAGAACAAAGATACTGTTTAAAATAAAGACCGATGAAGAAAGATAAAGTAGTGTTAAATCAAGAAAGATAAAGAAAGATAAAGTAGTACAGATTTCAATGTTATAGATTTCAAATTGCGATACTTCGTTAAAAAATGCTCCTCATTGAATACAAATATTTGCCAAAAAAGTGAAACACTCATACAAACATTTTATATGTAAGACCAAAATATATAAAATTTAATGAGAATATATTTGAAAATCCTCCTAATTGAATCAAAATACAAATATTTGCTAAAAAGTGAAACTCCGCAATTTTGGCAATTTGAAAAAACTCTAAATCCTAAATTGCAGAATTCACCATTGAACATTTGATATGTAAGATCAAAATATATAAAATGAAATGAGAATAGATTAGAAACTAAAATCAGATCCAATATAATAAATATTTATATTACTAATAACATATAATAAAATAAAAAAATATATTAATAAGTATTGTGACTAAATACTACTGAAATTTCAAATTAGATTTTTTTCTTGAATTTTATTCTAAATTCGAATTTTTTTCGTACAAATTTCGTACAAAAAATTACATCGAAAATAACATAAGTACTTACTTATCTCGAAAATACCCTGAAATTAAATCCCTCGCTTTAAAATTGCGACAAAAATATGGCAGACAAGACATTTTTTATACTGTTCCAATCTTTTTATTTCTTATTATAAGTTGCGTTTAGTAATAATACTATGGGACTATAGATTTCTAGAATTATTATAAGAATCATAGAATTATTATAGAATTTCAGAATTGCCTTCAAGTAAATATTAAGATTAGATGTTCTATTGCAAATAAAGTAATGTAAATTTTATCAAAATTCGATGAAAAATGAAACGATTTTGGGGAAAATGAAGGATTTGGGGAACATTGAACAAACTGTCTATTTTTCTATTTTGTCAATGCCTGAACCATTTTAGATCTTTCAACCCCCCATCTAATTTCTTACTAGAGATTACCATCCAATCTATTATTAGAGATAAGTCAAAAGACTTATCTCTTGCCAGTGGAGGCTAGAAGGCTCTGGCCAGAAGAGGAAGAAGAATCATCTTTCAGTACAATTTTAGGAATTTCGTAATTTTTTTAAATATATTTCCTGAAAACTTTGCCGGTGATTTTGTGAACAATGAAGAATTTGGGGAACATAAATTAGATGTATTTTTCTATTTCAATGCCTGAACCATTTTAGATCTTTCAAAACCCCAACCAA
Organism: Othius punctulatus; assembly: GCA_951805005.1. Classification (NCBI taxonomy): domain Eukaryota; kingdom Metazoa; phylum Arthropoda; class Insecta; order Coleoptera; family Staphylinidae; genus Othius; species Othius punctulatus. The sequence continues at coordinate 77,598,044 of OX638142.1, forward strand.
ATTCGACTTATCTCTTGCCAGTGGAGGCCAGAAGGCTCTGACCAAAAGAGGAAGAAGTATCATCTTTTAGTACAAAATTAGGAATTTGGTAATTTTTTTGAATATATTTCCAGAAAAATTTGCCGATTATTTTGGGAAACATGAAGAATTTGGGGAATATAAATTAGATGTAATTTTCTATTTTGTCAATGGCTTAATAATTTTAGATCTTCCAAAACCCCGTCCAATTTCGACGTATCTCTTGCCAGTACAATCTTCGTTTGTTCCGCTGAAATTTTCTTGGGCACGGGGTAATTTTTTCATTTAGTTGAAACACACCCTCCACCCTCTGCTGCCGTTAATATCCCTAAGTTTCTCCGCCCTTTGTAGCGTCTGTGCGACGCAAGGCTGCCTTATTTTTTAATTACGTGGAGACTCCTCGCGGCACAAAGGACCGCCGGCGGTGTTATTTACATAATTTTTTACGGTTACCGCGGAAGTTCGCGTCTTTCGCCCGTTAAAGGCGAAGCATAACAATAAAAACGCGCCACGGTTATCGCCACTAGAGACTTTCTAATCCGCCCTGCATCGGCTCGTTGGGCCGGATTAAAGGAAATTTCCCAATTGAGATGGGGCCATCCCGGTTTTTACAAGGACCTCGGTGCATAAAGGGGGAAGCTGTTAGCTCCTAGTTTTACGGCCGGGGATTAAAAATTCTTGCACGCTCGTTACGAAATTAGTTGGATTATCTGCAGATTATGGGATGTTAGCGGAGGAAATATAATTGAGTTTGTTGGAAACTGCATTATGAAATTATTATCTGTATGATATTGGCATGGTCTCAGCGGCTATAGCTCCACCCTGTAGCCGATTAATTATTACACAAAGCACATAAGTTGTAATTTCAAAATGTTTCCCTGAAACAGGCAAAATTGTTACTTGAGGTAGTCACATTACTAATTTTTACAACACAAGTAAAATATAATTTTAAATGTATGGTATTCCTCTAGGTTCTATATGTGAGCCACTTACCTGAACACATGCAACATTGATACCATCTAAGACTTGGATGGTTTTGAAGTGGCAAAGTGGCGAAGTTCAGCGAAGTAGCTCGCATACAGAACCTAGAGGAATACCATAAAACCTAAGAATTCCAACTTAATTGTTTTCCATATAAGTTTCCATATATTTCTATGTGGAAACTTTTTTTATGGAAACGATAAGCCAAACAGTTTCAACTTGTGTTTGTAAGTTTCTATATATTTACATATGATAACTTTTTTTTTGTGGAAATGGTGAGCCAAAACATCTCAATTTGTTTATGTGAAAACTTTTTTCGTCGAAACGATAATCCAAAAAATCTCATCTTTGTTTTGTACGTTTCAATATATTTCTATGTGAACCATTTTTTTAGTGGAAACGATAAGCCAAACATTCGCAATTTGTTTTTGTAAGTTTCTTGATATTTCTATGCGAATTTTTTTGTGTGGAAACAATAATCACAAATATCTCAATTTGTTTTTGTAAGTTTCCATATATTTCTATGTGAAAACTTTTGTTGTAGTAACGATGAGCTAAAAATCTCAATTTGTTTTCGTAAGTTTTCATATATTTCTATGTGATTTTTTTGTGTGAAAACGAAAGTCAAAATCTGCTCAACGTACACAGCCATTACAAGTTGTAAACGATTAAAAGGCCCTTTAATTAATTAATTACCACTCCAATTATCAAATCACCATCCAGCTTAATACTTGATATCCTGTTCACATTAAAACGCAGCAAAAAAAACGTATCCCATCAATACCATAACTTTTCCACTTCTGCAAATTAATGGATCGCACAAGATTCTAATTGCCACTCGAGAGCAGCACGTGTGCCTCGACTAATTAGCTCCGTTTTGAAGAATCATTGCGGCGGCCGCAGTTTGTCAAAAACTTGACCCGCTTTAAATAATTGGATATAAATTACTCGCACGGCAAATTGCCGATGAAAAAATCTGGGTTATGGAATCGAGACCCTCCAATGCTGCTCCGAAATGATTGCGTGTAATGACCGGCGGATTAATTTAACGTTTTTCACAAGCTTAAGATAATAGCTTAATCACAATTAGTTTTGATAATGGCGGCCAATATTTCTCTACGGCTCAAAAAATAATAACTGAAAAATAGTCTGTAAGAATATTAATTAGTGTTTCAATTAATATTTTTCCAATTCGCATTATTAAAATGCTTATTATGTATATCAAATCTCATCGTTAAAACTACACTTTAATCGAATGGGTAAAAAGGCAAGATGTGCTACATTGAATTGAATTAATATTTAGTATGTAAGAATAAGGTTTATACCACAAGACCAAAGTTGAAAAACAAAATGCAATGGCTCGAAATTTTAATTTAAATTTACGTCAAATAGAATAAAATGTACATTTAAAAGAAAATTAAATACCTCAAAAATTATTAATTTAAGATTACATCAAACAGAATTAACATTTAAAACAAAAGAATAAGGTAAAACAAATCCAATATATTAAAAAAATAACACTCAAATTTTAGTTATAAGTTTTAATTTATTACTAGAAAATTTTCAAATATTGCACCACTTTTTAAAACTGATTTTGACTATTTTTGAAAATAATAGATACCTACCATCAAATATTTCTATCAAAATTTCAACTGTACATTTTTATAATATTTCTCTCATCCTTTTAATTATTCTTGTAAAGTTTTCAATTATTTCTACAATATTTTCAATTGATCTTAATATTACATGTTTTCCTTTAAAATTTTCTACACTTTGATCAAAATTTCAATTATTCTGTCAAAATTTAATTAAGTTTTAAGCTAACGTGTTGCTTGTATTATTTTGTGCACCCACATTGTCACCTACATTTTACATTTTACATTTTACAGTTTTCTTCTATGTAATAATTTTTAGACTTTTTAGAATGTTTTGTTAATTATGACGACCCACGTCCATGTTTGATTGCAATCATGCATCGAATGTTATAATAGCCTATGTAATTATTGTATAAATAAATAAATAAATAACTGTTCAAATTTTGGCAATAATCATTGAATATTTGAACATATAATTGATTGTTTCGTTTCCATTGTTTCTGTCAAATTTTATATTTGTATTGATATTACTGAAATTTTAAATTATTTTTACCAATTCTTCAAGTTTCAGTACCAAATTTTGAAATATTTTCATCAATATTTCAATTATTCTCATTTGCTCAACATTTTAATGATTACCATCAAAACTCCAATAAATTTTACACCAATTAATCAAATTCCTTTTGTTTTATGACTTGAGTCGTATAGAATCAAAACTTACAATATCCAAATACCGAAATTTTGGGAATTAAATAAAAACCGCTCTACTTGACAATCCATTTCCCCGAATTTTGCAAATGATTTTTTTACATCCTGTTAGCTCTACAAATAAATTGTAAATGCTTTTTTATATAGCATTTTAATAATATAAGTATTTAAACATGATTTTGGATATTGTGAGTTTGATTATATACGACTCACTTGTGTAAACCTATTGGTAGCACTAATAAAGATTATTATTATTAAAGATTATTATTAAATTTTGGCAGTAAGCATTCAAATTTTGACCAAACTATATGATAGAATATATAATTGATTGTTTCCTTTCCATTGTTTCTGTCAAATTTTATGATATTTCTATTGATATTACTGAAATTTTAAATTATTTCTGCCCATTCTTCAATTTTCAGTACCAAATGTTGAAATATTTCCTTCAATATTTCAATTATTCTTATATGCTCAACATTTTAATGATTACCATCAAAACTTCAATAAATTTTACACCAATTAAAGAAATTCCTCTTGTTTCATGACTTGAGTCGTATAGAACAAAACTCACAATATCCAAATACCGAAATTTTGGGAATTAAACAAAAACCCCTCTACTTGACAATCTATTTTTCCGAATTTTAATGTTTTTTTTTCTTCCTGTTAGCTCTACAAAATAAATTGTACAATTCAAAAATCTTTTTATATAGCATTTTAACACTAAAAGCAGTTAAAATGATTTCGGATATTTTGAGTTTTGATTATATACGACTCACTTGTATAAACCTATTAGCAGCAATAATAAAGATTATTATTATTAAAGATTATTATTAAATTTTGGCAGTAAGCATTCAAATTTTGACCAAACCACATGATAGAACATATAATTGATAGTTTTCTTTGCATTGTTTCTGTCAAATTTTATGATATTTCTATTGATATTACGGAAATTTTAAATTCATTTTGCCCATTCTTCAATTTTCAGTACCAAATTTTAAAACATATTTCCATCAATATTTCAATTACTCTTATTTGCTCAACATTTTAATGATTACCATCAAAACTTCAATAAATTTTACACCAATTACCGAAATTCCTCTTGTTTCATGACTTGAGTCGTATAGAATCAAAACTCACAGTGTCCAAATACCGAAATTGTGGAAATTAAACAGAAACCGCTCTGCTTGACAATCTGTTTCCACGAATTTTGCAAATGTTTTTTTCTTCCTGTTAGCTCTACAAAATAAATAGTAAAATTAAAAAATCCTTTTTTATATAGCACTTAATAATAAAAGCAGTTAAAAATGATTATGGATATTGTGAGTTTTGATTATATACGACCCACTTGTGTAAACCTATTGGTAGCACAAATATAGATTATTATTAAATTTTTGCAGTAAGCATTTAAATGTTGACCAAACCATTGATAGATTCCTGTGCATTGTTTCTGTCAAAATTTAGACTATTACTATTGATATTGGGGAGAAATTTTAAATTATTTTTGCTTATAGTTCAATTTTTAATATCAAATTTTGAAATATATTCATCAATATTTCAGGTATTTTTACCAAGGTCAAATATGTCTGCCACATTTTTAAATTTGTCTGTCAAAATTACAATTATTCTGTCAAAAATTCACTAATTTTTAAACTAATTATTAATTTATTATTAATTGGTAATAATTATTGAAATTTTGACTGAATAGTTAATATAGGAATAATAAAAAACTTGGTTGACGTTTCATAGTATATTGTGAAACGTCGTATACTGTGAAACGTCAATAAATTGTTTTATTATTCCTATAATAATATCTTTCACCAAGTGGTAAACACTCACTCATCCAATTTAATTAATAGTTAATACTTTTTTAATACCAAATTTTTAATATTTGGATGAAATTTTCAATTATTTGGTCAACATTTTAAAGATCACCATCAAAACTTTAACAAATTTTACAGCAATTATTGAAATTTTGGCAGTAAGTATTTAAATTTTGACCTGACCATTGATAGCTTCCTGTCCATTGTTTAAATATAAAAATTTATACTTTAAAATATAATAATTTAGAGATTGGGGTGAAATTATAAATATTTTTTGCTAATAGTTCAATGTACAGGGTGTTCCAAAAATATTGGTCAAGCTCAACAGCAGTCCACTCGGGGATGCCAACTGAGTCCTTAAAAATACTAAAATAATTCCTCGTTCTATACTTTTTGAAATATTGCTTGTGAAAGGAATAAGTTTACAGTAAGTTTATAAGAGCTTATTAGTTTAAATAATCTTATTGGATATTTCTATTTCTAATTGTGTGTTCAGATAATTAATAATAAAAATTGTTGAAAAATCAACGTGGCAACTATCAGCTGTATAATTAAAATAATGATAATGAAGTCGTCTATGATTTATGTGTTTTAAAAGCAACATTAATAAACTATCTTATCTTAACTATCTTATCTTATTTAGTTTCTTTGAAGTAAATTAGAGCAACTTCATATTTTTATTTTTGCATCCCAAAATGTCTTATGATCCCATACTAAAGTCTTGATCTTTCACATTAGTATCACAATTTTGTATTTGATGTGCAAATGTATTCTCATAATCGTATTTAAAGTCTTGTTTCGTTTCATAAATATATTTTCTCAGTTTCCTGACATGTTTTCGGTCTTGACACGTGCATAGCAAAATTTGACAAATAAAATAGTTATGTTTACACAAAGTGGAATTATTATTTTAATCTAGAATTTACTATTATTACTTGATTATGATTACATCAAGACGGAATTATTATTTTAGTCTAAAATTTTATTTATTAGCTGGCAATATTATTATTTTACTTGTAATGTAAATATCTATTATATTCTCAACGACGATTGCTAAAACAATGAATTATGTCTAAAATTCGATTTCTTCGATTTCGTCGGTTTGGGGGTAAAATCCCTAACAAATACTCCCACTACTACTCCGATTTCTACACATAACCATCTCTAAAATCATTTCAACCTTTGTGTGGTATTCTAGAGCACTAACTGCCCTATATTTCTCGATGATATTTTCTCGTATAGGTCGTCGTAATTTAGTACTAATTAAAGTTATACCTATTATATAATTTATTGGAGTTACTTATATGGGTTATTTAGTGTAATTGTAATAAATCAGCGGATCGATTTCGACGTTGATTCTTGAACATATCGAGCTTTATTTCTTAACCAATTACAAAGTTTAATGCGCACGTTTCGCCGTAACTGGATGAGAATTCCTCGTGTCAGTTTCATCATTTTCACCCTAATTACGCGGCGATGCAGACGCGCTTCCGCAATTATCGGCTTATAAAATAAACAGCGAGCTATAAATAATAATCCGACGCTTTCAGTGCGCCTTTATTATTTATAATTGTCAGTGGGGCACCTCAATAATTCACGCGATTTTTCGCAGAGGGCTTAATTAAGCGCGAAATGCAGTTCGACGTGGTGAAATAGTGATGAGGGTCCTGATGGGCGAGGGGATGCCAGTCACCAAGTCTCTGCTGCTTTCGCAGGATTAATGTTTTTTTTTTTCGGGGGGCTTTTATTGTTGCCGGCGAGAGATTCGGCCGCGTCACGAGTCACGTCCGCTGGAAATATGTATTTTTCACTTGACGACGGTCAATGGGGGGCCGCTTGAAAAATTCACCTTCCGGCCGGCGTAAATGACTTAGGGTCGTGCCCTTCCATTATGATGTAGGACGAGGCCCCACACCCGCGGGACCGACGTGAAGAAGCATCCAACCCCACGAGACCGATTTCCTATAGTGCCTCCTGAATTCCGCATCGACCCCCTTGGACTTATTGCGCCACAGCCTGGCCGGGCCCCCCAATTAACGGGCCCACGCTGATGGACAGCACGACTCCCGCGGGGGGTTCGTTAGTCTACCGGCCGTCGGGGGTGAAAGGTGCTTGCCCACCGATACCCGTCCGAAACTTTGTCAAATTTTCAGGAAAATTTGTTTCAGGTGTACTGTACACGAATCTAAAATCAAATTTGCAAATAATAAATTTTCAGAAATTTCAGTAATAGCGAACCCATACTTATCAAAGCAGAAAGTTATATATTTGATTTTCTCCCTTATTTAATACTGAAACTTTGTCAAATTTTCAGGCGAATTAGTTTCAGGTATACTGTACACGAATCTAATATCAAATTTGCAATTAATAAATTTTCAGAAATTTCAGTTATGGCTGACCCATACTTGTCAATGCAGAAAGTTAAGTGTTTGATTTTCTCCCTTATTTAATACTGAAACTTTGTCAAATTTTCAGCAGAATTAGTTTCAGGGGTACTGTACACAAATCTAATATAATATTTGCAAATAATGAATTTTCCGAAATTTCAGTAAGCTAACCCATACTTGTCAATGCAGAAAGTTAAGTGTTTGATTTTCTTTCTTATTTAATACTGAAACTTTGCCAAATTTTCAGGATAATTAGCTTCTGGTGTACTAAATACAAATCTAAGCTCTTTTGAATGCTATTAAAATCCAATATTGCGGTCATAAGGAAATCAAAAGTTGACTATGAAAATTTGGGCATCTAGTTGGCGCAGAAAATCTTTGGCTCTGTCATCTGAAAGCCCACGCCGAAAAATATACGAGTGCTAAGTTTCGTAAAATTTCCTTCAAATGTAAAAAAGTTATAAAAGGAAAAGGAAAGTGCACTTTTTCAGTTTTTCAGCGATATTTCAGGAACTGTGCAAGATAATCCTGATTTCGGTTCAGTATACTGAAAGGCACAAAAATGAGAAACTTATCCCATTTGACCAACTCTGTAAATATTTCTATTTAATAGATCCTAATGGTGGGCGTCGTAAAAGTGACCACCATCTGCTTATACAGATAAGCTCCAAAACAATGATATAAATTTTTCGAGCTATTTGACTTTTAAATATTGCTCCCTTATATAAAACTCTGAATAGCGTTAATAAGTTGAAAAATTGAAATAATTGTTTTCTGGCTTGCGAATTATGCAAGTCAAAATTGTTGTTGGAGAGAAGTAAATCTATTAGTTATCAATTAAAAATTAAAAACATTGTTTATTATTTATCGAAGCTTTAATGGTCAAAGCTAAATGGAAAGCAGGGTTGGAATAAATCATAATTTAAAAATAAAATCTGAAATCAATGATTTGATGAATCAAATCAATTGATTTATATCACGCTTCAAATCATATATTTTTTTTATAAATTCACTAATTTGAACAAGAAGTGATAATTTAAAAAGTAAAACTGTGTATCTGTACTATCATGTTTTAAATCAATTGATTAAAAATACTTAACAAAAATCAAATTAAATATTATTGATATTATTGATAAATATTGATTATAAATCAAATAAATCAATTGATTTAAATCACACCAAACCTGTGGAAAACTTAGTCATATATCGTATGGCCGTAAAGGCTATAAAGCCGTAAAGGCTATGAACTTTCATATGTATATTATTAATCCAGTTAGATCCTCAAAAAAAACAGTGGCTACTAATTTTTCATTAAATGATATTACCGTTCTGATGGTCAATAATCACCTAAATATGTAATTTTGTGGCTTTTAAAATACCAGGTTTTGCACATTTCCGAACTCCTATTCACTTTCCTAAGAAAAATTGATTCAAATAATTTTAGGAAAATTTTGTTGGCATATTTTTCAAAATGTTTCAAAAAATCTCATTTTTAGTTTCCATTGTTTCCAATTTGGAGGAGAGTTGAGTTTGAATACTTTGTAGATTTCGACAGTGGAGTTGAGAAATTTACAAAATCTCGTAGTTGGTTCTAATTTGTTTGTAGATTTTAACAGTTTCATTTAGAAATATCACCATTTTTACAGTTGCATAAAAACATGGTTAAAAACATATTTATCTCTGACAGTCTGACAACATGATTCAAAAATTTTTGGAAAATTTTCAAGGCATATCTTTGAAAATATTTTTGCAAAAATGTCATATCTGGACAGTTTCCATTAATATTTTGCCAAATTTGGAGAGTTGAGTTTGAATAATTTGTAGATTTCGACAGTTGGAGTTGAGAAATTTACAAAATCTCCTAGTTGGTCCTAAAATTTTTGTAGATTCAAGCAGTCAAATGACCAAACAGTCAATATTATTGCCGAAAAAACAAATCTGTTTTGTCATATTAACAATGATTGTCAGATCGTTATATTGACGATGAGTCAGACAATTGTCATAAAGTTTTAATGATTGCTACGAACATTTTCAATTATTGTGTCGTATTGACAATGATTGGTGCCAAAATTTTAATTTGCCTCGACAAATTTCAATTTTATCCAAATAATTTTTGGAAAATTTTGTTGGCATATTTTTCAAAATGTTTCAAAAAATCTCATTTTCAGTTTCCATTTTTTTCCAATTTGGAGGAGAGTTGAGTTTGAATACTTTGTAGATTTCGACAGTGGAGTTGAGAAATTTACAAAATCTCGTAGTTGGTTCTAATTTGTTTGTAGATTTTAACAGTTTCATTTAGAAATATCAGCATTTTTACAGTTGCATAAATACATGGTTAAAAGCATATTTATCTTTGACAGTTTGACAACATTGTTTAAATAATTGTCATATTTAGACAGCTTACTTATTTTGTTTTTCAATTGAGTTGAGTTCCACAGTCGAGTTGAGAGAAATATGACGATTTGGAAGAGAGTTGAGTTTGAATTCTTTGTAGATTTCGACAGTTGAGTTCAATTGAGTTGAGTTTGAAAATTTCATATATTTCGACAATTGTAATGACTATATGACGATTTTGACAGTTGTAGGTAAAAAGTTGTTTATTTTTGACACTTGACATTTAAGAAATTATTGGTTTTTGACAGCGTCACTTAAAAATTTGACAAATTTGGACTGATGAAGTTAAAACTTTAAAAATTTAAAACAAAAATGTAAATTTGTGGATTTGTGCATTATAAATTCATGAATTTTTGTATGTCGCAATTGAGAATTTGGACAGTTTCCTTATTTTTTATTTTTCAATTGAGTTGAGTTTGAAATTTTCATATATTTCGACAGTTGGAGTCGAAAATGTTACAGATTTTTGCAGCCGGTCCTAAAAATTTCACAGATTTACAGAAATATAACGATTTGGAGGAGAGTTGAGTTTGAATACTTTGTAGATTTCGACAGTTTAAGTTGAGAAATTTATAAAATTTCGTTATTGGTTCTAATTGCAAATACTAAATTCTCAGAAAATTCTGTAATAGCTAACCCATACTTGTCAATGCAGAAAGTTAAGTGTTTGATTTTCTTTCTTATTTAATACTGAAACTTTGTCAAATTTTCAGGAGAATTAGCTTCTGGTGTACTAAATACAAATCTAAAATGAAATATGCATTTAATACATTTTCAGAAATTTCAGTAATAGCTAACCCATACTTGTAAATGCAGAAAGTTATATTTTTCATTTTCTCCCTTATTAAGTACTGAAACTTTGTCAAATTTTTAGAAGAATTAGTTTCTGGTGTACTGTACACGAATCTAGTATTAAATTTGCAAATAATACATGTTCAGATATTTCAGTAATAGCTAAGCCATACTTGTCAATGCAGAAAGACAAGTCTTTGATTTTCTACCTTATTTAATACTGAAACTTTGTCAAATTTTCAGAAGAATTAGTTTCAGATGTACTGTACACGAATCTTATATCAAATTTGCAAATAATAAATTTTCAGAAATTTCACTAATAGCTAACCCATACTTGTCAATGCGGAAAGTAAAGTGTTTGATTTTGTCCCTTATTTGCTACTGAAACTTTGTCAAATTTTCAGGAGATTTAGTTTCAGGTGTACTGTACACGAATCTAATATCAAATTTGCAAATAATAAATTTTCAGAAATTTCAGTAATAGATAACCCATACTTGTCAATGCAGAAAGTTATATGTTTGATTTCCTTCCTTATTTAGTACTGAAACTTTGTAAGATTTTCAGGACAATTAGTCTCAGGTGCACTGTACACGAATCTTATATCAAATTTGCAAATTTTTTTTTTTAGAAATTTCAGTAATAGCTAACCCATACTTATCAATGCAGAAAGTTCAGTCTATCAATGCAGAAAGTTATATGTTTGATTTTCTCCCCTATTTAATACTGAAACTTTGTCAAATTTTCAGAAGAATTAGTGTTAGTTGTATTATATAAGAATCTACTATCAAAGTTTCAAATAATAAATTTTCAGAAATTTCAGTAATAGCTTACCCTTACTTGTCAATGCAGAAAGTTATGTGTTTGATTTTGTCCCTTATTTAATACTGAAACTTTGTCAAATTTTCAGCAGAATTAGTTTCAGGGGTACTGTACACAAATCTAATATAATATCTGCAAATAATGAATTTTCCGAAATTTCAGTAAGCTAACCCATACTTGTCAATGCAGAGAGTTAAGTGTTTGATTTTCTCCGTTATTTAGTACTGAAACTTTGTCAAATTTTCAGGAGAATTAGTTTCAGGTGTACTGTACACGAATCTAATATCAAATTTGCAAATAATAAATTTTCAGAAATTTCAGTAATAGCTAACCCATACTTGACAATGCAAAAAGTTATGTGTTTGATTTTCTCACTTATGTAATACTGAAACTTTGTCAAATTTTTAGTAGAATTAGTTTCTGGTGTACTGTCCACGAAAAGGGAGTGCAATGCCTTAATAATAATAATAATAATAATAATATTAATCTCTATAATAAATCTTTATCATCTCTAGAAAAAAATACAGTGTTTTTTTTTTCTAATCTTTAGAGTATTGCAACATACAGTGTTGGCATCCGATTTTCTCATGTAACTTAAATGTGCACAACACAAATTCGTCCTGCGAGTAATTGCACTTTCGTGCGTTCGCCTCGTTTACTCGGCACTCAATCCACGACTTAATGCGCCGTGAGTAAACACTCGCCTGGCAAGTTCAATGCTCACAATCCATTACCATTATGTCATCTGCACGCAAATAAATCGCAACGAATAACAGTGCTCCGGCTGCCTTCTGACCCGTGCGAGTACCTCCACTCTCTCTCCAGCATCCAGCGGCACCTGAAGACACGCAGCTTTCCATCGTCGGCAACCATTCTCTTGTGTTTTTGGTCATTTTCTTCGTGCCTCGTGGCTGAGGGCGATGTATACCGCAGCGTGCCGCTGCAGCCGTGAATATTTCAGGCACAGCGCTCGTCCTACATTCCTCGGCTCGCGGAGAAAGGTAAAATGAAAACGAGGCGAAAGAGAGAGTCTTCTCTCTGGTAATGCGCGATGGTAAGCTGCGGAAGACACTTGCCTCCGATGGAATACGTACGAGCGTTTTAGCTACATTTTGAGTACAAGTTGTTGCGTTTTTTTCTGATTTAAGGCGTAGATTGCTAAAGTCGATGGACTCGGGGTGTAAAGTTAGTTCGCCTCCTCGTGGTGCACCCTGGATAACGCTAAATGAACTAACACAAACTGGCAGTCAGATAATTTTCGAATCTCCTGACTAAGACACATTCTATACTGCTACAAATGATAAACGCAAAGATGGTGATCATCTTCAGAGATGGTCTTCAGAGATGGACTTCAAGATGGTGACTTTATAGTGACTTTTATATGCATCTCACGTGATGCAACACATTGCCATTGGACCATCGATGACTTTGCGAAATACGCCACTGAAGCAGTAAGATATTTGAACAGACAGAACCAAAAATTATAAAACAGTAACCAGCATTGTAGTTTGATGTAATTGTGCCATACGCTAAATAAACAAATAAAATGGAAGCCCTCGCCAGGATATTCTACCCAGGATATAATCTAGAATATGCTGTGGAAACAGCGAAAACTGAAAGAAGAATTTTAATATTGTCCGCAATTGAATCGAAATCACCACCAGTATTTAGCCGGAGCAACTCACTACTAAACACTGATTCGTTTTCTTGTTATGAATAACACTATTATAGCTTTTTTTTTCCTTATGGGTAGCACTGGGGCTTTCCCATTTTACATGTTCAGGAAAATTGTCTGATGTCTTTGAGGAAGATTCATCCGAATACCTAAAATTTTAAAAGGTAAAATACATTTTTTTTGTCATTCTTGACGTTTGAATAAATTTTATACCTTCTTTTATTTTCTCAATGCTGATCCCTGAATCATGTTATAATAATAATAATATTTTTATTGTTTTCTTTCCTCTTTATTAGAAGTACTTACTGGTAATATTTAAATATAACGATGTTTCTTAGTTTTTGTTGTTTTTATTATTTTCATTATTTGTTCTTCACCTGATTATTTTCGGCGATTTGTGAGCCATCTTCAGAGGTGTTATTCTACAACATGTATATTTAAGATATAGATAATATATTTATAATATATAAAAATATGATAATAACTGGTATAACGAATGGATGAAACTATAGCAAAAATATAACAACAAAAAAATCCCTACTACTCCCCCACCTATGGCGTAATTGGTTACTATCATTATTTGATAGAGAATTTTTACCATAGACCCCTGAACTATTCAAATCAAATCAATATTTATTCATGAATAATGAAATACAGACAATATACACATAGTATTATAGTAGTATTATGATAGTATACAGATAGTATTACTATAAGCTACATATCTGCACATTCATTATGATGAAGGTTGTCAAAAAAATTTGGGGACGTTCTGTCCCCCACAATAGAATTATTATAATTCTGGCTTAAGAGATAAGCCTCTTGAAATAAATTACTACAAATATGTACAAATACAAATACGACATACAAATACAAATTATTACTAGTTATGCGGGCGTTAAGAGGATAGGGACATCATTATTAGGGGTAGAGACACACTTCTAACATTTATTCCAAGGAAATGGAAAAACTGCAGAAAAACCACCCCTGAAATGCAGACCAAGGAATCGAACCCAGGGCCTTGTGGTCTAGAAGCGAACCATTCGCAACCCCTAAATATGAACCAATTATACTGGTTTTTTTCTGGAAGGTTGTTTTTTGAGTTTAGAATAAAATTGGAGCGTGACCCATACAAAGTTCAACTAAATGTTCTTAAGGACCACCCTGATTAATAGATATACATAAATTTTGATAGGAACAGTGGTAAATATTACTTATCATTCAAAATTTCAATGATTACTACCAAAATTTCATTAATTAATGTACAAATCAGTGTAATTTTTTCAGAATAATTGAAATTTTGATCCAACTGGTAAAAATTTAAAAATAAAGTTGTGGTAAATTAAATGTATTTACAATAATTTCACGTAGTATTAAAATTGCATTTTTCGCAACATTTTTTTCAAAAATTTTATAGTTGGTTCAAAATTTCAATTATTCTGTAAAAACTGCATTAATTTTTACATTAATTAATGACATTTTGGAGTAATCATTGAAATTTTGAATGATAATTGATATTTACCTACCATTGTTCCTATCAAAATTTATTTATATCTATTGATTAATGTGGTCCTTAAATACACTTAGTTGAAATGATTATTGATATGATTACTGCTAAAATATCAATAATTATTGAAACATTTGCAGAAATATTATAGTAATAACTGAATTTTAATAGAATCCTAGTATTTAGTCAATTTCTCAATTACCATTGTATGTTGACGACTGAACAATTCAAATTGTGATAGAAATATTCGTTAGTTAATAATAATCATAATAATAATAATAATAATTTATTGATGAAACTGTTCTGAAACTAGTATGTCTTACACAGGTCAAATTAAATTAAACATCGAAAACAAATCAAAACTGTCATACAAGTAATAGCTTACATCAAAGAAAAAAAAAAACAATAAAACCTATAATCTAGCTTGGTTGGTTCTAGTCCTTCCCTGCATCCCTGCAAAATCATTAAACTCGCTCCATGTATCTCCAGTTCAAAAATTAGTAAAAAATAATAAAAGTTTGGTAGCAATATTTTCAAATTTGATAGTAATATTGGAATATTGGACAGTAATAATTAATGACATTTTGTTTACATATCACAAATTCTAAATGTTGAAACATGGTGAAAATAATTAAACATTTGGTAGTAATAATTTAAAATTTAATTGTATTATTGTAATATTGAAAGAAACACATATAAATTGGACAGAAATAACTATTAAAATTTTGACAAAATCCACGTATTGCAAATGTTTGTAAAAGTTATATAAATATTGGTTAAAATAATTGATAATAAGACAGTAATAATCGAAATATTAGCAAAAGTAAAATTTCACTTAATATAATTAACATTCATTAACACAGTTCCACAAACGCCATAATTTTTTTGTTGAATTCTGGACTAATAATAATATATTATCTGATAATAACAAACTATTCAGGCTGGTACAATAATCATTATTTTCTTGAATTCTGGACTAATGATAATATCAATCATTTATGTAAAAAAAAAACCTTCATTTTGATTTACATAATCAAAATTAAAACATGATCATGATCAAAATTAAGAACGTACATGTTTTTATATAAATGATTAAAATTATTAACCTTAATATGAGAAATATTACAGAATAACAATAATATATTATCTAATAACAATAAACTATTCAGGCTGCCACAATTATCATGTTATTCTTGAATTCTGGACTAACAATAATATAATATCTGATAATAACAAACCATTCACGCTGTCACAATAATATCAATAATAGATAGGTATAACCATATATATATAGGATGATACAAAAATTGGGCACTTCCTCTGGAGGGGTTGCTTGGAAACACTAGCAGAGTACGGGAAAAATTACAAAAAAAATCTTTACAATCATTCCTCTGAAATATTATCATCATCTGTAGACATTTTTTGATATTAGCTTTTACCAACATTAGTTTTTTTTTTTAATTCAACGTTTGACCGGTAGTTATTAAACATCCCATTTCTAAAAACTGACATTTTCGTCAAACTTACCTAAATTTTTAGTTTTCAAAATCATGCATTTTCCTAATTGAATCGATTATTTCAGAAACCCGCCAAGTGTACTTTTTCAAATTATCGGGACACGAAGAAAAAAAGAAAAAACACTGGATGTTTCATGTATTATCATCATCAAACTTACCTAAAATTTTAGTTTTCAAAATCAAGCATTTTCCCAATTGAATTGAATATTTCAGAAACCCCACAAGTAAACTTTTTCAAATTTTCGGGACACGAAGAAAAAACACTATATGTTGCATATTTATCACATTTTAATTAAATATCCCATAAAATAAAAATTAAAAAAATTATATAAAAGGTAATGTCAGTTGAAGGGATAATGTAGAAAAATATGCGTTTTGATTATTATTAGACTGATTCCATAAAAAAAGGAACATCTATAAAAATTACTGAAATCAAGTTTCTGAAATAAACGATTCAATTGGGAAAATGCTTGATTTTGAAAACTTTTGAAAAACAAAATGTAACGATGTGCAACATTTTGTTTTTAAATATACAAAGAACTTTTGCATTGATCAAGATGCATAATTAATTTTTCGAGTGTATTAGATTTATTATTGTTAGCACTACTTATGGAAATGCTTTTTGAGTACAGACGATTGAAAAAATTAAAAAAAATATTCTCAATTTAAAAAATTAGAACATACAATTTTTGTCTTGCTTTTTCCGATATGCAGAAATTATTTTTTTGTTTCAGGATTTATTACTTTTTGCTATTTATGTAAAGGGATTTTCTTCTGCAGGAATAAAAAAAGTTAACTCACCGTTACTTTTTTTAAAAAACTAAAACTTTCGAGTTTTATTGATCGAGATGCATTATTTATTTTTTCACGTGTATTAGATTTATCATATTTATATAATAAATGCATTATCAGCCCAGACCATTGAAAAAATTAAGAAAATTTATTCACCAACTACTTATTTAAAAAAATATATTCATAGAAATTTAGTCTTCTATTTTCCGAAATGCATAATTTATTTTTTCGAGTAGATATATTAGATTTATGACATCATTATTTGTGCAAAATCATTGTTAGTTCAGACGATTGTACAGATTGGGAAAATTTATTAACCATTTTATTTTTTATTTTAAATACAGAAAAATAGAACTTTTTCGTTTTAACAATCATTTGATATGCATTTTTTTGTATGTGTTCGATTTATCATATTTATTACTGTTTAAGCATATGCATTTTAAATCCAGATGATGGAAAAAAAATTGAAAATATATCTACATTAAAAAAAACTTTAAAATGTATTCACCAATTACAAAAAAAAATATTAGTGGTAGTAACAATATTTTACTGGATATCGACCTGTGGTCTTTTGGCTCTTAAAAAAACGTAATTCGTTGTAATTTCAAATTTATTTAAATGATCAATTTTTGTTTTCGTATGTAGCTTGCATGTATCGTGGGTACGTGTAAGTAGTATCTACCACACAAACAAAAAATATATTATTAAAAAAATATAACATTTGTTCACCTTTTAGAGAAAACAAAGTATCTATTCGTTGAATTTTTTTAAATGAAAATTTTTATTTTCGTATGTAGATTTACCACATTTCTTACTATTTATGCAAAGAAATTATAATCCCATGCTATTAAAAATTTTGTTCATAAAATATGTTTTGTAATGTTAAATTTTCCAAATTTATTTCATAGATTTGTCACATTTCTCACTATTTATGTACGCGTTTTCACTGGTTTTTCTTCATAAACATTTGTACACGGATATACAGAAATCTGTTTATTGATGTCTTCCGGGCCTTGGGGGTATCAATCACCGTTGCGGCTCGGATCGACCGCCCCTTCCGCACGCGTTATTTCACCCGGATCCCAAAGACGCCACTTCACAACAAACACATAAATCACGACGGGCGCAGGGCTGAGGATCCGGGCGATGCAGCAATTTTTAAATAAATCCGGAACGCATCCCTCACACAACGTGAGGGATTGAAATATCACAGGAAAATCACAGGCGCACAGGGTAAAAAACAAATATTTCACCAGCACTGGGGTGTGAAATTAAAAAAAAAATTGAATTGGTGTTGCATTGGTGGTTGATGCGGATGCAATTGATCCAGGTCCCGGAGTGTTCCGGTGTTTTATACCACCGGCAGTGGAGCGCGTAGGGTTCGTGCCTTGCCCACCCGCAGCAGTCTCCCCCTACGCTCTCAAGAGATGAGTCACAGAGTCTCACCTTGTGCACCTCCTAGTGTCGCCTGTGTCATACCCTTTTTTGGGTGCGTGGGTGAAAGTGCTCGAGGAAGGGCGCGCAATTACTTTTGGGGGTGTGTACCTGTGTGTCTCTTGTGCACTTACCGGAAGGGCGGGCGGTGTGCACGGGGGAGTCTCTCCTCACCTCTTCTGTCGTCTCTAACTTCTTTGCTACTCTGGCGTAGTGGACGTGTTGAAGTCCGCTGGGCGACTGACTGTGCCTCACGCCTTCGCCGTGGTGTCCGGACAAGAGGCGCTCCAATCCAGCCGAGCCTCCTCTCTCTAGGTCACTGCTATTGTCTTCGGCACCGGCTTTTACGTAACGTGCCGCACTCAGGACACGGCACAGTCTCTCACCAAATACCTGAAGAGCAAGGTCTCCTTCGGCGCACCCGCGCAATTCGGATCCACGACGTTTCGGGCTTTTCGGGGAACGGTCAGGGCTGCGCCCCGAAATCCGACCTCCGCGCCCCGGAATTGCCAAACTGCGTCGTGGAAAGTCATTTTCGGGTGGAGCCGCCGGTAAACGCCAAAAAAACGCACACAAATGCGTTCCATAGTCCGCTTAACCTTCGTCCGCTCCGATTGTAATTTATCGTGTTAATGACACTGCAGGAGACCGTTAAACCGCTCGGCCTGCTGCCAGTAACGCGCGATCCTTCAGTGCGATGTACGAAAATCATACGTGAAAATCCGCGAAAGTACTCCAGTGATACCTCAAAACCTACAAAAAGATCAGTGATGTGCTTTCCAAAAAAACAATAGTGAATTTAATTAAAGGATAACGTGCATTTTTTTGGTTTAATTACATTCCTAAGTCCTAAAAGTTAACTAATGGTCATTGACACAAAACTGATACAAGCAATACCAACCAGTGAAATTTGGAAAGAGAAAATTATATTACGAAAAATAATATTTCTTTCGCCAGTAAACTTTCTTTGTAACGCAAATTTTCAACAACAAAAAAAAATTTCAAACATCTGTACTCAAAATTTCCCAAATATATGAAGAGTTTACACACTCTAATAATCCAAAAATAAAATGAGAGTGACAATCATTACTATCAATCAGTACTATCACTAACAGTTACTATCAATAAGTAATATCCATCAGGATCATAACACTGTGAAATATACTACTAGTTGCATTGCAAATATTATCAAAAGTGAATATAAAAGCTGCAATTTGATGAACATTTAAAAACTCCTAATTTTCCAAGTTTACCAGAAATCAATATTCAGCCTATAGACTCAGAACACACAGAACGCAAGAATTAAGTTTAAGATAAAGAAACATAAAGTAAGCTAATTTAAACTCAAAACTCGAAAACAACTCAAAATTACTAAAAAAAAGTAGTTTTGTAGGTGACCAAAAATAGATATTCAGATTAGATTCTCTAAATATAAATAGTTTTGATGTTGCTTCTATTTCTAATGTAAATTTATGTAACTGTATTGAAAACATAAAATATATTATAAGATTATTAATAATATATATTAATATATTATTTATAAGAAATTGAAAGAAAGAAAATCATCAATCAATCATACAATGAAATCAACATATAAAAGCTCCGAAGTTTCCAAATTTACCAGAAATAAATGTTCATCATGCACTCAAAACTAGAAATTACTTTTAAAAAAGGGTAGTTTTTAGGGTGTCATAAAATAAATATCAGAAAATTTAAACTCAAGACTCAAAAAAAACCTCAAAATTATTTTAAAAATGGAGTAGATTGGTAGGTATCCTAAAATAAATATTCAGATTAGATTCTCTAAATATAAATAGTTTTGAAGTTGCTTCGATTTCTAATGCAAATTTATTAAAATTTAATGAAAACACAAAAATTGTAAGAAATTGGAAGAAAGAAAATCATCAATCAATATAACAATCAATACAACATATAAAAGCTCCGAAGTTTCCAAATTTAACAGAAATAAATGTTCATCATACACTCAAAAGTAAAAATTACTAAAAAAATGGGTAGTTTTGAGGGTGTCATAAAATAAATATTCGCTGAAAATTTAAACTCAAAACTCAAAAAGAATCAAAATAACTGAAAAAGAGTAGTTTTCAAGGTGTCATAAAATAAATATTCAGATTAGATGCTCTAAATATATAAACAGTTTTGAAGTTGCTTCTATTTGTATTGCAAATTTATGAAAATTTGATGAAAGTACAAAAATTGTAAGATATCGCTAGAAAGAAAATCATCAATCAATCAAACAATCAAATCAACATATAAAAGCTCCGAAGTTTCCAAATTTACCAGAAATATATGTTCATCATACACTCAAAACTTAAAATTACTTAAAAAAAGGGTAGTTTTGAGGGTGTCATAACATAAATATTCTCTGAAAATTTAAACTCAACACTGAAAAAGAATCAAAATTAGTAAAAAAGAGTAGTTTTCAGGGTGTCATAAAATAAATATTCAGATTAGAAGCTCTAAATATAAATAGTTTTGAAGTTGCTTCTATTTGTAATGCAAAATTTATGAAAAATTGATGAAAATACAAAAATGATATGAAATTGAAAGAAAGAAAATCATCATAACCGAATATTGGTACAATTTGAATTGAAATTAATGAAAAATTCAAAACTACTATAGTTTATTTTTAAGTTTCATAGTGAAAATAAGCTCAGAATATACTATTAGAGTTTATTTTGAAGTTTCATAGTGAAAACAAGCTCAATATTGATTTCACCCAAATTTGAGAATTTTGAAGTATTGATTTCTGTCGTTTTTCATCCAATTTGGTAAAAAAATATATTACAAGTAATGACATTTTTGAATACTTCTAGTTTCTAGTTAACTAAATACTACTAAAATTTCAAATTTGAATAATTTTTTGAATTATATTCTAAATTTGAGAAAAACGTACAAAAATTTGCAACAAAAATAACATGCTATAGAAGTGTAGAATTATCATAAGTATTATAGAATTATTATAGAATTCCAGAATTCACTTGAAGTAAATATTAAGATTGGATGTTCTATTGTAAAACAACTACAGCAAATTGTATCAAAATTCGATGAAAAATAAAAAATAACAAAAATTAGTGCTTAAAAAGTCCCAAATTTATTAAGAATCAGTCAAAAAAATGAAATGAGAATGATTGACTTTACTTGCATTATAAATTTTACCGAAAATCGTTATAAAAGTGATAATCAAATAAACATATAAAAACTCCGAAGTTTCCAAATTTACCAGAAATAAATGTTCATCTTACACTCTGAAAATTTAAACTTAAAACTCAAAAAACTCAAAATGTCTAAAGTAAATGTGATTTTTAGGGTGTCATAAAATAAATATTGTCTGAAAATTTAAACTGAAATTCAAAAAAAAACTCAAAGTTACCAAAAAAAAGAGTAGTTTTGAAGGTGTCATAAAATAAATATTCAGATTAGATGCTCTAAATATAAATAGTTTTGATGTTGGTTCTATTTTTAATGCAAATTTATGAAAAATTGATGAAAATACAAAAATTATAAGAAATTGAAAGAAAGAAAACATCATAACCGAAAATTGGTACAATTTGAATTGAAATTAATGAAAAATTCTAAACTACTTGAATTTGTATTCAAGTTTCGCAATCAAAACAAGCTCAAAATTAACTATTATAGTTTATTTTGAAATTTGAGAATTTTGGAGTATTTATTTCTGTTGTTTATGCAAGTAAAGACATTTTGAAACTTTTCATAGAATTTTGGTACTTACTAGCATTTTGGTTTGAATTGAAAGTAATGATTACTTCAAAAGTGAGGTGCCATACATAATGATATAGATCATCATTAACTAGTTACATTACAAATTTTACTAAAAATTTGTTATGAAACCAGCAATTGGCGTACTTTTCAAGACTCAGAGCCCCAAAATTCCAAAATTTACCTGAAATAAATATTCAGCTCTAAAATTTTTGAATAATCTCATAGTAAGTGTTTGAATTTGTCATTATTTTTAATACGAACATAACACTCTAAAAGTACAAAATAAATTCAGAGTTAATTTAAATTTGTCATTATTTTCAATTCAAATTGTACCTATATTCGACGAAAATTCGACTATATTCGATGAAAACCAAGAGATAAGATTTAAGAAATCAGTGCTTGAAAAATCTCAAATTTAATATACATAAATAATCTGCTTAAACACTATACAAAAAAAAATCTAAAATAAAATGAGATTAGAGAGCTATACATTATATTGTTGAGCCATTTGATTTTATTTAATGTATGCACTAATTAACTGACCTGACCTATGTAAAACATTCCTGTTTTAAAAATCAATAAAGCATTATTATTATTATATTATTATTATAGAGTGGTTGCAATTACTTTCATTACAAATTTGACCAAAATTCGTGAAAATAGCGAAAATTATACATGTATTTCAAGACTCAGTTCTCCAAAAATGCAAAATTTACCTCAAATAGATATTCAGCTTCTACAGTATAAAAATGCAAAATAAACTCTGAGAAGTTTTAATGTTGTCATTAGTTTCAACTCAGATTGTATCAAAGTTAGTAACAACTAGTAGTGTTCAAAGATTACTTATTACTTACAATATATTTTTTGCCCAATTTTATGAAAATCAAAGAAGGTGAAACAAATGCAGAAATAGATGCTCCAAAATATCCAAAGTTGTACCAAAGTTGATGAGAACTAGTAGTGTTCAAAGATTGCTTCTTACTTACAATATATTGTTTTACAAAATTAGACAAAAACAAAAAATGTGACAAAATTTGCAGAAATCGATGCTCCAAAATATCAAAATTTACCAAAATTCGCAATTCTCCTGTCAAAGTCCAGTCATGACTATGATTTCCCCCGACCGATTTTTTTGTGTTTATTTATTAGCATCAATGGCACTAATGGCACTAGTGCTAATAGCACTACTAATGATGGAAATCGTTATTATTTACTTGCACCAATCTATAAAATTAATGACGGATAATAACGAAAAAATCACCACCTATAAACGTGTTTAATTAAATTACATTTTAAATTCTCTCTATTTATAGGCAATTACTGAGCTGGCTTTATCCACTAATTAATTATTATTATATAAAATTACGAGCGTATCTAAAATTGTAGGAAACCTATTAGTTTTCAAGCGCATTAATTGCTTGTCTTCACTTTCACTGGCTGTAAATATAATAGCTACAAAATTCCAGTGATATTTTATAACGCATTAAATGGGTCTGATTGACTTTCACCCATTACAAACATAAATTTCAACTTTGCACATAAAATTTCAAGCAAAGAGATTTAATTAATAAACTTGTTCGACATATCGTTGCTTGGCATTGATAGTGATACAACTCCTAAAAAACAATTTTACTTTTATCGCAAAAAAGTGTACAACCATAATAATAAATAAGCATTTTTTTTTGTAACTTTGCAGTATTATTTATATGTGTTAAGTCACAATACAAAAGAAAAACAAAATACGTACAATAATAAATTAGTGACAACAGAATTACATACTTATTCATACAATTAATACAAAACTCAATAATGTATTTATGTACTAATTATTTTTACAATACTCAATAATTATTATATTCAAGGTCTGCGTTTGATACTTTCAGCAATTTAAAAACTTAAAACACTCCTTTTCTAAAGTTTAGAATTTTTGACTGTGCTACTAGCAATGCCAAACAGTTAGGTGTAAAATGTATGACATTCATAATAAATAAATCTAATTTTGAATTTCGGATTCTATAATTGCCTCCAAATGAACATGAATATAAATATTTCATAAGTGCGCTGTAAATGTAGATACTTATTGGTTGTGGGCGATTAAAACTATATTGTTGCACGTTTTGGCCTTGACGGACGTAAATTTGTTCTCGCACTTTATTTAATCACAATAAATTTGTGGAGCCTGATGGCTCTAATAACTCGAATAGCGGCAATAAAACGGTAAATCACGCAGCACATTTACGGCACGCAATAAATTTCTCAAACAAACCGCACACAGTGCCGCAAAAAAACACGCTAATTTCCATTGAGTGATCAAGACGTGCGCACTTTTTCCGATCGGGTTTCGCCCAAACGAATTCGAGCTGTCGAAATGCTCCGCCATGCGTCAAATGAGCTTTTTTGCCCGCTAATTACTTTTATTACGCTGCAATTACGTGGCTCGGAATGCTGGTTATTGTCTTTATCGGGCCTGTGTAGGTGTGCATGATTCATCTTGCATGCATGTTTAACATTCAGCGCGTCTTCGGGCGCGCTCAACCTCGACGTGAATTATTACGCGGGCGTGAAGTGCGTAATCTCGGAATTACGCACAGAGTGTGTATGATTGTATGCGCGTGCATAAGTGTGTGTGGTTTGTATGGGCCTGAATAGCCTGTTTGCGTGTTTTGCAAGTTTAATTTATTTTTCTTCCACTCGTAAAAGTTATGCGGATAATAATAGTTAAGTTAAATTAATTTGCATCGAATTACAATAAATAATACTCGCGAGTTGTGGAAACTTGTATACGATTATCATTGTTTTGTGCATTCATTACGCTCGCTATGGATGTGCTATGTGAACGTTTTTGGATTACAAAATAATTTATGTATATTTGTAGGTGTATTCAGCAATTACACAAGTTTGGTCATTGATTAAAATCTCTTTCATTAAAAAAATTATGCGGTGTAAAATACAATAGCCGTGTCCTCAATATGATGTGCATAAATTCGATTCCGAGTCCAAGTTCATGGACGATATTAATTACATCTTTCATCGTACACCTAAAATCGTTTATAATGATGCTGTTCTTACAAGAAACTGTTTCTTGTTGTTTTCTTGCTAGATAGTTAAAAAAGTTACACTGATTGTGGATTGAGGGAGAGAACAGTTTGTTAATCCTTAAATCATTTGCAAAGCTTGTGAGATTTTGTTGGTTATGGAATATAGATTTTTTTAAGGGGTAAATTAATATTGCTTTGTTCTCAGAAATGGCAAAAAACACAGAAAACTGAAAATTTCGAGAATATTTTGTCTTCTGAGTAGTCTTTATATCATTATAACATTATAACATAATAATATATGTGCCATTTAATCGAAAATCTTGTAAATCTTTTAAAAACAATATATTTGATACAACTTTTGACATTTAATTTTTAACTGATTATGATATTTACAATTACATGCAAAGTTTTGTAAATGTTTTGGTATTTTAATCAAAACAACGTTGATATTTTTGCCATTTCATCATTTTTGGCATTGCAATACAAACTTGTTAAAATATGTGCAATGATATCAGCATATCATTGAAATTTTAGTCAATTCGTCATTTTTGCAATTTCATCCAACATTTAATAAACTCGTTGGCATCTTAGTCAAAATTACAGGGACGCTTTCGAAATTTCTTCTTTTTTGGCATTTTATTTATAACAATCGACACTATAACATTAAAATATGTGCCTGTTTCTTTGGCAAATTTTTGGTATTTTAATCAAAATATCACTGATTTTTGGTTATGTCATCGGTGTTGTCATTTCATCTTAAATTTCATGTACCTGCTAGTATTTTAGTCAAAAATACATTGCTTTTTTCGTCATTTCAACATTTTTGACATTTCATTAAATAGGACTGACACTACATTATAACATATTAACATATATGCCATTTCATCGAAAATCACGGTATTTTAATCAAAATATCATTAATATTTTTATCATTTCATAAGTTTTGCCAAAAATTTAATAAATCTGTAAGTACTTTAGTCAAAATATCATTCTTGTCTCATTTCAACGTGTTTAACATTTTATTTAAAAAGACTGATATTATGACACTATAATATGTGCTATTTCATTCATTCACAATTTCGTAAATCTTTTTGTATTTAAAACTAAATTTCATCGATATTTTGACAAAAAACCTGTTGATAATTTAGTCGAAATTATAATGCTGTTTTCGTCATTTCAACATTTTCGACTTTCTATTTAAACACTGACATTTAAAACTGACACTTAAACTGACATTTTAACCAAAATTTTAGTATTTTAATCAAAATATCATTTATTATTTAGTCAGTTAATAATTTTGACATTTCATCTCAAATTTAATAATCTACATGTTTATTTAAAAAGACTGTCATTATGTCATTAAAATGTGTGCTATTTCAATGAAAATTTCGTAAATCTTTTGATATTTTGATTAAAATATCAGTGATATTTTAGTCATGTAATAAATTTTGCAATATCATCTAATATTTAATAAATCTATTGGAATTTTAGTCAAAAATGCATTGATTTCTACATATTTGACAATTTATTTCAAAATACAGTCATTATGACATTAAAATATGTGCCTATTCATTGAAAATTTCGTAAATCTGTTGATAATTTAATTAAAATATCAGTGATATTTTAGTAATTTCATAATTGTTCCTAATTCATCTCAAGTTTGATAAATCTGTTGGTATTTTAGTCAAAATAATATTGATGTGTCCAACATTTACACATGTATGACTTTTTTTCATTATGCCATTAAAATATGTGCCATTTTCGTGAAATTTTCGTAAATCTTTTGGTATTTTAAGCAAAATTTCATTGAAACTTTGGTCATTTCATAAGTTTTGCTATTTCATCTAAAATTTTATAAACCTGTTAGTATTTTAATCAAAAATACATTGCTGTTTTCGTCATTTCAACATTTTTGACATTTTTTATATTATTGTCAAAAATTAGTTTTCTTTTAATCGTCGATTTAATATAGAGAATATTAGAAATTAAACTAATGGCTTTATAATTGGATCGTTGAGAACTGATGATTTTTTTATTGGATTTTTATAATGTTTTTAAATTTCAAACTTTGAAGGCGGATATCTCTGGAATCACTGAGGATACAGACCTGGAAGTGGGCTGCTTGAAATCAGGAGACTATATTTAATCTGTGCCCCAAAAGTCCCCAGCAGAAATTTTAAAATTCACAAAAATTACGATATTTTTCGTTAGACGATTTGATCGGAAAATCGTAATTTTTACACTTTCCATCCTCGCTGATTGTGCCTCGCAAGTGGCACAATGGGCAGAAGAAACATACCACTTGTTGGGGATATAGCCCCATGTGTAGTGCCCATTTTGAGTTTTATGAGATTTTCATGCTCCCATAACTCATCTACTTGACACAATGGGCAGAAAAAACATACCAGTTGTTGGGGAAGTAGCCCCATGTGTGGTGCCCATTTTGAGTTTGCTGAGATTTGCCTGCTCCCATAATTCATCCACTTGGCACAATGGACAGAAGAAACATACCACTGGTTGGGGAAGTAGCCCCATATGTGGTGCCCATTTTGATTTTTCTGAGATTTGCATGCTCCCATAATTCATTCACGTAGCACAATGGACAGAAGAAACATACCACTTGTTGGGGATATAGCCCCATGTGTGGTGCCCATTTTGAGTGTTCTGAGATTTGCATACTCCCATAATTCAGCCATATGGCACAATGGACAGAAGAAACATTCCAGTTGTTTGGCAAGTAGCCCCATGTGTGGTGCCCATTTTGAGTTTTCTGATATTTGCCTGCTGCCATAATTCATGCACTTGGCACAATGGACAGAAGAAACATACCAGTTGTTGGGGAAGTAGAACCAAGTTTGGTGCCCATATTGAGTTTTCTGAGATTTTCATGCTCCCATAACTCATCCATTTGGCACAATGGACAGAAGAAACATACCACTTGTTGGGGAAGTAGCCCCATGTGTGGTGCCCATTTTGAGTTTTCTGAGATTTTCATGTTCCCATAATTCATGCCCTTGGCACAATGGACAGAAGAAAGATACCAGTTGTTGGGGAAGTAGCCCCATGTTTGGTGCCCATTTTAAGTTTTCTGATGTTTTCATACTCCCATAATTCATCCACTTGGCACAATGGACAGAAGATACATTCCAGTTATTGGGGAAGTAGCCCCATGTATGGTTCCCATTTTGATTTTTCTGAGTTTTTCATGCTCCCATAATTCATCCAAAATGGACAGAAGCAACATACCTCTTGTTGGGGAAGTACCCCATGTGTGGTGCCCATTTTGAGTTTTCTGAGATTTTCATGCTCCCATAATTCATCCATTTGGCACAATGGGCAGAAAAAATATTCCAGTTGTTGGGGAAGTAGCCCCATGTGTGGTGCCCATTTTGAGTCTTTTGAGATTTTCTTGCCCCATGTGTGGTGCCCATTTTGAGTCTTTTGAGATTTTCTTGCCCCCATAATTCATCCACTTGGCACAATGGACAGAAGAAACATACCACTTGTTGGGGAAGTAGCCCCATGTATGGTGCCCATTTTGATTTTTCTGAGATTTGCATGCTCCCATAATTCATCCACTTGGCACAATGGACAGAAGAAACATACCAGTTGTTGGGGAAGTAGCCCCAAGTTTGGTGCCCATTGTCAGTTTTCTGACATTTGCCTGCTCCCACAATTCATCGAGCTACTTTTTTAAAAAACATATTTTTTTTATTTTTATTATATTTGAAACAAATATTTTTAAAGATTTTTTTGCACGTTTTAAGGCTCCTCAAACATAGCCCAATAGGAAGTAGCCCAATGTGTGGTGCCAATTTTAAGTTTCCCGCGAATTCCACTAACAATCATTCTTATAGATTTTACTTTTTTTTGTGGAATCAGTCTATCAGTAATCAAGAAGCATATTTTTTTTATTTATCAATTCAACTGATATTCCCTTTTATGGGATATATAATTACGATATATTAAATATGAAAGATATAGTGTTCTTTTTTTGTTTCCCGAAAATTTGCAAAAGTACACTTAGAGGGTTTCTGAAATTATTTTCTTTAATTCTGAAACGATTACATTCATTGAGCTACCTTTTTGAAACAAATATATAATTTTTAAGAATTTTTTGCACGTCCCAAGGCCTGTCCTCAAACTGATTAACTATTGGCATGGTAATTATAAACCAAATGGGTCAACATTTTGGTTTCTAATTACAATGTCAATAGTACGATTTTGGAAAAACCTTGGAACGTGTGAAAAACTCTGGAAAAATGATACATTTTTCAAAATTTCAAATTGTATAAAATAAAATTGCGGAAAGACCGCAGATTGATACTCAATAAAATATTCTCATTACTACTAAACTTTTTGAGTATAATATAAAGTCTGACCTGCCCACTGACATTTTAAATGGCCGCAGTATATTGACTTCAAAAATTTCAAATAATTTTGCCCAATTATACGAATATTTCAAATGTTGCACAAAAATACACTGGTAAAAATGGTACATTTTGCGGATATGTACAGTGGTACACTGGTAAAAGTGTACCACTGATACTTTGAATTGGAGTATATTTTACTTATTATATAAAAAAAATGTAAACTAGCTGAACTGAAAAAAAATTATTCGTTACTCTTTTTAAATACATGGAAACAATTTCACATCGTGTAAATGCACCAGTGTACAGTGGTACACTTGTACTATATTTGTATATAGTAAATGTACTATATTTGGTAATACTGTTACTTGTTTAGTAATACAATAAATATTACTTATTAGTAATAAATTGATTAGTAATAGTAATACTGTAACACTGTTTAGTAATAGTTTGATAATTCCACTGTAGGAAAATGTATAATGGCAAAATGTACATTGACTAATGTGAAAACGAATGCTTATAAAAACGTACAAGTTTTTCTGTACGACAAACGTGTGAATTAATTGCAGTGATGAACACCTCTCGAAGAACTTGGGTGTTAATTACACAGCAATTATAACTCCAGCACTACTAAAACTGGAGTGAAATGTGCATTACTTAATGTGCTTTCTCTTCAAATTTTATTCACAGCGCCAATTACCGAAACTCCGAAATGTATCGAAAAACAAAGTTTTAATTATCTATCATACACTTTCAAATGGCACAAAAACGACCAGATTTTTACACGCTATTAATAATTGTGTAATATCAAAGCATAAATTGCATTAAAAAAAGTATGAATATGCAGGAAGTGATTAGTATTACTCTGAAAAATTAAATATATATTTATAATAAAATTATCTGCGGAAATGATTATTATAAATGATTATAAATGAGTATTAAGCACTCTTATAACTATTACAGTAGTAATATTAATAAAGTATTAATAAAAATAATAATCACTTCCAGTGCTAGTGTACTACATTGGGTGTGATAATTTATCAAATACTATTACCTACTATTACTATTATAATAAATTTATTATCAAAAATGTTAACAAACATGGATGGATAACATTTTCTCAAAATCCAGGTCGTATCTGTGTACATACTATTATTACATTTACACTATTATTATCATTTACTACTATTACTATCATTAGTATTTACGATTATTACTTATATTACTGTTGTAGATCTTTACTACTATTACTATTTCTATTACTATTGTTTAGTACTTTGGTTGGGTGGTTTATTTATTATTTGCATATTGTTTGTTCGGATAAATTTCGACTTTTTTTGCGCCTATGGTCGGCCAATTGTCGGGATTGTCGGGATCATTAGTATTTATTATTATTACAATTATTGCTGTTGCTGATATTTGGTTTTGAAGATATTTAACTTAAAAGAAAAACATATACCAGGACTCTACACTCTACACTTTCCTTCAATGTAATTTTATTGTTCTGCTTTATTGAAATTGATATAGGTACTTTTGCTATTATTGCTTTTGTAGATCTCAAATCTTCTAAAATCTAAAATCTAAAATCTCTAAAATAATTTATAGTAAAATATAATTTTAATTTCAAAGAGAAAAGTAGAATCGATCTTCTGAAAGCATTTTCTTGAAAAATGATTAAACTTAACATATGTCAAATTTCGTTGCTAGAATACTCGAATATTACTCGAAAAGTATATCGATCTTCTAAAAACGTTTTCTTGAAAAGTTATGATTCATGTATGTAGATAAGTTGAGCTTCATAACTTATGAAACTCAACTTATCTATATACACCCTACGTATTTTTTATTTTTTTATTTTGCATGTTCAGTTATAGCTGATCTGATTTGATTTTGAATTTTGACAGTGACATCGTTATGAATGACATTTTCATGTGAAAACTTATGAGAAAAGTTTATCGATCTTCCTTTAACATTTCTTAAAAAAATATTAGACATATCTATAGCCCACATATTTATATTTTTTATTTTGCTTGTTCATTTATGGCTTTGATGTGATTTGATTTTATGTATCCATGCATGCTTCTGGGAGCGCCAGAATTCCAAGCAGGCCATAAAACTCTTCCCAAAATCGCGGGGACGAACCTTTACCGTCCTCGTTACGTTTCGTAAACTGCGCGTTGATTTATCTCCGCCGCCAATAACCGCCGAATTTACGAGCGCTTTTATTGCGTTTTTTTCCATAAACATCGCCCCGAAGAAATCTTCATATTCATAACGCCGTGGGTCGTTTGCGAAACACACTGGAAAGCGTGTAAGCACTCGAATCGCCGTCATCAATGAAGTCAGCTCATTCATTGAGCGCAAAAAATTAACTAGGATGTGAGGTATTATCTGGTGAGCAGCTTCAAGGCTGAGAACTCAAGCGCTGTTTAGTGAATTACGTATTGTTTCGTGTTTTTTGTGCGGCTTTACAGTCCGTGAGTGTTTAGTGCAGAGATTTGTTGAAAAAAATCGGTGAAGTGTTTTAAGTAGGATCGTTTACTTAGATTAGGAGATAATTTATACAAGCGTTTACGTTAGCCTTGTAATTCATTCAAGTAGCAGCTGCATATCATCCCAATAAACACAAATTTCTGGACGAGTAGCGGCCAAGATTGTTTTAATATCTTTTTTACTCTATTTCTTTGTTCTTTGTATCTTAGTCTTGTGCTGTTCTCTTTCCTAGGATTTTTTTCCATAATTGCTTCTTGGTTCTAACTTTGTTTTGTATCTCCAGGGGCGGATGGGACTAGTAAAACCGGCGCAGGAAATACAGTCACCGGCGCAATACATAAAATGATTATAAAAGTTGAAAGAATCAGAAAGAATCAGTGCTCAAATGTCAGTTTTAAGAGATTATAATGAAAAGAAGTAAAAGCCCCTGCAATTTTTTTCTTCAATTAAAAAACCAAATGTATTACAGAAGTAAATAACCAAAAACATAAAAAAATATATATTATTTTTACTTTAAAACAATAACTTTTTTGATAGAAGAGAATTGGAATTACCTAACGCGGTTATAATTTCTTTATTATTTAGTTCATTCAAATTATTTTTCTCATAACTCATGAACATAAGAGCTTCAAGGCGAGTGTGAGATATCGTCGATCATAATCTATTTCTACATATTTTAGCGTTAAGAAATATATTTTGCAGGAAACTTGAGATATCGGAAGAGTTCTAAATACGCTAGACTAGAGTATAAGTATTGGGTATAAGATGGAGTACACTTCTCGAAATAAATTGTATTTAAAAATAACGTAGTTACAACTAGTAGCACAGTTTTGCAACTTCTACATGTTAGTATTTCTTCATTTGTTTTGCCACATGCTTACACATGCTTGCTAAATTCTTCTGTATGTTCTGCTATAAAGTCTATCTGCAGATTTTGGTCTACTATTAACATATCACAAATATTTTATTCCAATAAATCAGAAATGTCAAATCAAAAGTTCTTCTATTAAATTTTCGAATGTTACATTACGATTTTTGTTTGTAATTTATTAGTTAAAGTCTTCAATATAGAGAGAAGTCGATCTTTTTTGGAATATTTGGTTTAATTTCATCCAAATTTTGTGGATCTAATACAGATAGATCTTTACCAACATCAAAGGTATTTTGGAATCGTTTTATCATAGACTTGATTACGGTATCTATTATTACATTCAATTTTTCAAACATACATTTGTCATGTTAATCGTCTAATGTTTCATCTCCACGTTTTTCTCCATTCTTTCGGCATACGAATTACTTTTTTCTTCGCAGTTCATTGAATATTCTCTCAAATGTCATTTTAGAATTATGTACTGTATGTTTCATTATGTACTAATTTTTCTTCCGCCCATACTGCGAATTAGTCTGAAAGATATTTTACTGAGTCGCAATTCTTTGAAACTTCTATATTTTTGCACTTTTGCACTTTACGCCATCTGTGTAGATTTGTAGCAATGGTATTTGTAAATCAAGGGCTACGGGAAAAACGATCAGAGTCCATTTTGGTCGTTTTCCAGAAAACTAAATTGAAAGTTTCAAGTCTAATAAAGGACAGAAATGAAGAATGAAAAAACTAACTGATTATAATTGATCTACTTTGATAAGGTGTGAATTAGAATATTGAGCAAAAATATGAAATACACATAAGTAAAATTATCAAAACAATATATTTTTATTAACAAGTTTTGGGCTCTGATCGTTTTCAACAGAATTTTTAGATTTTTTATGTAGGGTACAGTACAGTATAGGTATGTACATGCAAACAATATATTTTCAAATGAAATACAAATTTTTGATAAAATATTATTATGATTCTCTATTATTGTCCATTAGGGGGTCGTCTATAAATGATTCTTCTTCATCTAGATCTCTGATCGTTTTAAGTCAATCATATTGTATTTCTTCGTTTTTGAAGCGAACGGTGATCGTTTTTTACTGTTTTGCTTCACGTGTCGAAACTACTTTTCCCATACTACAACATGGCACCATCAGCTCGATTTCAATAAAAATGGAATCAAAATGTAATCAAAATGAAGAAATAGAAATCATTCCTCCCCGTAGCCCTTCAAATATTTTGATCGTGGTCCAGTAATGTAGAATCTTTTGAAAAATATAGTTGCTGTTAAAATTACTTCGTATTTTAAATATTGTCTGTGAAACTTTTTGCCATTGCCCTCACATTTCTGTTCATCTTTTTGGGTTTCTCTATTGTTTCTATATCACCAATTTTACTTCTACATTCAAAGGTGACTTAACATTCCGTATTTGCCGAAAATTTTTTAAAGTGCAATTCTTCAGCCCACCAACTACATTCTTTCTTGTTTCTCAAATGGAGATTAACCTTTTCTTCGGTTGGTTTTGAAGAACATATTTAAAAATGAACGAGCGTTGGTCTATTGTACACATTTTGAGTGGTACTAGTCTAGTCTACTGCTAGTGAATACATTTCAGCAGTATTTATTTTTTCTGCTACTATTTTAATTTTTTTTAATTTTTTTTAATTTAAATCTTATTATTAGATTTCGTAATAATTTAATTAACTGTAGTATCTGACAGAAACGAAACAAATGCACCAGATCTAATTTAAATATTTTATGTAAGGCCCATTAAAATTTGCCCAAAATTTTGCTATGTAGATTTCAAGTAGCACGATTCAAACTCTTGGCCTGTATCACGTCTTCCAAGAAGTTTATTAATATTTATTATTCTATCAATCATTTGTCTATTATATAACATTTTTCTCTTTGACTTGTAACTGTTCAGACCATTATAATTTATCAATACGATTTGAACTATAAATTATTTTGAAACAAATATAATACATATTTGTTGTCGCGTTTGTGTAAATTGCGTATAGTGGTAGTAGTGAAGATTCAACAGAAAATAATGAGTTTGTTGCGCCGGCGCCTTACAACTATTTGCGACCGGCGCACCGGGAAATTTCCTGGCTTCCCGCCGGCCTCATCCGCCTCTGTGTATCTCTTCTGTCCACCATCGAGTTTCTATTGGTTTTTGTTATTCCACAGGTTTCTATTGTTGCCTCTTCGATGAAAAATATAACAAATTGAATTGTCAAAACAAACATCAAAAACAACATCAAACTCAATACTAGGTATTTTATTATTGAAATTTTTATAACAAACAAAGAAATTGTTGACCATACTCTCATCAACGTCTAAAAAGTGGACTACGCCTATAAGATACGATACCTAAAGAAAAAATAACAAAATCTAGTTTTGCAGTGATTTTGAAAACAATCGTATCATCATATAAAATCATATTTTCGTTTTTTCGAAAAGTCCCTAATAATTGTCCAGAGAAATATTATGAAACTTATCATGAATTTCTTCGCTTTGATTACGACAGTACAAATTGCTACCTCTCACCTGTTACAAAAATACCTTATCTTAAATATTCCGCAAAAAGATTTGATTCCCCGAGTTTGGCAAAATCTCACTCGCTACTCATTACATCACGGATCGGAGTAATTAATGAGGAAACTTATACATTGCAATCTTAGGCAGTTAATTGGTTACTCGTGGCCATTGTTTTCACGCTGGGGGGTGTTAATTAATTAACGAGAGTTGCGCGACTTTGGGGTGGAAAATTTCGCGGCCGCCAGTATTTAATTGACGCAATTTGGGGCGAGTTACGCGGGAACTTATTAACTCCCCCCCCCCACCATTTTCGGGGGGCGCATTTCTTCCAACTTCAACTTTAAGATACATTTCTCAGGCAATTCTTTCGCCATCAATTAATAATTCCAAGCCCAAAATTAATTACTTTGCACGAGACAAAAAGGATAATTCTTTGATGAAAGTTATTCAGAGATTTTCGCCTATGTAGGACATAAATAACTTGGGTGCACGTATATATCATAAATTGACAATAATACACACATTTCTTTCTCATAAATATTAAAATTATACTTGATCTGTAGATGTTGTATATATTTGTATCTATGTACGAGACATATATACTATTTTGCACGAGACAAAAGGGATAATTCTTTGATGAAAGTTATTCAGAAATTTACGAATATGTAGGACGTAAATATGTAACTTGTGTGCACGGATATATCATAAATTTATAATACTACACAATTTTCTGAAATCATGGATATTAAAATTATATTTGAACTGTACATATTGTATACATTTGTATATACACTTCTGGACAAAATTAAGGGACCACCAAATATACTTAAAATAACTTTTCCTATTTATAAGTTGTTTTCAATAGATATTATGTCATAAATTGACGTTTATTAAACACTATAATTTGTTAGGAAACACTTGCATTTATATATTTATTTGGTTCATTAAATGTTGTTATCTGGTTTTATATTTATTTTTAATTTTACTAGTGGTCCCTTAATTTTATCCAGAAGTGTATGAGTCAAATAAATATTATAATGTTTTCAATAGATATTTCGCATGTCATAAATTGACGTTTATTAAACACTATTATTATTTGTTAGGATACACTTGCATTTATATATTTATTCGGTTCATTAAATGTCGTTATCTGGTTTTATTTTCATTTTTAATTTTACTAGTGGTCCCTTAATTTTATCCAGAAGTGTATGTGTCAAATAAATACTAAAAAAATCCTTGAAAAAAAACGTTTCTTTAGAGCCCATCTATCTCTTTATTGCCCGTGGGCTATAAAGGTACGTCAAACCATCATATCATACCTAATGCAGAGAGTTTAAACACATTATGTCTCACCATTTAAAATGCCCAAATATTCGGCTCAAAGAAGTTAAAAATTAAAAGAAATCCACCCACAATTATGTGCATAAATTTAAAAATAAATCCTCGAAAAAAAAAAACCGTTTCTTTATAGCCCCATCGATCTCTTTATTGCCCGTAGGCTATAAAGGTATGTCAAACCATCATATCACACCTAATACAGAGAGTTTAAACACATGCTTATGTCTTACCATTTAAAATTCCCAAATATTCGGCTCAAAAAAGTTTAAAGTTTAAAGAAATCCACCCACAATTATGTGGTATATCAGTGTAGGAAGTTGCGCCGACTTCCTTGAAGTACAATTGAGTTGCTATCGTTCACAATTGCAGAGGTTAACCGCCGATATGGGCTATTGCATTGTTTCTAATTACATAAATCGCGGCTTAAAGAGAAAAAATACGTCTGCCGAGTAATGAGTTGTGAAACCGAGAGTCGCAACCGCGCTGATGTAATTGTTAATCAATTTTTGGTACAATACTTGGGCGACTTTTTGCGTTCTAATTCGGTTTTAAGGTTTTTTGCGCCAAAATTATTGCGTGCTCGTTTAATCGCATAAGGAATGTTTGAGTTGCAACTGATTTGAGAAACTGCATTCAGTTTGACTACTCATAACATATGTTTTGTTTTTTTTAACACACATAATAATGACACTAATAACATTAATAGCATTAACAATGACAGTATCAATAATAATATTTAAAGACCGGATAAATAAGTGAAAAAATATTTTAAAACGCATTATGCATACAAAAATAATACATTAAAAAAACGCTAACATACAAAACAAAGCACTAACATACACAAAAAAAGCACTAACATACACAAAAAGAGCACTAATATACACAAAAAGAGCACTAACATACAGAAAAACGCACTAATATACACAAAAAAGTAGTATCACACACAAAAAAAGCACTAACATACACAGAAAAAGCACTAACATACACAAAAAAAGCACTAACATACACAAAAAAAACACTAACATACAGAAAAACGCACTAACATACACAAAAAAAGTAGTAACACATACAAAAAGGCACTAACATAGACAGAAAAAGCACTAACATACACAAAAAAAGCACTAACATACACAAAAAATACAGACAATACAACAGACACAAATACAGAAAGAAGGATAATATGACATAAAAAAGCACGAAAATTTTGCAAAAACGCAACCCAAATTTAGAAAATTGGTTTTG
Organism: Othius punctulatus; assembly: GCA_951805005.1. Classification (NCBI taxonomy): domain Eukaryota; kingdom Metazoa; phylum Arthropoda; class Insecta; order Coleoptera; family Staphylinidae; genus Othius; species Othius punctulatus. Next base: position 77,636,122 of record OX638142.1, read on the forward strand.
TAAAAGTAAAATAATCCTGATTTATATTTTACTTCCGTCAGATACTTCATCTGAATATTTAAATAATGCGTTAATGCTTGAAATATCTACAAAAATCATAACGTTTAGAAATACTGTCTCTAATAATAATAATAATAATAATAATAATATTGTGGTCTCTAAGCTGTTATTTTTCAAAATATGTGCGCCTTGCAAGGGAGTAAAGGTCTTAAATGCCAGATGTCCTCTAGCGCATAGATTTTCATGATATTTGGCACATTGTTCCGCATATTGTTAATTCATACATATTTCGAAAACATAGTGACAATTATAGAAAAAAAAAACAGAAAAGTCATAGTCATAATTTATGAAAACCCAACGAAATATATAACTCGTAATTTATGGACAAAACCTTAAACTTAATAAAACTTTAATGCAACTTAACACCAATAAATACTACTACTTGAAAATTTTATAAACAAATCCTAAATAGTTTGAAGATACGTCAGAAATTATAGAAAATGATGGTCAAGGAATTTCCGTAAATATTTCGAAAAACCACTTTAAACAAGTGCCTCAAAGTAGTTAACTGTTGCTCAATTATATAAATAACCTTATAAATATCAGTTGCTCTACAAGATTTTTATAGTTTTTAGTATTTTTGTAAGTATTCTGGCAGTCCCGTTTTTTATGTGCTTAGTTAGGAAATATTTCGAAAAAACACATAGAATTTCAACAAAATTAATGAAATTCCATTCAAGGATGCATATTTTCATAGTTTTCGGAATTTTCTTTAATGAAACCTCGACAAAATTTTCTTACAAATTTTGAGAAATATTACACATATGAAGGAAATCTCAGGATATTTACTAAAGTTTCAAATTATGCAAAAAAGTCTGAGCAAATTATGTAGCATTTTCAGAAACTTGTCGGCATATTTTTAAAATCAGTTTTTAGTACGTTTATGCAATTTTCTTGAGTATGTGCAATTTCGCAGAACTTTCCCAAAAATTGCTAAAAAAACTATGGTAATCTTCAATTGATTTTTTAGAAATTTCATTAACAAATAGGCAGTTTCTGAAATATTTTCCAAATATTTAAGAATGTATGGAACTTATTATACTTATGGAAATATTCACAGCCAATAAGAGAGGAAATATCACCAATCCGTCTTTCTTATTGGCTGCGAAAATTGTCAAGGGTACCTAGAGCTGAAATTTAAATTATCATTCGGTTAATTTATCAACTTATACATGCCTTTGCAAAACAAAATGTATTTTTGAGCTGCAACTTTTTACTGCGAAAATTTTCAATGATCTAGAGCTGAGCTGGGGCTGAGCTAGAGCTGAGCTGAGAGCGCTGAGAGAGAGAACTAGAGCTGAAATTTAAATGATCACTCGGTACATTTCGCATCTAATACATGTCTTTGCAAAACAAAAAAGTATTTGTGACTTGTAAGTTTTACAAGCTCCAAATCATCGATCAAACTAAAAGTACTGCTAAAAAAAATGCACGAAGTCTTTATGAACCAATAATGTCTCCTTTATATTCTGTGCAGTGTATAGTTCCAATTTACATCACGACTATTTACTTATATAAATCTCCGTTTGGGCAATCCGAATCGATCCACTCTCGGAATACGAATTATCCTCGAAGCAATGCCCGAATCTGGCCGGGCACGACTGGAACCGAGGAAAAAATCAGAGCATTGCCAATCGCCGTTGATACGGATCGTGAAAGTTTGCGGAGGGTATCGATTCTGGGCATGAACCCGCGACCTCCGCGCCTCGGCGTCCAAACTTTTCTGCAATTGCGCAAATGGCCATAGCGTATTACCACATTGATATCCAGAGTAACACGAAATTGCATAAAATGGGTTGATTTATGGGCGCCTCCAAATCGTAGTGAATAAATATTTGATAATATTAGGAGTCGTGATTTTTTTATTGTTTATGGACGTTTTGTGCATTGTGTTGTAATGTGGAATAACGAAATACGGTATTTGCAGTAGATGGAATGATAGTATTGGAAAGGAAACGTTCTGAATGTTTTTACGTGCAACAATTTGATGGCATGAACGTATAAACGCGCTGTTAGTTTATTTCTCGTAAAGGCAGAAAAATATAATGCACGATATTTTAAACAACGTCAAAATATATTATTCCAACGACAAAATATTTGTACAAACTACAAACATGTAACATACTATTTATTTGTCTCACTGAAATTTCTGAAAATTTGTCTAATGAATACGTAAAAAAAGTTATGCTTGATTTGGATACAGTATGCCTGAAGATATATCCTCTGAAAATTTGACGAATATAATGAAGTAAATAAGTGAGAAAATTGAACACATAACTTTCCCAGTTTACAGGTATTGCTAGACCTGTCAATGTAAGTTCTGAAAATTTGTCTAATGGATATTTGAAAAATTTTATGACAGATTTGGATACAGTATGCCTGAAGATATATCCTCTGAAAATTTGACAAAGGTTATGAAGTAAATAAGTGGGAAAATCGAACATATAACTTTTCCAGTTGATAGGTATCTCTATATCTGTCACTAAAATTTCTGAAACTTTGCCTATTGAATATTTTGAAAATATTATGCCAGATTTGGATACAAGAATTACACTAAAAATATATTTAATTTCAAATTTACATATAGTTGTTGAAAGTGTATCTTTCTACCCAAAGCTACCCAGTTTTCATTTCGGCATCTCAACCGGGCAAATTTGTATTGTGAAAGTGCATCGCGTTATCTTCCGAATTCAGCCCCCCAAAAGAATGGCCGTCCGATCGATCCCCTTTCCATTACATTACCTTGGCCCGAGCCACTTGAAGTTAATTCGAATTATTCCCGTCGAAAACTTTTTTATTACCCCATTTCCCGTATCCAAATGCCGCGTCTCCTACTTAAAAAAGTAATAAAAGAACTCGCGATCGCCGCCGCCCTCGCCGCCCCCGCAAGAAGCCCTGCGCCTCTGCAGCGATCCGATCGCAATTAATCTCATCATTACAGCGCGTAACGGCGCTATTTTCAGAAAACGCCACTTTGAAACTACGCACGAGTCGCAAGATAAGGGGGAATGGGAAGTTGGAGTTTTTTTTATTTAAGGTGTCGATGATCTTGTGACCTATCAATATTAAGCTCTTCATTATGAACGTTATCAAGACCAGATAAAAGAATCTATTATCAATTTGTTTAAATGTGTGCAGTTCAGTTAATTATATGTGAAACATTTATATTCCATGGGAAATTGGACAACATTTACTGTTTTACAATTTTACAACCCTTACAATTGGATAACCCCCAAAATATGAAGTTTAAACTTTGATAATTTATCAACTTATATTAAGTTTTTTTTAATGTTTGTTTACGTTTAGAATTATTTGTTTTTTAGTGTAGCTAAGCATTAGTGTAGCTAAGTAACTTTGAAATAAAACTTAAATGAGATAAAGTTATGGATTCAATTTAAAACAAGGAAAATGGGAATTTTCGTTTAATCTTAAAAGACTAATATGAAAATTAATTTATAGAGTTTCGCATCGTAGGTGCCTTTCATTAGTATAAAATCCGTAAATTCATTCAAAAATCTGGTTAGTCAGATGTGTAACTGGTAAATCAGAGGCTTAACTAATTAGCCTGCCTACTTTTATAAATCTATTAAATTTTCTTCATCAAAATCCAACTTCTTGTTAGACATTTGGTGATATGCTTGCAGATAATTTTCTACCTGATTTCGCTTAGTGCTTTTACAAATCGTTAAATAAAAAGTGTATTTTCCCAGCTTCATCCGTGAGCACATTAATTTTATCTCGTTATAAAATGCGCCGTAACTCTTAATCCTCGCGATCCTCTCCGTGACCCTTCTCGGAGAAATTTCCCAGTTGCACGCGAAAGTCATCCGATTTTTACCCGTCCTAACGAGGAAGCGCCTCGCTTTCCAATCGAAATCGCCTCTTCCTCGTCGATCCTAGTCTTCCTGTTCGCAAAGGTCGCGAGTGAACGACTTTGTCGCAAAATAATGCGAGTGCATCACAAGAACGGGCGGTGGTTGAAATGCAATTACCGGGGGTTAATGGCGGTGATGCAACGCTGGATTCGGGGGAAATCAAATTCAACAGGCGCAGTGTGATTGGGTTTTAATTGAGTCCGGTTACGGATAGTGGCGAAACTGAGTGAATGGACGAAGTGGAGGTTAAGGTTAATTAAATATTTTATTGAAGTTTAATTATGTAATTAATAACTGACTGTGATAAGTTCAATTAGAATTTAGAATTAATTATGACAATTTTTATAAGATCAGCAGATGAGTAGACAGTGGCCTGTCCCGGAATGAAACCTGAGAATATAGTGTTTTTAATTATATTATAGAGCAATTAATTAAATTATAGAAATAATTTCATGAAAATTCAAGTGTATTTTCATTTTTTTTTGGAATTTGTATAATATTTTCAATACTATTTGAGTAATGGATATCCACATTAAATTATAAAGATGATAAAATATATCAAGAAGTTTTCTATAATAATCTTCAGAATATTTGCTATACTATGCTATACTAATATTTAAGTCCTAAACCTATACAGATATGGAAAAAAACAAGAAATCGAGGAGGCAGTTCGTCAAATTTTCAGAGAATATATCTTCAGGCATACTATATCTAAATCTGGCATAAAATTTTCAAAATATCCATTGGACAAATTTTCAGAAAATTCAGTAACAGATGTAGCGATACCAGTCAACTGGGAAAGTTATATGTTCGATTTTCTCACATATTTACTTCATAACATTCGTCAAATATTTAGAGATTTTTATTAACTACACCTAGAGACATTATTTCTAAAAATTTGGTAAAGTTTCTGTAATGAATAAGTGAGAAAATCGAGGATATAACTTTCAGCATTTACAAGAAGGGTTAGCTTTTACTGTAATTTCTGAAAATTTCTGAACTACATATTTGACATTTGATTTGTATTTACTACACCTAAAGACATAAGTGCTGAAAATTTGGTAAAGTTTCTGTAATGAATAAGTGAGACAATCAAGGACACAACTTTCAGCATTTACAAGTATGGGTTAGCTTTTACTGAAATTTCAGAAAAATTCTGAATTGCATATTTTATATTTGATTTGTCTTTACTACACCTAAAGACATTATTCCTGAAAATTTGGCAAAGTTTCTATAATGAATAAGTGAGAAAATCAAGGATACAACTTTCAGCATTTACAAGTATGGGTTAGCTTTTACTGAAATTTCTGAAAATTTCTGAATTGCATATTTGATATTAGATTTTTATTTACTACACCGAAAGACATTATTCCTGAAAATTTGGCAAACTTTCTGTAATGAATAAGTGAGAAAATCGAGGATATATCTTTCAGCATTTACAAGTATAGGTTAGCTTTTACTGAAATTTCTGAAAATTTATTAATTGCGTATTTGATATTAGATTTGTATTAACTACACCTAAAGACATTATTCCTAAAAATCTGGCAAAGTTTCTATAATGAATAAGTGAGAAAACCAAGGACACAACTTTCAGCATTTACAAGTATGGGTTAGCTTTTACTGAAATTTCTGAAAATTTCTGAATTGCATATATGATATTAGATTTGTATTTACTACACCTAAAGACATTATTCCTGAAAATTTGGCAAAGTTTCTATAATGCATAAGTGAGAAAATCAAGGATACAACTTTCAGCATTTACAAGTATGGGTTAGCTTTTACTGTAATTTCTGAAAATCTATGAATTGCATATTTGATATTGGATTTGTATTAACTACACCCAAAACAATATTTCTGAAAATTTGGCAAAGTGTTTGTAATGAATAAGTGAGACAATCACGGACACAACTTTCAGCATTTACAAGTATGGGTTAGTTTTTACGGTAATTTCTGAAAATTTCTGAATTGCAAATATGATATTAGATTTGTATTTACTACACCTAAAAACATTATTCCTGAAAATTTGGCAAAGTTTCTGTAATGAATAAGTTAGAAAATCAAGGACACAACTTTCAGCATTTACAAGTATGGGTTAGCTTTTACTGTAATTTCTGAAAATATATGAATTGCATATTTGATATTGGATTTGTATTAACTACACCCAAAAACATTATTTCTGAAAATTTGGCAAAGTGTTTGTAATGAATAAGTGAGAAAATCAAGGACACATCTTTCAGCATTTACAAGTATAGGTTAGCTTTTACTGTATTTTCTGAAAAATTCTAGATGGCGTATTTGACATTAGATTTGTATTTACTACACCTAAAGACATAAGTCCTGGAAATTTGGCAAAGTTTCTATAATGAATAAGCGAGAAAATCGAGGATAGAACTTTCAGTATTTTCAGGTATGGATTAGCTTTTACTTAAATTTCTAAAAAAATCTGAATTGCATATTTGATATAAGAGTGACAGATATAGCGATACCTGTCAACTGGGAAAGTTATTGGTTTAATTTTCTCATTTATTTACTTCATTACTTCCGTGAAATTTTCAGAGGATATATCTTCAGGCATACTGTATCTATATCTGGCATAACATTTTCAAAATATCCATTAGACAAATTTTCAGAAATTTCAGTTACAGATATAGTGATACCTGTCAACTGGGAAAGTTATAGGTTCGATTTTCTGACTTATTTACTGCATTACTTTTGTCATTTTTTTAGAGGATATATCTTCCGGCATACTGTATCCAAATCTGGCATAATATTTTCAAAATATCCATTAGACAAATTTTCAGAAGTTTTGGTATATTGCTTAAGGATATGTAAGCTATTTATGCATCAAAGGCGTAAATACGATGATTTCGCCCGGAGAACGATGACATCCAGCTCAAGGGCTTTAGCCCGAGAGATCGTTATTTATTATTTATCGATAACATTTGATATATTCATGTTTTATACATTACAATATATTATATATTTTTATATATTAACTTTGAAATTATTTATTTTACTGTGGCAACTGAAACATTAATTGCCGGTATCTGCAATTCTTCACCAGCGCGGTTCGCACACGTTTATGATAAAACGCTGCGATAATGATGGCAATTGGGTCGAATCAATCTGAAACAGTCAGGTGGACGCGAATCGGGGATCATTTTGATAGATTGCCGCGTTACACGGTTCGCCACTTCGACCTGTTAATGCGCGACAGTGTGTGGCAGATCCTTAGTTCTTTAGCTCGAATTTCATGAAGAAATGCCACATCTCAGCTGCTCAATCAGAAATCAATTGAGACCAAAATTAATATCCATTACGGCGATTTTAATTTTTCGCAATTTTATTAGACAATTAGATTGTATGAATCGGTGGTTAGTACTTGGTGAAACATGTTTATATTAGAATTTTAATTTATTAAGTAATTCTAAAGCGTCTGGCGTTAACATGAATACATCTTCTTCTTCATGTGCCGTGTCCATTCCGGATGTTGGCTATCATCATAACTATCCTAATTTTGGAAACTGCAGCCCTTAATTATTATTATATATTTTGTATTGATTTGTATTGAAGGCGGAAAGACCCCATGGGGTCGATAGCCCTATAAAGATTGTTTATATACATATTTTATCGATTTTTTCATCTTCTTATTATTATATATGTTATAAAATGCGATGGTATTGCACAGAGGCGGATGGGGCCGGCGGGAAGCTGGGAAATTTCCCGGTGGGCCGGTCGCAAATAGTTGTAAGGCGCCGGCGCAACAAACTCATTATTTTCTGTTGAATCTTGTCACTACTACCACTATACGCAATTTACACAAACGCGACAACAAATATTTATTATATTTGTTTCAAAATAATGTATAGTTCACATCGTATTGATAAATTATAATGGTCTGAACAGTTAAAAGTCAAAGAGAAAAATGTTATATAATTGACAAATGATTGATAGAATAATAAATATTAATAAACTTCTTGGAAGACTTGATACAGGCCTAGAGTTTGAATCGTGCTACTGGAAATCTACATAGCAAAATTTTAATGGGCCTTACATCAAATATTTAAATTAGATCTGATGCATTTGTTTCGTTTCTGTCAGATACTACAGTTAATTAAATTATTACGAAATCTAATAATAAGATTTAAATAATATATATATATATATATATATATATATATATATATATATATATTAAAATAGTAGCAGAAAAAATAAATACTGCTGAAATGTATTCAATAGCAGTAGACTAGACTAGTACCACTCAAAATGTGTACAATAGACCAACGCTCGTTCATTTTTAAACATGTTCTTCAAAACCAAAGGAAGAAAGGGTTAATCTCCATCTGCGAAACAAGAGAGAATGTAGTTGGTGGGCTGAAGAATTGCACTTTAAAAAATATTCGGCAAATACGGAATGTTAAGTCACCTTTGTATGTAGAAGTAAAATTGGTGATAGAAACAATAGAGAAACCCAAAAAGACGAACAGTAATGTGAGGGCAATGGCAAACAGTTTCACAGACAATATTTAAAATACGAAGTAATTTTAACAGCAAGTATATTTGTCAAAAGATTCTGCATTACTGGATCACGATCAATATATTTGAAGGGCTACGGGGAGGAATGATTTATATTTCTTCATTTTGATTCCATTTTGATTTCCAAATCGAGCTGATGGTGCCATGTTGTAGTATGGGAAAAGTAGTTTCGACATGTGAAGTAAAACAGTAAAAAACGATCACTGTTCGCTTCAAAAACGAAGAAATGATGTTGACTTAAAACGATCAGAGATCTAGATGAAGAAGAATAATTTATAGACCCCCAATGGACAATAATCGGTAATCATAATAATATTTTATCAAAAATTTGTATTTCATTTGAAAATATATTGTTTGTATGTACATACATATACTGTACTGTACCTTACATAAAAAATCTAAAAATATTGTTGAAAACGATCAAAGTCCAAAACTTCTTAATAAAAATATGTTGTTTTAATAATTTTACTTATGTGTATTTCATGTTTTTGCTCAATATTCTAATTCACATCTTGTCAAAGTAGATCAATTATAATCAGTTAGTTTTTTCATTCATCCTTTCTGTTCTTTATTAGACTTGAAACTTTCAATTTAGTTTTCTGGAAAACGACCAAATTGGACTCTGATCGTTTTTCCCGTAGCCCTTGATTTACAAATACCATTGCTACAAATCTACACAGATGGCGCAAAGTGCAAAAGTTAAAAAATACAGAAGTTTCAAAGTATTGCGACTCAGCAAAATATCTTTCAGACTAATTCGCAGTATGGGCGGAAGAAAAATTAGTACATAATGAAACATACAGTACATAATTCTAAAATGATATTTGAGAAAATATTGAATGAACTGCGTAGAAAAAAGTAATTTGTATGCCGAAAGAATGGAGAAAATTGTGGAGATGAAACACTAGACGATGAATATGACAAATGTATGTTTGAAAAATTCAATGTAATAATAGATACTGTAATCAAGTCTATGATAAAACGATTCCAAAATACCTTTGATGTTTGTAAAGGTCTATCTGTATTAAATAGATCCACAAAATTTGGATGAAATTTAACCAAATATTCCAAAAAAGATCGACTTCTTTCTATATTGAAGACTTTAACTATAAAATTACAAGCAAAAATTGTAATGTAACATTAGAAAATTTAATAGAAGAACTTTTGATTTGAAATTTCTGATTTATTGGAACAAAATATTTGTGATATGGTAATAGTAGACCAAAATCTTCAACTGCAGATAGACTTTATAAAATAATACATAGAAGAATTAAGCAAGCATGTGTGAGCATGTGGCAAAACAAATGGAGAAATACTGAAGTAGAAGTCGCAAAACTGTGCTACTACTTGTAATTACGTTATTTTTAAATACAATTTATTTCGAGAAGTGTACTCCATCTTATACCCAATACTTATATTCTAGTCTAGCTTATTTAGAACTCTTCCGATATCTCAAGTTTCCTGCAAAATATATTTCTTAACGCTAAAATATGTAGAAATAGATTATGATCGACGATATCTCACACTCGCCTTGAAGCTCTTATGTTCATGAGTTATGAGAAAAAGAATTTGAATGAACTGAATAATAAAGAAATTGTAACCGCGTTAGGTAATTCCAATTCCCTTCTATCAAAAAAGTTATGGTTTTAAAGTTAAAATATTATATATTTTTTAATTTTTTGGATATTTATTTCTGTAATACATTTGGTTTTTTAATTGTAGAAAAAAAAATTGGATACGCTTTTACTTCTTTTCATTATAACCTCTTAAAACTGGCATTTGAGCACTGATTCTTTCAACTTTTGTAAACATTTTATGTATTGCGCCGGTGACTGTATTTCCTGCGCCGGGTTTGCTGGTCCCATCCGCCCCTGGTGTTGCATATTAGGCGTGTTTTTGTGCATCACATTGTATTTCTATTACGTTGATATTGCACGCAGCGTGAAACAATAACGTTGTAAATCACTGTGCAACTTTCAATCCCAATCTGCGCGTATTAAACCGGCCAGGATCGTAAAGTTCACGGCGTGCGAGAAATATAGAAAACGCTCTCATTACTTAATCCCCACGACGATAATTCACTTTCGTCTGCGATCCGGAGGCGTGTAAGCGTGCCGCATTGTTTATTGTGCGCCAAAAAGCGACATAACGCCTAATAAAAGCGATCAAAATCGCGGCCAGGGCGTGTAATTTTTTGCGCGCGCCGGAAAGGGCACAACCGAGTTTCGCAACCGGCCGAGGCCCGTGCCCACCGAGACGCGTAACTCGGTAGTTTAATGGGCGATAAGATTGAAAACCGCGAAATCGATCCGCACCGATCGGCTCTCCAAGGCGCGCCTTTGCGCAACAACTTAATTACGATCTTATCCCTGTGATAGCCCGGCTGATAAGGCGCCGGAGTGCAGCGGAGTGCCCCGGAGTTGTGACACACGATCAGTCACTCGTGACGAATGAAGATGTTGAGATAAAGTGCAGCAAGGAGCGAGGTACGCACCCAGTAGTGCAAAAAATATCGTAATGAGCGCACGCAAAGAAATCAAACCAGGTAATCAAATATCGAGAAAAATGCATTTTCAAGTCTTGCACTAGATATGATAAATATATATTGAAATATTTCAGCTGTACAAAAACCGATTTTTCTCAAATCGATATAAAAACATAGTAGGCGCGTTTAGCGAACGCAAGTATTGAGAGTCAGCACTCAACCTGAATACTTATGATAACAGTCAACTGTTGCAAGTTCGCTGACCCATTGATTCGAAATTATCGATTATTAAAAATGTATCCCCATGAAATTTTGAGAGAAACTATTTTAAAGTATTATACAGACAATTGAGGCACTAAATTTGCCATAAATATGTCTTGAAAAATTTCCTGTTTTATAAATACTTGTATCAGTACCAGCCCCACGTTGGGCGCCACAACGCTCAAAGTTTGTACCCTATAATTCCTCATGGAAAACGTACATGTAAATAGTGTCCACGCTTAAATTAAGAGCTACCAGACACTTATAGCTGCGAATTAACAGCACTGCAGCTCACGTTTAATTATCGAATTAACGAATTAACCATCGGTGTTAATGAATTTATGTGGGCGTCCGCATGAAATTTCGTCCCCGAAATATATAATTTGAGTGCGGCACGTTCCGGCCTCAAACTAATTTGAAAGCCATACGTTCCCGTAATTGTTTATCGCCGACCGCAATTAGATCGGTTGCAATGGACGAATTGGATTCAATCAGTTTATATGTATCAGGTGGATCAATCCATGGGTAGATGGCAGATGCGTGGGCTGGCTATGCATCGGTGGTCAGTGTTTAATCCTGCGGTCTGGTTTCGCCTATTGGAAACAATTAGAGACTATTGAAGGTATTTAATTAATGGAGGAGGGATGTGTTATTGGCCAAAACTAATAATTATCTACCACATGTTGCGTTATTGTGCAAATTACACAATTGTTGATTCATAAATGCCTTCTGGAGACGATACTCAGCACATAAATGAACTCTAATAAGAGTTTATTCTAAAAACAGCCAAAAATATGTAAGATTTTTATTTCTGTATTTATATCTACTAATCTATCAAATTCTTAGTTTTGAACTGCCATCATAGAAAAACTCAATTTTTAATCTTAAAAACAGGCAAAAATATTTGCTTATTCACATTTCTGCAATTGTACCTACGCATCTTTAAAATCCTTAGTTTTGAGCAAAGCTTCCCTTCTCGAGATATTCTATATACATATATACTAATATTTATTTTAAAGCTGACAGCAGAATAATTTTCTTTCTAGACCATTGGTACACAAATGAAATCAATTTTTAATCTTAAAAACAGGAAAATACATGTCAGGATTCCCATTTCTCTATTTGTATTTACAGGCAATCAGATGATTTATTTTAGATTTACTAGGATGTAGGAAATGTAAAAAAAGAAGAAGTACATTTAATAAATATTTGTGGGATATTCAGAACAACTATCCCATATTATAATCTGTTATTCTGTTGCTCACTTACAAAAATGGATTTAATTTTCAATCTTAAAAACAAAGGAAAGTTCTAAGGAAAATTTTCAGGGGAAAGAGTATAGAACAAATATGGACACGAAGGACAAACAATGATATAAAAATCTATAAACGAATCAGCATTGTGGGAATCATAAATGCTCAAAGAATAAGATGGCTAGGAAACGCAAGGAGAACGGAGGAAGCAGGAATACAAAAGCTGATTCTTACTAGAACGGCGGGAGGGCAAAACTAAGAGGGAGGCCAAGAAACCGCTGGAAAAGCGATGTAGAAGAGAATCTGGAAGAGATGAAAATCACGGATTGGAGGACGAAAGCAAAAGATAGGAAGCTATGGAAAGACATAGTCAACCAAGCCATAGGCCAATTTGGCTCGTAGTGCTACTAATCATAATAATCTGTTATCTGTCAAACTTTTGCAAAATTCTGTTGCTCACTTACAAAAGAAACTCAATTTTAAATCTTAAAAACAGGCAGAAATCATCAGGATGGTTTCGACTTTTACTGCGTGGTAGTGGTAGTCCATATTAAAAAATAGAGAAACAACTTGCTATGTTTTTACCACATTTTGTGGTAAAAACATAGCAAGTTGTTTCTCTATTTTAGGCAGAAATATGCGACGATTTCTATAATCGTATCTTCTCATCTATAAAATCCTTAGTATTGAAAAGCTGCAATCAGATGAAATTATTTCTAGATTTTCTACAATATCAATCAATACATTCTAGAAAAAAGTACTCTTCTGGTAAATGTTTTCAGGATGTTTATAATAACTTTTCCATTTATAATCTGTTATCTGTCCAACTTTTGCAAAATTCTGTTGCTCACTTACAAAAATAAACTCAATTTTAAATTTTAAAAACAGGCAGAAATCATCAGGATGGTTTCGACTTTTACTACGTGGTGGTGGTAGTCCATATTAAAAAATAGAGAAACAACTTGCTATGTTTTTACCACATTTTGTGGTAAAAACATAGCAAGTTGTTTCTCTATTTTAGGCAGAAATATGCGAAGATTTCTATAATCGTATCTTCTCATCTATAAAATCCTTAGTATTGAAAAGCTGCAATCAGATGAAATTATTTCTAGATTTTCTACAATATCAATCAATACATTCTAGAAAAAAGTACTCTTCTGGTAAATATTTTCAGGATGTTTATAATAACTTTTCCATTTATAATCTGTTATCTGTCCAACTTTTGCAAAATTCTGTTGCTCACTTACAAAAATAAACTCAATTTTAAATCTTAAAAACAGGCAGAAATCATCAGGATGGTTTCGACTTTTACTACGTGGTGGTGGTAGTCCATATTAAAAAATAGAGAAACAACTTGCTATGTTTTTACCACATTTTGTGGTAAAAACATAGCAAGTTGTTTCTCTATTTTAGGCAGAAATATGCGACGATTTCTATAATCGTATCTTCTCATCTATAAAATCCTTAGTATTGAAAAGCTGCAATCAGATGAAATTATATCTAGATTTTCTACAATATCAATCAATACATTCTAGAAAAAAGTACTCTTCTGGTAAATGTTTTCAGGATGTTTATAATAACTTTTCCATTTATAATCTGTTATCTGTCCAACTTTTGCAAAATTCTGTTGCTCACTTACAAAAATTAACTCAATTTTCAATCTTAAAAACAGGCAGAAATATGTAACGATTCTCATTTCTATAGTTGTATCTACTCATCTATAAAATCCTTAGTATTGAAAAACTGCAATCAGATGATGTTTCTTTCTAAATTTTTAACGATATAGGAAATCTAGAAGAAAGTACTATTGTGCTAAAATTTTGCAGGATGTTCATAATACCTTTCCCATTTATAATCTGTTATCTGTCAAACTTTTGCACAATTCTGTTACTCAATTACAAAAATTAACTTCATTTTCAATCTTAAAAACAGGCGGATATATGTGATAATTCTCGTTTCTATAGTTGTATCTACTCATCTATAAAATCCTTAGTAATGAAAAGCTGCAATCAGATGATATTTTTTTCTAGATTTTCAACGGTATAGGAAATCTTGAAAAATGAACACTTCTGGTAATTTTTTTCAGAATGTTCATAATAACTTTCCCATTTATATTCTGTTATCTGTCAAACTTTTGCAAAATTCTGTTGCTCACTTAGTAAAATTAACTCTATTTTCAATCTTAAAAACAGGCAGAAATATGTGACGATTCTCATTTATATAGTTATATCTACTCATCTATAAAATTCTTAGTTTTGAAATGCTGCAATCATATGATATATTTGTATGTACTCATCTATAAAATCCTTAGTATTGAAAAGCTGTACACAGATGATATTTTTTCTAGATTTTCAACGGTATAGGAAATCTAAAAAAATGTACTCTTCTGATAATTTTTTTCAGCATGCTCATAATTACTTTGCTTTTTATAATCTGTTATCTGTCAAAGTTTTGCAAAATTTTGTAGCCCACTTTCGAAAATTAACTTAATTTTCAATCTTAAAAACAGGCAGAAATATGTGACTATTCTCATATCTACAGTTGTATTTACTCATCTGTAAAATCCTTTGTTTTGAAATGCTGCAATCAAATGATATATTTGTGTCTACTCATCTATAAAATCCTTAGTATTGAAAAGCTGCAATCAGATGATATTTTTTCTAGATTTTCAACGGTATAGGTAATCTAGAAAAAAGTACTTTTCTGGTATTTTTTTTCAGCATGTTCATAATTACTTTGCTATTTATAATCTGTTATCTGTCAAACTTTTGCAAAATTCTGTTGCTCACTTAAATTAACTCAATTTTCAATCTTAAAAACAGGCAGAAATATGTGACTATTCTCATATCTATAGTTGTATCTACTCATCTATAAAATCCATGGTTTTGAAATGATGCAATCAAATGATATATTTGTATCTACTCATCTATAAAATCTTTAGTATTGAAAAGCTGCAATCATATGATAGTTTTTCTAGATTTTCAACGGTATAGGAAATCTAGAAAAATGTACTTTTCTGGTAATTTTTTTGAGGATGTTCATAATAACTTTCCCATTTATAATCTGTTATATGTTAAACATTTGCAAAATTCTGTTGCTCACTTACTAAAATTAACTCAATTTTCAATATTAAAAGTAGGCAGAAATATGTGACGATTCTCATTTCTATAGTTGTATATACTCAGCTATAAAATCCTTAGTATTGAAAAGCAAAATCTTAAAATTGTCCCAAAGTTTTGTTTTAAATGTAACAATTGCAATTTTCTGTTTTCAAATACAAATACTGCCTGTGTACTATTTTGGAATGTATTCCAAAATCCAAAGTTTGAGATAGTGTTCACACTTTCCAAAGTAGGTACACACCTACATAATAGAAAATCTCCAAATATCTGAAATTTTGGAATCCTAACATGTTTGGAATCAGGCACATATTTGCTGCGGCAGTTTTTGTATCAAAAAAGTATTTGTTAGTAAGTATACCTAATATATCTACTTATGAATTATTGCCCTCACTGAAGCTGAAGCCGAAGTTACATTTATTTTAAATGTACCAATTGTCATTTTCTGTTTTCAAATAAAAATATTGCCCCTGTACTGCTTTGGAAACGTACACTGCTTTTGTGTACTGGGTTTTTTACTGCAAAATATATATTTTTTAAATTGATTGATTTTCGATTTGTAGTGGTGAATAATTTAAGTTTTTAGTGAATTTCTTTAAAGTGATGGTTTCCAAAGTAATAGAAAATCGCAGATATTGGATGCCGTGTTAGGAACATGCCACATATTTTGCTGTTTTGGTATCAAAAGAGTAATAACGCATCGAATTTTTTAAAACAAAAATCAAAACCATTTTTTTCATTATGCAGTTATGTATGTCGTAAACAAGGCGTTTTGCTATACAAATTTATTGGAATATTTATTCTTAAAATGATTCCAACTGTGCTAGTCCGAAAAAGTGAGACACTCTTCGGGGTCTTATATTACACAGATGACTATAAAATTACCAAATGCTTTTGCAATTTCGCCCCCTCGAAAAATTCGATCTCACATGCAGTCCGGAAATCCCTCCCAACTGTAAATGCATTAAATCCAAATCGCCAGGGGCCCAGGGCTCGACTCGCTTATCGAGTGCATAGTTTTTGCATTTGGTATGCACGTCGAGCGACGAGCCCGTGCATTTTTGTGCACGGGTCGCGATCCTGCGGCGTGACCGCCCCCGACGCCCCCGAAGCCCCCATGCAGCCCCACAGGTTCGTTGTTATGCAGATGATCGCGTCTGCGGCGCGCTTGAGCAACGGCCGAACGAGGGAGTACTGAAAAGCAGCGTGGGAACGCCTGACCATGCTGTGCAGATGCACATACACGAGGACGGTTCAAGGGTCATCCGACTGCATTGAAAACACATAAATTGCATTTTTATACTTTAATGTTGCCAGTAAATATTTTCACGGAATATTTTTGCAACGATATTAATAAATTCATTTTACAGGCTTATAAAGTGAAAAAATGTTTACACACAAAATATTGCGGTGGAAGACTAGAGTCGTTAGCCCCAACGAGTAGTTATAGATGGACGATGGGTCAGAACAACCAGTTTTGTATTACTGCAGCTGAAAACCGAGATTTATCTTAGTTACATATTTCATCACATTTTATATTGCTTTTTTTATTTATATCATACAATTGCTTATAAACTGGTAGAAGATCTAATATTTCGATCTCATTGTTGCCTATATATATTAAGAGTAAGGACGGGTATGAAAAATAGACTTAGATGCCAATAGTAGTTGTATCTCTAATAATTATTATCAATACAGCAAAATCTGTTAGTCCAGTTCTGCCCTGTTAAGCATAGAAGTCGTATCTACATGTTTTCAAATTTTCAGCTAATGACGTCTACAACTTCATAACTGATAAACTTATCCCTCTGTTAAGGCTTTAAGTCGTATCTGTTAGTTTTACAGCCTCAATATGCCAGCAATGTCTCGTCGTATCTACAAAACTGAACCATTTGTTAATTTTATTTGTAGAATATCTCGAAACAACGATTCTGTCAGTTACGACGTATATGCTTAACAGGGCAGAGAATGGCTGTGGATTCACTTACTTATGGACGAATCAAACTATTTTCAAGCTCTACGAGATTAGCATTCACGAGTCGTCCGCCAACACATAGGTTTCGTGGTAACACATCAAAAATTCGCATTCATCACGTCCGATAATACAATTTGACATCGTGCGTAACTACTTGTAATTCATGAATTGCTTTTGGCGTCACCGCATCGTGTTTCCACGCCTGCAATTGGAAAACCGTTGGTTGGTATGCAGCAGCCAATGTTGGACGGTTTACCTTTCGGTTTCGTAAGTGAGCAGCAGAACTTTGCAGAAGTTTTACAGAAAACAGAGTAATTTGGGAAAGTTATTGAGAACACCACGGATAAATTTACCAGAAGAGTAGGTGCTTCTTTTTTCTGTATTTCTTATATCCTGGAAAAACTAGAAACAAATATAATTTTCAAGAATCATTCAAAACTAAGGATTTTACAGATGAGTATATACAACTATAGAAATGAGAATCATCGCATATTTCAGCCTGTATTTAAATTGAAAATTGTGTTAATTTTCATAAGTGAGTAACAGAATTTCCCAAAAGTTTGGCAGATAATAGATTTATAAATGGGAAAGATATTATGACCATCCTGAAAACATTTACCAGAAGAATACTTTTTTCTAGATTTACTATATCGTAGAAAAACTAGAAAAAAATCATCTGATTGCAGCTTTTCAATACTAAGGCTTTTATAGATGAGTAGTTACAACAATAGAAATGAGAATGGTCACTTATTTCTGCCTGTATTTAGGATTGAAAATTGAGTTAATTTTCATAAGTGAGCAACAGAATTTTGCATAAGTTTGACAGATAACAGATTATAAATGGGAAAGTTATTATGAATATCTTGAAAAAGTTTACCAGAGGAGTACTTTCTTCTGGATTTCCTATATAGTTGAAAATCTAGAAAGAATATCATTTTTTTGCAGCTTTTCATTACTAAGGATTTTATAGATGAGTAGATTCAACTATAGAAATGAGAATCGTCATATATTTCTGCTTGTATTTAAAATTGAAAATTGAGGTAATTTTCGTAAGTTAGCAACAGAATTTTGCAAAAGTTTGACAGATAACATATTTTAAATAGGAAAGATATCTAGAAATAATTTCATCTGATTGCAGCATGTCAATACTAAGGATTTTATAGACGAGTAGATGCAACTATATCATTTGATTGCAACATTTCAAAGTTAAGGATTTTATAGATGAGTAGATACAACTATAGAAATGAGAATCATCACATATTTCTGTATGTTTTTAAGATTGAAATTTGAGTTAAATTTCGTAAGTAAGCAACAGAATATTGCAAAAGTTTGACAGATAACAAATTATAAATGGGAAAGTTATGTAATTGTTATGTAAAGTTATGTACATGTACTTATACGTGCCTAAACCCCAATTACCAATTACCACTTCAAATGTCGGCAATTGTACGTGCACGTTAAAGACGCCGATATGGAAGAAGTGAAATTCATAAAGGCAAAAGTGCAGTGAATCGATACTTGGCGACGGTATTTAGCCATAGCAGGAGAAATAGGCCATCATTAAATAAAATAAATAAATAATCTAATATCAGAATATATCTCTCACATGTGCCACAATAGAGAACTTGTGAATTATTTTTAAATGTTCCTCGCCTAATTTGCGAAATTCATTCTAAAATTAAGAAGATTCGCAAGAATTGGAAAAAAATACAGTATTACAGTTTACAGTTTTACAGTTTTTGAAAATTAGGAAGATTCCTACTAAATTTGAAAATATTTTCAAGTTTGAAATGATAAAATTGACAAAAATTGTAATAAAATGTTCTGCATTAATGCAGAATGCATTAGAATGCAAAGTTTTGAACAAGTTATATTTAAGAAAATTTCGAAAACTATAAAAATATATTCTTGAATGGAATTTCATTAATTTCTATTTGAAATTTTATGTTTTTTTAAAATACTTCCTAAATATGCACAAAAATAAACTGCCAGAACAATTACAAAAATTCTAAAAGCTATGAAACTCTGGTACAGCAACTGACTTTAATTTATATAATTCAGCAATAGTTAAGTACTTTGAGGCACTTGTTTAAAGTGGTTTTCCTAAATATTTACGGAAATTCACTGGCCATAATATTCTATAATTTTTGGCGTATTTTTGAAGAATTTGGGAATTTTTATAAAATTTTCAAGCAAATGTGGATTAATGCAGAGTGCATTAGATTGCAAAGTTTTCAACCAGTCATATTTAAGAAAATTCCGAAAAGTATGAAAATATGTATCCTCGAATTGCATTTAATTAATTTTGTTGAAATTTTATGTTTTTTTTCGAAATATTTCCTATCTAAGCACAAATATAAACAGGACCTACAGAAAATTTACAAAAATTCTAAAAGCTATGAAAATCTGGTACAGCAACTGACTTTAGTTTATGTAATTCAGCAATAGTTAAGTACTTTGAGGCACTTGTTTAACGTGGTTTTCCCAAATAATTACGGAAATTCACTGACAATAATTTTCTATAATTTCTGGCGTATTTTTGAAGTATTTGGGAATTTTCATAAAGTTTTCAAGCAAATGTGGATTAATGCAGAATGCATTAGATTGCAAAGTTTTGAACGAGTCATTTTATGCTTGGTATTTCCGTAAATATTATCAAGTTTCCACATTTTCGTAAAATTGAAACAAAAACAATTGAAGCTTTTAAATTTTAGTTTAAGTACTGCAAATACAAAAAAAATGCATAAACATACCACAACATATGAATGGATTATGGAAATCATGGAATATGGATGTTACGCCGGAATTAGTAGAACATTTCTAGAAAATGCGACATAATAATGGGCTGTATAAATTTTTTTTTCACATTTTGTAAATTTGGTAAATATCAGGAAATCTCTTTTGAATATTGCATGAAATTATGTAAATATGGCCATCTAATATGCAAATATTCAAGAAATATTGTAGAAACAATAAAAACAAACCATGTTGATTTTTTGTTTTATCCAGATATGCATAGTTTTAGAAATTCCGTGATGTTCAAGATATACTCTGATAACTATTTACATATCTCAAAAATACTTTTTGTTTTGAAAAGAGATGTATTAGTTGCTAGTAGATCACCAATCTCGCCTTTCTTATTGGCTGCGAAAATTATCATGGGTAACTAGAGCTGAAATTTAAATGATCACTTGGTATATGTCACACCCTTGCAGTTATCTTCAATATAAAAACCGCATATGTTTTTTGTAGCAAACAGTATTTCATAAATATATTTGTTTGCTGACAAAATTATTATAAATAAATAATATTTCATTTTCTCAAAGACTGGTTTAAAAATGTAATGACACTCTCTAGAAATTCTATGAAAATACTGTGTAGGTAATGGACATTTTGTATATTGCTTTGAAGATTTACATATTTTTTCAACGATTCTATAAAATTTTTCTAGGAATATTGACTTTTTTAATACTGGTGTTGGTATTTTGAAAAACTCAAAAGATGTTATGATATTTTCTAGATTCTGTGAAATTTTAAAATTAGTGCATTGACTGTTAAAGACTGGTTTAACGATTTGAAGATTTTTTAATATTCATTTAAATTTCTTGAGGTTAATAATTTATTTAATCGTATCTAAACTATACATAATTGTATCTATAAATATATGTTAGTAGCAGTAACTTTAGTAAATTATATATCTAGTCTATGCCGTGTACATTGATGTTAATAATAATAATAATAATAATAATAATAATCCCTACTACTCTTCATATTAAGATATTTCATGAACATTTTAAAGACTGCTCTATCAGATTTAAGACATTTTCTGCTGACAGCTTCTTCATATTCTTCTACTCTTCAGCTTTTGCTGTTTATACAGATTTTTTTTATTAACACAATAAATGGTAGTGTAAGTCCTTTTCCCTGTAATTATTATATGACTCTGTGTAATTCATGTCATTTTTAAAGACTGCTCTATCAGACTTAAGATATTTTCTGCTGACAGCTTCTTCATATTCTTCTATTTTTCAGCTTTTGCTATTTATACAAAACATTTTTTTTATTAACACAATAAATAGTAGTCCTTTTCCGTGTAATTAATATACGACTCTGTGTAATTCATGCCATCTCGGACTCGCCTGACGCTCTTAACATTTATCATTTGCGAAACGGCCTGAGAACAATACTTTGTTAGTTTACGTCTAATTTATGCCCATTTTTTTATGTTAATTGCTCGCAGCGCGAATCCATAAACATAAATCTCGGCCATTAAAAGTAACGACTAATTCCGCGAGCCTCTGTTCCGGCTTGCATCACCCTGAATATTAATTTACGATCCACAACCCACGATGGCAAAAAAATAAAACGCTCATCTGTCCGAAGTTAAATTACCACCAGCAAAAGAACAAGGAACAAGCCGCGGGCGTAAATTCGGGCAATCGCCCGAAATTAAAATTTGGATTCTCATAATCATGAGAATCCAAATTTTAATATCGCCTAGTTGCGTAAGAGATTAATGCTCCTCGCAAGTAACGTGGAGATGTTATGGTGTGGGAGGATTGAGATGATTAAGTTTTAATTAGGTAACAAATGGTTTATGTAGGTGGGATTTGTGATGTTAGAAGAATGAAAGTAAAATCATGTTACTTATTTTTATTCATAATTATAAAATGTCATATTTCCATATTCAAATATCAATTCAAATCCATTTTAATTTATATTTATAAAATAATTTATAAATAATACAAATTTTTTGACATAATTAACAACTTCTAGAAATACCCATAAAACACACGAAGTAAATAATTACTTTCCGCGCAGTAATGGACATGTCCACATTAACATTCCTGCAGCTCAGGCGATTGCTCATTTCAACACACGAACTGCACACACATAATACACACACAGAAAAAACTCTAATCAAACGCGAGCGCTAAAGTAAATAAATATTTAAAATTCTGGGGCGGCACGCGCGAGCCGAATCGACCGGCTCAACTTTTTCACCGCGTGAAATTTGGGTCACGGTTACCGCTTTTTCGGCGCTGAACTTGCGTTTTCGCAGGTCGACGATCGCGTTTTCGCCCAGGAAAATCCGCTCACGTAATTGCTATGTTAACGTTAATTGCATGCAAGACACAGTCAATGCGAACAATGCTCGTCTTCGCAACGGCGAGCTTTGAAATTTTCACTTTCAAGAGAGGAATGCGTTACAAAATAAAGTAAGAGCTGCCGTGCGAGGTACGTCCGCTAATATTAACGAAGATGTACGGATAGTTATTTTATCAGTTTAAATTGGTCATTAAAGTTTAATCGCGACGTTTATTTTGATTGGTTAATCATCGATAACTGAAGCTAATTCTCCTGAAATTTTGACAACGTTTCAGTACTAAAGAACTGAGAAAATCAAAAGTAGGTTAGGTTAGGTTAGGTTAGATATTACTGAAATATTAGAAAATGTATAGTCTCCTTAATTTTTTTATAATTTCCAAGGTTATTTATTTTTGATTTTTGTTGCACAATTTCAGACATTATTTTACAAATGTAGATATTTATCATAAAGAGGCATGATTTTACGAAATCGGGTTTCATATTTCAAAATTTAAGGCACTAGTTTACATAATCATAATTTTCTTATATATTTGAGACACTAGACACTAGACATTAGACATATGTTATAAAACAGATTTTCAGTATAACTTGAAACGTTATTTTATAAATTGAAATATTTTGCATAATCTGCTACACGATTTAATAAAATTGGATGATTTTTATAATTTTATTTTTGTGTCATCATTGATAATTTCACGAAATCAGATTTTTTAATTTTAAGACACTATTAAACACTTGATTTTATATCATTACACATTTTTTCTTAATATCACATATTATTTTACAAAAGTAATTTTTTTTATTGGCTTGATTTTTTCAAATCAAGTTTCATATTTCAAAAATTGAGACACCAGTTTACATAATTATAATTTTCTTATATATTTGAGACATGTCTTATAAACAGATTTTTGGTATAACTTGAAACGTTATTTTATAATTTGAAATATTTTACATAACCTGCTACACGATTTTATAAAAGTGGATGATTTTTATAATGTTATTTTTGTGTCATCATTGATGATTTCACGAAATCAGATTTTTCAAATTTTGAGACACTATTGGACGGACACCTGATTTTATAAAATTACACATTTTTTTCTTAATAGAAAATATTTTACAGAAGTAGTTTTTTTTATTGGCATGGTTTTACGAAATCGGGTTTCAGATTTCAAAAATTGAGACACTAGTTTACATAATTATAATTTTCTTATATATTTCAGACATGTCTTATAAAACAGATTTTTGGTATAACTTGAAACGTTATTTTATAAATTGAAATATTTTGCATAATCTGCTACACGATTTTATAAAATTGGATGATTTTTATAAAAAAAATTGTGTGAATTGATGATTTTTCAAACTTTGAGACACTTGGACACCTGATTTTATAAAATTACACATTTTTTCTAAATATCACATATTATTTTACAGAAGTAGTTTTTTTTATTGGCATGGTTTTACTAAATCGGGTTGCATATTTCAAAATTTGAGACACTAGTTTACATAATTATAATTTTCTTATATATTTGAGACATGTTTTATAAAACAGATTTTTGGTATAACTTGAAACGTTATTTTATAAATTGAAATATATTGCATAATCTGCTACACGATTTTATAAAATTGGATGATTTTTATAATTTTATTTTTGTGTCATCATTGATGATTGCACGAAATCAGATTTTTCAAATTTTGAGACACCTGATTTTATAAAATTACACATTTTTTTCTTAATATCAGATATTATTTTACAGAAGTAGTTTTTTTTGTAATTTGAGACACGTTTTTAAAATTAATATTTGATATTGTAATTTGAGACACGTTTTCACAAGATTTATTTCATTTTGTAATTTGAGATACGATTTATAATTTAAGACATAATTGGAAACAAGATCATTTAGAATTATTTATTATTATTATTATTAATATTATAATCTTTCTTCTTTTACTCTTTCGGGTGTTGATGTGGTGTTACCTTTTCATGAATCATTGATGATTTCACGAAATCAGATTTTTCAAATTTTGAGACACTATTTTATAAAATAACACATTTTTTAATATTAGACATTATTTTACAGACGTAGTTTTTATTTTATAATTTGAGATACGTTTTTACAAGATTTATTTTATTTTGTAATTGTAGACACGTTTTTACAAGATTTATTCATTTTGTAATTTGAGATACGATTTATAATTTAAGACATACATAATTGAAAACAAGATCATTTAGAATAATTTATTATTATTATTATTATTATTATTATTATTATTATTATTATTATTATTATAATCTTTCTTCTTTTACTCTTTCGGGTGTCGAAGTGGTCTTTCCTTTTCTTCATGAATTTTCTTTAAATGTTTGGTTCCACCGTTCCTTGTTTCTTGCTATTTATTTCACTTGTGCATTGGTTATCCCCTTCTTATTTAATATGTTTCCAATAAGTAGTTACACTGCGACAGTTCTGGATCGCCCCCCGCAGAGATTTCAATTAAATTACTCGCAATTTCCGTAATCAATCTATTGCAACTGCTCGCGATGATCGATTAAATCCGCGAACTAAAAGCGCGAATTAATTTAATCGAAATCTCTGCGGGGGCCGATCAAGAACTGTCACAGTATAACAACTCCAATATTTGTGTCCCATTTATTTTCTAGTCTTC
This sequence comes from Othius punctulatus, assembly GCA_951805005.1. NCBI lineage: Eukaryota > Metazoa > Arthropoda > Insecta > Coleoptera > Staphylinidae > Othius > Othius punctulatus. The sequence continues at coordinate 77,661,459 of OX638142.1, forward strand.
CGACACGTCTCTTTCCTGTTATCGTTGTTTCTCATATCTTCTTTGTTTGGTTGTTGTCTTCTATTCTGATTAGGTATCCTAGCCATTGTAATTGTCCATTTTCTATCTGTTTATTAGGTTCTACCATTTCTAGATCATTTCTGATGTCCACATTTCTCACTCTGCCTAGTTTTGTTACTCCGTATACTTTCCTCAGGTATTTCATTTCAAGGGCTTGGATTTTGCTTTTTTGTCTCTTGTTCTTTGTATCCCCCTCTTATTTAATATCTTTCCAATATTTTTGTCCCATTTCTTTTTTGGTCTTCCGACTCTTCTCCTTCCTGTTATCTTTGTTTCGCACATCTTCTTTGTTTGCTTGTTGTCTTCTTTTCTGATTAGGTGTCCCAGCCATTGTAATTGTCTATTTTCTATCTGTTTATTAAGTTCTACCATTTCTACTGATATCCACATTTCTCACTCTGTCTAGTTTTGTTACTCCGTATACTTTCCTCAGGTATTTCATTTCAAGGGCTTGGATTTTGTTTTTTTGTCTCTTGTTAAATGTCCACGTTTCACAGCCGTATAGTAGGGTAGATACAAATAGCACTTTGTACATCATTAGTTTTGTTTTTTGGGGTATTTTTCATTGTTTAGTATAATTATGTTAATCGTCTACTTTTGTTACTCCATATATTTTCCTCGCGTATTTCATTTCAATGGCTTGGATATTGCTTTTTTGTCTCTTGTTGAGTGTCCACGTTTCACAGCCGTATAATACGGTAGATACAAATAGTACTTTGTACATTATTAGTTTTGTTTTTTGGGATATTTTTTTGTTGTTTAGTATAATTTTGTTAATCGCGTCAACGGTTCTTGTTGTTGCTTGTATTCTGTGTTTGTTTCTGTTTCCATATTCTCTTTCCTTTCAATAATTTGTCCTAAGTATTTTATGTGTTCTACTTATTCGACATTCTCGTTATTGATTGTAACGTTTGTTAATTCTTTAGTTTCTCCTATTTTAATTACCTCTGTTTTTGATATATTTATTTTTAATCCAGTTCAGTTTCTCATATGTTAATATTTGTTTGTAAGTCTCTCTTATTTTGTGCGATGATTACCACATCGTCTGCAAAAATACATTCAGTTATTGTCGTGGGTTTTAGTTTGTTGTATCCAATCACTATTTTCTTTGTCTTGGTTTTAATCTTCTTCATGTTTCCATCCATTGCTATTATGATCAAAATGGAGCTTGGTCCACTTCCTTGTCTCGATCTATTTGTGGTTTTAAATTTCGTTGTGATTATATCTCCGTATCTGATACAATTTTCTGTGTTGTTATATATGCTTTTGGTCGCCCTCTCAATTTAGGTCCTATTTGTCTATTTAGTGTCTGCCACACAAATTCTCGTTCCATTTTATCAAACGTTTTTTTATAAGTCTACAAAGTTTCTAAGTGTTGGATGGTCTCGTTTTTTAGGCCTCTTATGGTAAATAGGTAGTCTATTGTACAATGTGCTTTCTTGAACCAGGTTTGTGATGGTTCTATGTAATTTTCAAGTTTTTGTCTAATTCTTCTATCTAGTATGTTCTCATATACTTTTTTAGACAGTAGAATAGCCCCTGTAGTTGCTGCATGCTTTGTTGTCACCTTTTTTGTGTATGGGTAGTATCACTGCTGTGTATCAGTCCCTACGTGTTTCTCCTGAATCCATATTTTATTCAATATGCTTGTAAAAAGTTGTATACCTTCTTCTCTCGTGCATTTCAACTGTTCATTTTTCATTTTGTCTATTCCTGGTGCTTTATCAAGTTTTATAATCCCTTGTAACTTCTTCTATACCTATTTCTTGTTCTTTCTCGTTGTCTTTTTTGTCTCTATTATTATTTTTGTCTATTGTTCTTTCTGTATTCTGTGTATCTTTTGTTGATGACAATTTCCAGTAAACCATCATAGTATTGTTTCCATCTTTCTAATATTTCTTCTTTCTTGGTAAGTATGTTTCCCTTCCCGTCCTTTATTGGTGTAGTTTTATCGCTTTGTCTTTCTTGTTTCTTCTGATAATGTTGTAGAATAGCTTCTGGTTCTCGTGTCTATGTTATTCCATCTTTTCTCCGAATTTTTGCCATGATGTTTCTGTTGATTGTTTTATTATCTTTTTTGATCTATTTCTTTGTTCTTTGTATCTGCCATATTCTTGTGCTCTTCTCTTTTCGGTGTATTTTTTCCATAGCTTCTTGGTTCTTTTTGTATGTCTTCTGTTTTTGTTTTTCCACATATTTAACGTTGCCTCTTTTATTACATGTTTGAAAGCTTTCCAGATATCTTCGGTTTCTTTTAATTGTGTTCTGTTTTCCAATTTAAACTATAGAGAATATATTTAATCAAATGTCAAGCGTTTCAAAACAATTGTAAAAAAAATCTGATGGCGGTCTTGATGTTTAAAATTCCCTCTCAGCTGGTTGACGGCTCAAACTTCCCACACATAATCTGCGATTTGTGCGCGAAATTGTGCGGAGATGCGAAACACGCGAGCTTCCACGCAATTTACGTTGTGCGCCGAACTCCAGCCAGCCCCACGCAACCTTTAATAATTTAATAAAAAAAGGCGCACGACTGCATTACATTCAGATTACGTCCGTCCCATTGCACCAGGCTACATGGTGAACTAACGAGCCCCGCATTAATTAAGGACACTCGTGAGCCCGGGGACAATGGACGGGTGCTCCTCCGAGATAAACCGTCCCATTGTCGTCGGACGAGCGTTGGCAATCTTCGTCGGGCCGTAAAAGGCGTCGCGGCGCCCTGCTCGGCGACGCATCACGTCCACGTGTAAACATAATTCGGGCCGTAATCATCGGATGAGACAATGAGGCGGGATGGGATAAGGTGTGAGGGAGGCGGCGATTGCTCGGGCGAGGATTACCACGGCGAAGGGACGAATGGAGCAATTGCCGGAGGCAGCAGATCCTCTGCGCCATCATCAGGGCGAGCATTGGGGCGGGTGGAATGGGGGTGCGGACACTTCTGTTGGGAGTGATAATGGTAATCTTGTAAAAATATAAGGGAAACTGTAGCTGGTTATTGGACGTGCATGGACTTCATAGTGCAGTCTTTGTGAGTGAATGGTGGAGGCGCTGCAGCTATATTAAAACCATCATTATATTCAGTAAAAATTGGAATATTAAAAATTCGATTAAAATTTTATAAGGAATCACATAATATTATTGCAATTCTACAAATTTTATTAAATATTTAAAATACAAATTTTCAAAACCAGGATATCAAAAATTAATCAAAAATTGCAAATATATCAGCATTGAATGAACTCGTCGTTCAGCAATGCATTCCGTTTATTATTCATCCTTACGAATTACGACCAGACAATCTACAACACTAACATTATTCCGTTGCAAATAATGCACGCAATATATTACCTGCACATAATCGATTACGCTCCTTAACGTATGCACTCATAAATCTGCAACAATAAAGAACGCTCTTGCGCTCACTTTCATCCTTCACACACATACAAAGTTCCTACTCCCATTACAACCGTGGAGCAATGCATTTCATCCAGGCGAGGACCGATTCCCACGAATTACGTCGCAATTTCCCCGGAATTGGATTAATTAAGACGCAGACACCGCCGACGTAATCAACGGTGCATGTCACATCAAGGATAACGCCAGCGTCATTAATGCAGAGGCAATAATTCGCAATGTTTTATGTTGTCCGGAACGCCGTGAAGTCGAAAATCCAAATGACTTCATCCAAAAACCCAAGACATTTAGGTCCAGTTGTACGATCGTGGACCACCTTGACCATGGTTCAGTTACCTAAGATACAATTGTTAATACAATAGGATCCTAGGCAACTGAACCATGGTCAAGGATGATCCACGATCGTACTGAGAGGTAATTAGTTTTCATAGTGTTCGCACTTTCCAAAGTAATACAAAATCTGAGATATTTGGACACCATATCTACCTAGATATCTATGTAGATATCAACTCCGTAGGACATCGAGATCGGCATTATGGTGGTTGATCCTGTCATTTCAATGACAAGACACAACATTCTATATAAATCGCATAATTTAATTCAAATTCTACAGATTCCATACAAATTTCCATTAAAATGTGAAAAATTCGATTATAATTTTATAAGGAATCACAGAATGTTGTTGCAAATCTACAATTTCTATAAACAGTTTGTAGCTTTCTATGGAAATTTGAAAGTTTTATTTGATTTTTTTCATATAAATCATTTCATGATCAATTCAATCACTGTACACAAAAATCTATCTAAATCGCTCGAGTCTTATTGAAATTCTCTTTTATTTTAATACAAATTTTACAGATTCCATACAAATTTCCATTGAAATGTTAAAAGTTCGAGTATAATTTTATAAGGAATCACAGAATGTTATTGCAAATCTACATGTTCTATAAACAGTTTGTAGCTTCAATTTCAATAAAAAAACATATTTCCAAACATATTCTAACGTTTATCCATGTTTTATAAAATTTTATTTAATTCACAGAATTTTATGAAATTTCTACATATTCTATGAGTACATATTCTACATATTTCAATATGTAAACAAAAATTCAACATTTTTATATGAATTTTATAGTAGTTGATTCACATCTCATATTTGTATAGACGTTCTATAGCTTCCACAGAAGTTTTTCTGGTTTCCATAGACTTTAAAATCTTCCCATCAGGGTTTTATAAACTTTTATTTTAGTCACAAAACTTATTTGAAAACATCGATGTTATAACTTAATGTTAACTTATGTTATAATAATAGAATTTACTGATACTGAAATAGTTATAATTTCTATGAATATCTGTAGAATGTTTATGAAAATCTGTGATATTTTACAAAAAAATTACAAAATTCATATAAAACTTTTCCAATTTCACATGTAGATAAACGCAAAATAAAAAGATTTTTAACAACCAGAACCAGAGGGTTTCAAAATTATGAAATAGATGAAGATAATACAGATTACACAACATGTAATATCTATCTAAATCGCACAATTTAATTCAAATTCTACATATTCCATACAAATTTCGATTGAAATATATAAAATTCAATTAAAGTTTTATAAGGAATCACAGAATGTTATTGCAATTCTACAAATTCAATAAACAATTTGTAGCTTTCTATGGAAATTTGAAAGTTTTATTTGATTTTTTTTCATACAAATCAATTCTATCAAATCGACATAAACTGTTAAAAATTCGATTATAATTTTATAAGGAATCACAGAATGTTATTGCAAGTCTACAAATTCTGTAAACAAGTTGTAGAATTCTATGGAAATTTGAAAGTTTTATTTGATTTTTTTTCATGCATTTCATGATCAATTCAATGACTGGACCCAAAACTCTATCTAAACTGCTCAAGTTTTATTGAAATTCTATAATGTCTATAAATAAAACATATTTCCAAACATAATCTAACGTTTATCGATGTTTTATAGAATTTTATTGAAATCACAGAATTTTATGAAATTTCTACAAATTCTATAAATTATTTACAGATTTCAATAGAAAATTGAACATTTTTGTATTAATTTTATAGTATTTGGTTCACATCTTACAATTTTATAGCCGTTCTATAGATTCCACAGGTTTTTTTTAGATTTCCATAGAGTTTCAAATCTTTCCATCAGAATTTTATAAAATTTTACAAAATTCATATAAAACTTTTCAAATTTCACATGTAGATAAACGCAAAATTCTGAATAAGATTTTTATTAACCAGAGCCAGAGGGTTTCAAAATTATGAAATAGATGACGATAATACAGATTACACAACATGTAATATCTATCTAAATCGCACAATTTAATTCAAATTCTACAGATTCCATACAAATTTCCTTTGAAATATTAAAAATTCGATTAAAGTTTTATAAGGAATCACATAATGTTATTGCAATTCTACAAATTCTATAAACAATTTGTAGATTTCTATGGAAATACGAGTGTTTAATTTGTTTTTTTTTTCATACTAATCATTTCATGGTCAATTCAATGACTGTACACATAATTCTATCTCAATCGCTCGAGTTTTATTGAAATTCTACAATTTCTAAAAAAAAAATCATATTTCCAAACATATTCTAATGGTTATCGACGTTTTATAGAATTTGATTAAAATCACAGAATTTTAAAAAAATTCTACAAATTCTATGAGTAATTTACTGATTTCAATAGAAAATTGAACATTTTAATATAAATTTTATAGTATTTGATTCACATCTACAAATTTTATACACGTTCCATAGCTTCCACAGAAGATTTTCAGGTTTCCATAGATTTTCAAATCTTTCCATCAGAATTTTATAAATTTTTACAAAATTCATATAAAACTTCAAATTTCACATGTAGATAAACGCAAAATTCTAAAAAAAATGTTTAACAACCAGAACCAGATGGTATCAAAATTATGAAATAGATGACGATAATACAGATTACACAACATTCTATCTTAATCGCATGATTTAATTCAAATTCTACTGATTCCATTCAAATGTCCATTGAAATATATAAAATTCAATTCAAGTTTTATCAGGAATCACAGAAGGTTATTGCAATTCTACAAATTCTGTAGAATAAACAATTTGTAGATTTCTGTGGAAATTTGAAAGTTTTATTTGATTTTTTCATACAAATCATTTCATGATCAATTCAATGACTGGACACAAAATTCTATCTAAATCGCTCCAGTTTTCCGTAGAAAATCTACAATTTCTATAAAAAAAAAACATATTTCCAAATATATTTTAACGTTTATCGACATTTTATAGAATTTTATTTAAATTACAGAATTTTATGAAAACTCTACAGATTCCGTAATTTTTTTCTGATTTCCACAAATATTCGAAACTACCTACCACTGTTTTATAATTTTTCTTTATACAAATTTTATGAATAATCTATAGATTTCAATAGAAAATTGATCATTTTTATATGAGTTTATCTGATAATTTTATAGACATTCTATAGCTTTCACAGAAGTTTTTTAGATTTCCATAGATTTTCAAATCTTTCAATCAGAATTTTATAAAATTTTATTTTAGTCGCAAAACTTATTTGAAAACACGGATGTTGTAACTTTAATAGAATTTACTGATACTGAAATAGTTATAATTTCTATGAATATCTGTAGAATATTGATGAAAATCTGTGATATTGATTAAAAAACTATAGAATTGAGCTAGACAAGAGCTAAAATCTGTAGAATATTCGTAAAATTCTGAGATTTAAATCAAATTTTACAAAATTCATATAAAAGACGTAATATTCTGACATTCAACATTCAAAATCAGAGGATTTTGAAATTATGAAATATTATCGATGTTTTATACAATTTAATTTAAATTACAGAATTTTATATTTCTACAAATGCTATGAGTAATTTACAGATTTCAATAGAAAATTGAATATTTTTATACAAATTGTACAGTATTTGATCCACATCTCACAATTTTTTAGACGTACCATAGCTTTCACAGAAGTTTTTTAGATTTCCATTGATTTTCAAATCTTGCCATCAGAATTTTATATAATATTATTTTAGTCGCAAAACTTATTTGAAAACATCGATGTTATAACTTTAATAGAATTTACTGATACTGAAATAGTTATGATTTCTATGAATATCTGTGGAATGTTGATGAAAATCTGTAATATTGTTAAAAAAAACCTATAGAATTAAGCTAAACTAGAGCTAAAATCTGTAGAATATTCGTAAAATTCTGAGATTTAAATAAAATTTTACAAAATTCATACAAAAGACGTAATATTCTGAAAAAAAATTTAACATCCAAAATCAGAGGATTTTGAAATTATGAAATATTATCGATGTTTTATACAATTTAATTTAAATTACAGAATTTTATATTTCTACAAATGGTATGAGTAATTTACAGATTTCAATAGAAAATTGAATATTTTTATACAAATTGTACAGTATTTGATCCACATCTCACAATTTTTTAGACGTACCATAGCTTTCACAGAAGTTTTTTAGATTTCCATTGATTTTCAAATCTTGCCATCAGAATTTTATATAATATTATTTTAGTCGCAAAACTTATTTGAAAACATCGATTTTATAACTTTTTATAGAATTTACTGATACTGAAATAGTTATAAATTCTATGCATATCTATAGAATGTTGATGAAAATCTATGATATTGTTAAAAAAAACCTATAGAATTAAGCTAAACTACAGCTAGAATCGGTAGAATATCTATAAAATTCTGAGATTTAAATAAAATTTTACAAAATTTATATAAAACTTTTCTAATTTCACATGTAGATAAACGCAAAAGTCTGAAAAAAGATTTTTAACAACCAGAATCAGAAGGTTTCATAAATGATAAATGGTTTATAAGGTTTTCATAACAAATTATGAAATAGATGACGATAATACAGATGTAAATATCAAAAATTGTATAAAAGATTTTTTTTAAATCAGGGCATCTACTTTATTTTGGAAAGATTTTAATAATTCCGATGAAGATGTTCAAAATTCTGTAGCCAATTTTCATGATTTATATGAAAATATCCAAAATTCTAAACTTCAAAATAAAATTCAAACGATTTTTGGAAGCCTATCGAGTACTTGATAATATCAGTTTGGCTCATTTGGTATTCTGAAATATTATAGATCGGCCTTATTTTTCAAATCTCGAATTATTACTGATTGGAAGTTTTGGCAATTGATATGTTGTTGTTTGTTTCTTCTCTATCTGCTTCTTGAGATTCTGATGAAGTTTCTTTAAAATTTAAATAGACCAGTAGGCAATATATATAACTTTGAATATAGTTTTCATGGCGATTTATGACACTAAAGTTATATATAAGCTCAATTGTAAGTCTCGGTGGTTACCCCTTGGTGAAAAATTATTTAATTAAACGAAAAATAAAGTACTTGGTTGAGTTTCACTGATATTTATAGATTTCTCTACATTTTTTCGGCCTCACGACCATTTTCAAGAGTTATACAGTTTTTTTTTATAACTCTTGAAAATTGTCGTGAAGCCGATACAATTGTAGAGACATCTATAAAAATCAGTGAAACTCAACCAAGTGTTTAATTTTTCCTTGAATTATATATAAGCATTGCCAAGAAGATACAATCCTCCTTACTTATTAGGAGGATCAAGGGGGAGGATTGTATCTTCTTTGGCATTGCCCATTCTTCTTTCTTCTTCTTTTCAGCCTTCTGTCGTCCATCTTTGGACATAGGCCTCCCCAAGTTGCTTCCATTCCTCTCTACTACTTTCTATTTCAGTCCATTTCTTTCCTGCATGTTTCTTAATGTCACCTGCCCAACGCATTTCCCATTACTGCGAGTTAAATATATATGCATATATTTTCTTCTATCGATCATTGTATGAATGGAATATTTTATAAAAGTGCAAGTTGTACATCAACCTTCAGAAATCCCATTGAGGAGTTTTGTATTCCTAATTATTTAAAGTGTTAAACGCGTGGACGTCGAGGCTGCGATTGTTGCCATAACGAACTCCTCTGGGATCCTTAAATAATGCGACGCGATTTGAGGCTGAGGCGAGTACAAGTGAATTACTGCATTCTTATTATAATGAAGGTGTAAGCATTTGCATAATTGTCGACATAAATGTACCTCATTAAAATTACAATACCCCCCTGTTATTTCTGAATGGTTATCTCAATTCTCATTTGCAATTTGCTTGACCCATTTTCAGTTTGCGTTTACCATAAACATCCTTGATTTGTTAAGTTATTACGAAATTACGACTCAAAGGATATTTAATATAATGGCTAAAGCGTAACTAAATCGAGTAATAGCTTTCAGATATATTAAAAGTACTTATACGTGGTAACTGGTTGATGTAACGTGATAATAGGGAAGTGAGTTGTACGTAGTGATGTTATATATTCGTTGAAAATAGTTAAACAAAATGCAAATAACATAGAATATAGAAGTTAAACAAGAAAAAGTTTCATTTTTAAATTATTCTCGTTTGACTTTTGATTTAAAATTATTTTATTTGCTTTTTTTTAACTAAAAATATTTACAAAAATGCAAATAAAATAATGTTAAACCAAAATTTACATAAGAAAAAGTTTAATTTTTAACTTTTGATTAAAAATTATATGTTATTAACTAAAAATAGATAAAAACATGCAAATAACAGAATGTTAAATCAAAAGTTACATAAGAAAAAGTTTAGTATTTAAATTTTGATTTAAAATTGTATGTTATTTTCATTTTTTAAACAATTTCCAACGAATATATAATATCACTGCGTATATCTGACTTTCAAAATAAAATGAAAGAGCCAAAATTAAAAAAAAATGGTTGATATAAATTTGGTCAAAAAGTTGTGTAAACTTACCTTTCGTGTAAATTTAATTCTTAACTTTTTCTTGTTTAACTTTTTATTTAAATTTATGATATTTGCATTTTTTAACTATTTTCGTCGAATAAATGACATCATTGAGTATAACTGAGTTTAAAAATCAAATTAAACAAAGAATTCGAATTAAAAAAAAAAGTTTATTGATTTGGTGTAGTGTTTCTGGTTGTAAACCAATGCTAGTTGCAAGAACTGGTAGCAAGTTATAACATTCAAGCTCGTTATAAATTTTATCAAATAGTTATGTGAATGTACCTCGATAAGCCTTCAGCCTTCAGCCTTCAGCTAATTGCTGATTGGCTTCAGTCTTCAGCTAATAGCTGATTGGCGCTGTGTTTTCATATTAACAATCATACGGTCTTCATATAGTTGGGACTAATTAACTTCAGCAGTTATTTGCTGTTAACATTAATACTTGTTTATTTATTGAAGCCCTGTTTCTGCTGCTATATCTAATTAGGCTAAACAATGATGGTAAATTGCCGTGCTAAGCCGTCGATATGTTAGTTGATTATTTATTAACGTGCTTTTGGTGTCCTTTTGGGGCTGGCAGTGGTGTAATGCTTTGGTTAATACAAAATAATGCGGGGGCCATTGCAATTTATAACTCTGTTATTAAATCAGGAGGGATCACGAATCGGCTCTTGATGAATTGAAGTGAGCGAGGGTGACAGAGGGCGAGAGGCTTTCGGCATTGACTGGCCTAAATTGGCACGCAGAGCCGCACATCAAAATTGATATGGAGGGATGAAATTATGCAGAGAGGAAAATGATTATTAATTAAGCGATACATTAATGAAACAATTCAACCGAGCATGCAAATTTCGATGATTTGAAAGCTTAAGGATTATAATCATTTCACTAGTATGCTAATGTGGTAGACGTGATTAAATTACAGGAACTATAAAAAGTATCAAAAATTTGCAGAAAAAGTGTGGTACCTAGATATGTTAAAAATATTGAAAAAGTTTGGAAAACTTTTAGACTAACTTAAAACTTATACTTAAATTTTAGATTTTGGCACTAAAAATTTCCACTTCAGCACAAAGTAAGTTCATGTTTTTTTTTATATTACGAATGAGAACTAAAAATATTTGCTAGTCTCAGAGCGAACAAATATTAATTGACTCCTCCAGTCTGCGTCTGCAAGATATTTATCACTGGGCGCACTCGCTCCTGCCTGTCCTGGAGTGACTTTAAAATCCACGAGGCGTCCGCTCCTCTAGAGGGCGCCTCCAGGGGCGTTAATTTATTGTTTTAAAAACCGTTGGAAAAAGGAAACAATTACGTGAATAGATGGAAGCGTGAAAAAGGATTCGACAGTTGACTAATGGGGAAACCTTTAAACGAACTTTGTTCCCGGATTTAATCACATTTGGCTGGGCTGGAAGACGCCGACGCCGATGCCGACGCCGACGCCGACGCCTCCTGGCCCCCCTGTAAATCACACCCTCGGACGTGTGTAATCACCTACGGTTACACAAGCGATTTTCCCCGGGACCCAAGAAGGGGGAAACGCAATTTGATAAGCCCGCCCGAAGGAGACAAGGCCGGGAATAAAGAATGCCTGTTGTAAGGATCGTTGAACACCGCAAATGCTTCACAGGACCAAACATGTAAATTTTTTATACCAAATGTTAGGTCCGAATGAAATATATAATAATTTATTCTTTTACATAAAACTGTACATTCATTTACGGGCTAGACTTTTAAAATATAACCAATTTCGTCCTGCTGAGGACGGAAAATCAGCTGAACAGAAGAATAAGTATGTCTCTGCAACTTGTTTTTGGTGAAACTATTTTGGTAGCCTTTACTGCCTACGACGTAATAATAATATCTACTGCTCCTTTACTTATGGCATATTTAGCAATATTTGAAATAATATCAAATTTATTTAAAAAAAACATGATTAAAAAATTTTGTATTTATATTTTATTTTATAAATTCGACTTCAAAAAATTGAAGTCGAGAAAGAAAATCGAGAAAAAAGAAAAGATATGAAAAATTGATTGAACTTTCGTATTTCTACGAAAAACTGTTAGATTTCAGTGATGTCTGTAGAATTTCAACTAGTCCTATCATAGAATTAAAGTTTTTTTTTTTAATTCCTACTGATGCAAAGTTAAGAATAACTTTGGAAACTGAAACATTTCTATGTAATGAGTAGAATTTTATAAAATTTGATTTTAATCTCAGAATTTTATAAAAGCTCTATAGATTCCATAAAAGTTTGTCAGATTTCCACAAATATTCTAAACTGTCTATCACTGTTTTATATATTTTTCTGTTTAATCACAAAACTTCCAACAAAATTCCACAGATTCCATATAAATTTTATAACATTTGATTAAAATCGAAGAATTTTACATAAACTTTACAAAATCTGTAAAAGTTTTTCAGATTTCCACAAATATTCGAAACTACCTACCAATGTTTTATATTTTTTCTGTTTACTCACAAAACTTTGTGATGTCTACAGATTCCATATGAATTTTATAAAAATTTGATTTCAAGCTCTGACTTTTATAAAAACTCTATAGATTCCATAAAAGTTTGTCAGATTTCCACAAATATTCTAAACTGTCTGATCACTGTTTTATATTTTTTTCTGTTTAATCACAAAACTTAATTGAAATTCTACAGATTCTATATGAATTTGATAAAATTTGATTTAAATCTCAGAATTTTATCAAAATTCTACAGATTCCATAAACGTCTTTCAGATTCCCACAAATGTCCAAAACTGTTTATAATTTTTCTTTTGAATCACAAAACTTAATTGAAATTCTACAGATTCCATATGAATTTTATAAAATTTTGATTTCAAACTCTACAGAAAAACTACAGATTCCATAAAAGTTTTTCACATTTCCACAAATTTCCAAAACTGTCTATAATTTTTCTTTTTTAACTCAAAACAGTTGTAATTCTACACATTTCTAGTAAAATAAGAAAACTTCTATATTTCTATCCAGAATAAAAAATTACTACTACTTGCAATTTTTTTTCCTCAATTTTTGATATAATCTTGAGAATTTTGAAACTCATCATCGGAACATTGAATATCTGGGTTAAGTATTGCATCTGGTATTGAATATCTGGGTTGCAAAAATCTGAAATAATCGATAGTCGATTGATAGTCATATCAATATTCATTTGACTTCTAATTAATCTTTACTTAACCCTATGCTGCTTTAAATTCATCCATACCTGATTTTTTTATATGCGAGCATTGATTATCAGCACACGTAACCACTGGTTTACCTTCCCCGTGCAAAGAAAGCATAGCTGTACATAAGCAACAACAGAATTATAAGCTGTACTGGAACATTAGTAACATACTGGATTTTTTCAAATTGGGTTCGTCGCTTGCTCGTACATAGAGTCTCCAGCGCGCTGTTACATAATCGCATGCAATTTTTTTGCTAAGATGAATTTTCAAAATCCGCTTTTTACATCAGAAACTGCCTTACTTGGTGGTTCAGAAAAGCTATGGTATGTATCGGAAAAATGTATTTTACTGGCATCTACAGCCGTGCAAACATTGAAAATCGAATTGCACAATTTCTATAAGAATCGTTAATACTCTTATAGAGAACCAAGCAATAATAATTGCCATCTCGCATCGAGTCACTGTGAAATAAACACGTGTTGACAGCTAGTGCGAATAAAAGTGAATTTTACAGCAGTTTAAGAAGGTTATGGTAACATGGCTTAAGAACAGAGTGCAAGGGAAAGGAACACTAATAAGATAAGTCTGTTTACATATTATTATCAAGTGTCTGAGGCCAATTAATTAAAGATCCCCTCATCCTACTTTACGTAGGTGAGGGGAAAGAAACATCTGGTCGAGTGAGTCAGCCCCACCACAAATATTGTCTAGTGGGGGGCACTCGCAGGCACTCGGTGCTCTAATTTCGCGGCAGTCGGTCAGTCTGGTCGTACAGATGGCAAGTACGCTGCAACAAGCGGTGTCCTCCGTGGATGGAGGACATGCACCCCTAGTGTCCTCCGTGGCCGGAGGACAATCGATTAAAGCTGTTTCAGAGAACAATGTTAATTTACATCCTATCGAGAATAATCTTTCATTCGCATCTGTGGTGAAAGAACATCGTACACCTAATTTTAACTTTCCCCAAAGAGAGCAGGCAATTGTTCTCGACGCGACGGCTAATATCCAGAAGAATGATTACATTGCGGCGGTGGGCAGGTTGATTGGCCCCAGAAACATTACATTTGCGTCCCGTATATCAAACAATAGAATATGTCTGTATTTGTCCTCGAAAGCAGTTGTAGAAGAATTCATGAATAATGAGGGGGGTATTCAAATTAACGATACGTTTATCCCGGCGCGAAGACTGGTGTCACCAGCAAAAAGAATTATCATATCCAACGTTGCGCCGTGCTTACCGCACGATGTTGTAGAAGCTTCTTTAAAGAAGCTGGGTATGAAACTGGTATCCCGTATCAATTTCATAACGGCCGGGCTTAGCTCACAGGAGTATAAACACATACTCAGTTTCAGACGCCACGTTTATGTGGAATTAGAGGAATCAAGCCAATTGCCTGATTCCACTTTAATTCAGTACAAGAATAACACATTCAGAATTTTCTTCTCCACCGATGAAATTCGCTGTTTTATATGTAAACAATTAGGACATATAGCTAGTAAATGTAAATTGCCGGAGCCGGAAGTAGTAAAGGAGCCCTCAGGCAATTGCCCTACAACCTCCGCACAGAATACAAGTTCACCTAATACAGATGACATGGCGGATGGTGGAATCAGTGACAATGATTCAATACCAAACAGCCCATCGGAGTTACCAGAAAAACAAAACACTATCGTAATGACGGAAATCCTATCTCAAGGAGATTCCCCTCAGGAGATAACTACAAATATAAATCAGTACACAGACATTGTCGTCACCCCCCGAATTCCAACAAATCCCAAAAAACGAACGGCTCCTTCATCCACCTCCGAGTCAGTGGGAGGGGATTCCTTAACTGAAGATAAAGCAGAAAAAGAAACAAAGAAACAGGCTACGAAGAAAAAGAAGGAGGGCTCAGAGGACGATCAGGTTTTCGATGAACTCTCCTCTCTATTTGATCACTCAATGGGAGTAATCACCCAAGACGATTTCTGTGAATTTATCACACGGTGTAAAGGGAAACAAAAAATTATTTATATCGCTCAGGAGTACACGATGGATTTGGAATCATTACTTGATATATTAATTAGAGCAGTTAGAAATGTCAAATCTAATAATTTAAAAAGTCGCCTGAAGCGCATAATTAAAAAACTTAAGAACGAGGGCGGTCTGTCATCTGAAATGGATGATGGATGCTCGCTCTCATCACTAGACGACATATAATAAAGATATTCCACATTTTCCTTTCACAATGGAAACTTTACTCCAATGGAACTGCAATGGTTGCGTGGGCCACTATTGTGAACTGAAAATGATACTAACAAAACACTCGCCCTTCTGCATGTGCTTACAAGAAACACATTTTAAACCAAATCAAAACTTTAACCTTAGAAGCTATAAAACACTACGAAAAGATGTCGAACCTGTGCGTCGCGCCAAGGGAGGTGTGGCAATCATTCTTAGAGATAATATTCCATTTCAGGAAATTCCTCTTACCACTGACCTTCAGGCCGTTGCATGCTCGATATCTCACCCAATTAAAATGGCAATATGCAATGTATATCTTCCAGATGCTAATTGGGAACTTAACGATCTCATTGATCTGGTAAGACAATTACCCCTCCCATTTATATTATTGGGAGATTTTAACGCTCACAACCCAATTTGGGGTTCACTGAACAAAGACGTAAGGGGACGTGCAGTCGAAAATCTCCTCGATCAAACCAACGCTGTCTTACTTAACGATGGGTCGCCTACATTCTTCAACGCACGTTCTCCTAGCTTCTCATCTATAGACCTCTCAATTTGTTCTGCGACCCTAGCCACTCAACTAACTTGGCACCCTCTTGACGATTTATATAGTAGCGATCACTTTCCGATTGTTATATCCACAACTGCAACCGGGACGAAACAACTCATCCCACAACGATGGCGCCTCGCCGACGCTGATTGGGATGGATTCCGTCGTGATGTGGAAGTGCTACCTCTCGGTAACAATTCCGACGATGCGCTTTCTGACTTCCAACGGAGTATCTTAGACGCCGCTGGAAGAAATATTCCTATAACAGCAGCCAGTTCGGTAAGAAAATCTGTCCCATGGTGGAATGAGGACGTCAAACAAGCCATTAAACAAAAGAAACATGCCTTCAATGTATTTCGACGACATCCGACGTTGGATAATCTTATAAGTTTTAAGAAATTAAGAGCTTTAGCCAGAAAATCAATATTAGGAAGCAAGAAACGCACTTGGGAAACATATATATCGTCAATCACAGCACAATCCCCCATTTCAGAAGTCTGGAACAAAGTAAGAAACATAGCTGGGAAGAAATTCCCAAACTACACCCCATGCCTCGAAGACGGAAGTGTAGTCATTTCTAAACCTGAAGATGTAGCAGAGGCATTAGCGCTCCAATTCTCATCTGCAAGTAGTACACATAATTATTCCGACCAATTTCTTAACCAAAAAGATCGACTCGAGACTCCTTTAAACTTCGACACACAGAATGAAGAACAATACAACTCTCCCTTCTCCCGTAGAGAGTTGGAATCTTCACTTAGTACGACAGGTAAAACAGCCGCAGGTCCAGATAATATCCCATATGAGATGATTCGACAGCTACCTTCCACGGCGAAAGACTGGCTCATGGAAATCTTTAACCTTATTTGGGCTACTGGAAACTATCCCAACTCTTGGAGAGAAGCTATCGTCGTGCCACTTCTGAAAACCGGAAAAGACCCAAAACTAGCTGCAAGTTATCGCCCTATATCACTAACTTGTTGTATGAGTAAAATCTTTGAAAAAATGATATATAAGCGAATGACATGGCTCATGGAATCCAGAGGTCTGATTGCAAATTATCAAGCAGGTTTCCGAAAGCACCACTCCACTATTGACCATTTGGTCCGTCTGGAGAATGCCATACAGAGTGCCTTCCTGGATCGTAGGCACCTCGTAGCAGTGTT